>CM028381.1:86640030-86668716 GCA_013146195.2 Codonopsis lanceolata
GTCTTTGGAGGCGGAGAGGTGAGAGATGATGGAAAGAAATGGCCTAGATGAGGTGATGGCTTCCAATTCCTTTGCGTCGGTTCGACACCTACCAGATAACATCACTAGGCGGATCGCTCGAGAATGAATTGCACTGTCGCTTGAGAAAGGTGGGCCATCTTCGCGTCGAGTGGAGAATTTAAAATCTTGCCATTTTACGTCTTCTTGGAACAACTAAGAAGATCTTGAGTTCTGAGGTTAACAAAGACAAAGTCATTCTCTGGCTAGTTTAATTAATCTTATCGTCTTTAAGATTATGTCTTTGTACTCATTTTGTTGGTGCCTTTGCTTTGATGAAATTTGCGGTATGCTATATTCTATGTCCTAAAATGGAAATTGCTTTCTTGGTTTTCTTGTCTCGATCTTTTAAAGTTGTTAAGTAAGTCTAGTGAGAATATTTGTCTTGTTTAGTGGACTTTGTTTCGATGACATATCCGTTGTTTTTATCTAAAGTAGAAAATTTTCGAGATTATAAAATTTCTCACTGTAGAGTATAATGTATACTTAGTTGTTCAGAGTTGTAATGTGAAGTTTAAGACTAAATATATTTAGTGGACTTTGTTTTCGATGACATATCCGTTGTTTTGATCCGAAGTAGAAAATTTTCGGTGAGATTATAAAATTTCTCACTATAGATTATAATGTATACTTAGTTGTTCAAGTTGTAGTTTATGACTAAATATGTTCCTTTCCATTCCTATTTTCATCGGGCAACTACTGGTGCCACTGGGACACTCTTGAAGCATTCAAAATTTAGAAAGTTTTTATTAGGAAAATCCTAAAAGCGAGAATCTTTTCTAAATTTGGATCCTTAAAGAGTCTCCTAAGAGCTCTTGTTACTATTTACTTTTCTCTCTTGTGAAGTTAGATATTTATGCTTTTGAATGAGTGTTGTGTGAAGAATTTTGACGATTAAGATAATTCCTGTATTAAGGTTCATTAATTAACATCAACATTCCCTTTTATTGTTGGTTGGCTTAACTTGTAAGGTTTGTTCTTGTGTATATTGGTGCAATCATATATATATTATAAATGTTCTAGAACATATATATATATATATATATATATATATATATATATATATATATATATATATATATAATGATTAACGACGATTATTTGAACATTTTTTTTGATTCATCTGGGAGATTTGTCATTTTGATCACTTGAAAAACTAAGTCCGCAACCAAATCAGTTTGATGTGTAGGTCTTAATATGATGGAGTTCCAAAAAAATGTCAATATGCTTCTTTTTGGTTTTTGCTGAAACAAGGTAATTATCATGCTTTTCTTTAGGTCGATGTAGTGCGAGTGTTTTTGGGCTTGGAACCAACGCCAATCTTTTAATGCCACACAAGGTATCGCGTGTTGTAGCCATTTCCTTGGGCAACCTAAAGTTTGATCCACACATTCATTTCAAGTTCTCTAGTATGTTTAGTGAATCCTGTTTTCTCTTAGCTTTCTACACAATTGCTGATTGGTGTGATTGGGTTTTTCTTTGTGATTGTTGGATTCCATGTAATGATCAGGATCTTAGTAGGCAGGTGCATTTTGTTTTAGTGAATTATGTTTTTCATTTATTGCCAACATTGGTAATTTTGTTTTACTCCTATTCCATTCATTGAGTTTTTTGTTTAGTTTTTTTTTTTTCATGTATTGCCAACATTTCAATATGCTGAATATTGTTGAACAATTACTTATAAAAAAAATCTTTGAATGTTGAACAATTAAGTTTGTTTTGTAAAAAAAATCTTTGAATCTTTGAATGTTGAACATAAGTGACCAATTTCCCAAAAACAACAACTATTTTTGACTGGAACATTGAATCTTAAACATGATTCATGTACTAGGTTACCTTAAGAACCCCAAAAAAACTCATAGAAAAAAGATAACTAGGACAAAACTGGTGAAATATGCCGAGTTGTATTTTCTGTTGTGTTGCTTCATATTTTTCTGTTGTGTTCTGGTATTATGAAATTTCAGTTTTTTCTCAATTTTTAAGTCTCTTGATTCCATCTATTTTGCTCTCAGTTTTGTATCAAGTATTTTTTCAATTTTTTAGTCTGTTGTGTTCAGTTTTTAGCTGAAAATATTGCGCTATCAGTTGTTTATTTCGATTTGAAGTACGGTTTGTTTTGAATATGATCTTGTTAAACTCAAATGCAACCAAGTCTCTGTTTTCAGAATGTTTGTATCTGATGAAGCTCAATCCAGTTCAAATTATTCATATTTCCATGATCCCCTGGTACAATGTGATTAATTTACACGTTCAAAAGTTTCCTATTCAAAATTGACTGCTATTTCCATTTTGAATTACTGTTTACTTTGAATTTATTCACTTGAATGCAACCAAGTCTCTGCTCGAAATTATCTTATGATGAAAGCTCAATCCACTAGTTAAATATGTTAACTTAAGAATCCAGACAATTGTGCTTGTTTTGGATGCAGTGCTCTGTTCTTCGGTTTGTGTTCGTTAGACTGATAATTCTGAATCTCATATATATATACTATTCAGAACTCGCCTTCACTTGAGACTAAGTTGGGATTGTACTGTTATTTTTTTGATATATACTTGTTGCAGATTTTCTACTAGTTTAAATTTATTACTATTTATACTCTTTTGTCAATGTTTGATGTATGCTTTCCTTGCTAAAGGTTGGTTCTATGACATTAAACGAGATGTTAATTTGTTTTTGTTTCTCGCCTGCTGGTAGATTATTCAATTTCTAAATCTCTCTTTCTAATGATGAGATAGATTCCTCAGGCGTCAGCGAGAGTCTTTGTGCATTTGGGATGGGGTTGTTTAGTGAAAGAGGAAAGCTTGGATCGGGAGGCATCGAGCTTTAGGTTACCGTGAAAGTCGTGCTAGTGATATACACACATAACGGCATCATGCCGGAACTTGGAAATCATAGTTTTGTCACCTTTAGTTTTTTTACTTGGTGTTCGTTTGGCAATTGGCACGCAAGACAAACTTTTCGGATCATACCATTTTATTTTAGTGTAAACCTTTTGTTCTTAAGTAGCAGTTCAAATGGCATTGGATATGAAATAACCATTCTTGAGTTCCAAGAGAGTACTTAGTGGTTTAGTACTCCATCCATCCCAATTGAATGGGAATTAGCTTTGACTTTTATGTGGTCAATTTACTAGTTTTTAGATGGATATTTAATACATTTTTATATAGTTAAAAACCATAAAAATATAACCTTTGGAAACTATCCTAAACCAGTACTATAATCCACCAGTTTTATAGTTTTGGAAATTTAATTATTTTTTTTAATTTTTTTCCATTATTAGCGACGGAATTTTCCGTCGCTGAAATTCAAATTTAATTAATTTTTAAATAGCTTTTAGCGGCGGAATTTTTAAAGAAATTCAAATTTAATTAATTTTCGTCGCTGAAATTCAATTTTAATTAATTTTAAATAGCCTTTAGCGACGGAAAATTCCGTCGCTGAAAATCAACCTTTAGCGATGGAAATTTCCGTCGCTAAAGGTAGCCTTTAGCGACGGAAATCGGTCCGTAGGACATCAGCGACGGAAAAATTCCGTCGCTGGGGGCCATTAGCGACGAAATTTTGCCTTTAGTGACGGAAAATTTCATCACTAAAGGTCATTTTTCTAGTAGTGTTACGACGACAACTACTATGAACGTCGTGGCCACATGTAAACTTGTAAACATGGTTATTATGAATGTAAATTCATCCAAGCAAGTACATAAGGATTCAAGGTCTCACAATTTCTCAGCAGCAAGCTTTTCATAGTTCTTCGCAAGCTTTACATAGGCTACCCTGAAGGTGTTGAACTCCTCAAGAATATATTTATTATTCTTGAGCAGTTCTTCCTTACTGAATTTCTCATAATTATTCTCAACCTCTTCATAAGGATGAGGTGAGATCTCGACTTCATGTTCAAAGTTATAGGTGGGACTTGATTCTTGAGCTATTAAGCATATATTGACTTGCTCAAAATCGTACTCATCCTCTTCTGAATTAGTCTCAAACCATGTAGCAACCTGTTTTTCTTCAATGTCCTCAACCAGCATACCTCTTTGTTTTTGAAATTTCTTATAAGAAGGTTTTTGATATGCTTCAAATTTTGGCTTTGAACATTTGGAAGAAAAGTTACCAGGTTTCCTACAGTTATAACACACAAGCTCATTGTTAGATAAGGCTTCAACAATCTTTCTAAAAGGCTACTGGTGTGTGTCCTTCCTTCCAGATTTAATTAGCAAATTTCTTAAAGCGTTTTACAAACATAGCAAACTGTTCATCAGAAAGAAAATCATTTTCGCTGGAGGAAGTGGAGAGTTTGTCATCAACCGGAACAGTTTCTTGTACCATGGCTGGTAAGGACAGAGTTTTGAACTGCTTGTCCTGCTCTAGAGCTTGACTGATTTCGAGCTCATAGACCTTTAAACTTGCATAAAGACTACGAAGAGTCATTTCGTTCAAGTTCTTGGATTCTTTCATGACAGCAGTCTTAACATGCCAAAGACTACTTGGGGAGCCTAGAAATTTCATGTTCATTTCCTTTTTGTCATAAGTTTTACCTAGAGAAAAATAACTATTAATTACCTCACTGAAGCAATCGTAGGCTTGTCTCAGGGTTTCCTTAAGATCTTTCTTGAAGGAGTCGAATTGTTGGATGAAGGTGTACTTCATGTTGTCTCTTGTATCTTGGTCTCCTTCCAAGTATTCTACAAGAGCTTCCCACATCTATTTGGCAGATGTATTCCAGATCACTTGTTGATAGGTGCTAGTGTCTAGAGAGCTTGTAATTATGTTAATAACTTTGCTGTCTAGCTCCACTAGCTTCCTTTCGTCCTCTGTCCATTCAGATTCTTCTTTTGCAACTTCTAGAGGATTACCACCAACGCTTGCAAGAAGATTTGCCTTCATTGGTATATGACATCCTTCTAGTACGCATTTCGATAACCTGTTTCAATAGAGTTCATATGACGCATTATCTTATTCTTCTAAACATCAAAATGACATTCGTCTAATATTGGGACGTGGTTTGCATTTGATGTAGGTAGCATATAATGTGTTTGTGTAATTGGATCTTTATCTCTCAAGAGGTTAATCTTGGAAAAACTTGTTTTCGAAAAGTTAAGCTCTAATACCAATTGTTAGTCCCAAAGGGCACAATACTAGGTTAGAAGAAGGGGGGGTTGAATAGCCTAGTTACACTTTAAAAACTTTTGTGTGAGAGTTCCTAAAACAAGTACTAACAACCTATTAAAAAAGTTGAAGTAACGGAAGACTTGTAAGGAAGACAGATTAAGTATTTTGGTGAAGCACTATCAGTTGACTTGACTGTTCACTTAAGTTTGATGCTCAAGAGAATAAATTAAATAGAAGATAATGAAATCAAACAGTAAACAAAAGAAACACAAAGAACACATGTATTTTGAGATGATTCGTACTATAAAGAGTATACGTCCACCACCAAAGCAGTCAACCTTAGATTTGAAAGTGCACTATGTTTTCCACTAGTTCTATTATAGAAATCTCTAATGGATCGTGTACAAAATATTTGACTGGTATTTGGGGGTGGGGAAGTGAATATCTGGGAAAACTGAATATTCACTGTGCTGAAGAATAGTAAGTGAATACAACAAGAATAAGTAAATGAGTAACAATTAATGTGCAGATCGTGTTGTTGTTGTTGGGGACTTTGATCAGTTAACGATCTCTTGAATGCACTGAGTAAAATGACTTGATGTTGTTGAATAAGTTCAGAGCATTCTTTTGTATATCTCCTTGTGTCCCTCTGTTTTTCTTTAAGTCTTCAATGGAAGAATTTATATCAGAGCATTCTTGAGACCGTTGGAGAAGACGCAATGAGTAACAGTTATATTAGGTTGGATGCATTAAATGCAAGGAGCTGTTTGGTTGACTTCTTCTTCAACTGAAACTGATCGAGGTATGGAGAGAAGTAGGTACTGGAATGAGCAGGTGGAAGACAATAGAGTTGTAGACCCGCAAGAGTTGGTACAGTCTGTTTGTGTCATACTGTATATCTGCTATATGATTTGATTATTGATCATTGTTTTTTAGAAAATCTAGTTATCTTCTTGATCAAAGATACGCATCGTATTGGTCCGGTCCTGGTTCTCATACGTCTTCAATTGGTTCTGGACCGGACCAATGTGTTAGTTCTTAGACATATTGGGTTGGTCATGGTTCTATATTTTTTAAGAACCGGACTATTGGTCTGGTCCTGATTCTCTCAATTTTTCCAAAAAAGTGGATCGAACCGGACGAAGCTCACCCCTAATTACACCAGAAGTCAAATTTTGAAGAAACATAATAGTAATATTAAATCTTGTGTAACGATCCGAGCCCGAGAGCCCGATCCGCTACGTGTAGTCCACACACTGGCCCACTGAGCACGCATCACCTTGGGTCATCAGGCTCACCACAAGCCGGACCAAAGTCCATGGATGATGTTGGTGCCCGGTGGTAGCGCATAGGCTACCTTATAAATCAACACAAGTCCCACATCTACAGATGTGGGATTGAGGTATTACAATCTCCCCACTCAAATCCTTGACGTCCTCGTCAAGGCCGAATCACCGGGCGATGTAGGATTCAAGAGGTGGCTCCACCTTCGCGGTGTAGCACTTTGTTCCACATTTCGTAGGGACCGCTCGATACCATTTGTAACGATCAGAGCAGAGCCGATCCGCTACGTGTAGTCCACACCTGGCCCACCTGAGCACGCGTCACCTTGGGTCATCGGGCTCACCATGGCCGATCCAAAGTCCATGGATGATGTTGGTGCCCGCATGGTAAGCATGACTACCTTATAAATCAAACACAAGTCCCACATCTACCCGATGTGGGATTGGGGTATTACATCTTGTCTTTGAATTATTTCAATTTGGAAACGGCTCTTGTTTGTTTGGCATGGTTACAGGCCTACATTCACCAATCACAAAAATGGAAAGAATAAAATCAAAGGAAGAAACTTTAATTGTACAAGAAAGAAAATGAAACCCTACCCTTTCAATGATTCTTTTTTACTCTTCCATTTACTAAGTTTAAACTCATTTCCAAGTTTGGGAAGTTGGGTTCATGAGTTCTATATTGGAGCTTTGCGAGCTGCATCTTTCTTCACAACTTGATTTGTAAAATATTCTCTCTTTCTCTCTCTAAATGATCTCGGAAGATCACATTACCTATCTTTCAAGAAACAAGCGTATTTGGTTTATTTTAAAGGTTAGCCTTTCAAATTCTCTTCAACCTTGAATTTTCAAAAGGAAATAAATACAAAAGCGCGTAAAGGAACTATTTTCTAAAGTTGATGATGCCACGGTTGAGAAATAAAAGGGTAAAGTTTGTGGAGCAAATTAAATGTTTTCTTCCAAGTTTTTGATGGACATCAACATTTTCTCTTTAAGGGGAAATATTTATCTTCATTCACTTTTTCTTTTTTAACATCATATTACATGTTTTTTCCAGCTGCTGAGTGATGACATCAACATTTTCTCTTTAAGGGAAATATTTATCTTCATTCACTTTTTCTTTTTGTCTAATTTTTTCAAAAGATGCCAGAGATATGGAGTTGGAGAAAACTACACCGACCACATGTTAAAGGCCGAAGAGATAACCTTAGGACTTTAAATATATGTTTCTTTGTCTTTCGTCATGGTGATCAAGTATTAATAGAAAGCCACTATCTATTTAGGGCAGATTACAATTGGTTGATCATTTATTATAGTTGAATTAAATTGCACTAGTTTTTTTATTTGATAAGTATAGTTAAATTGCATTAGTATATTTCTTTTCTTTTTTCTCTTTTTTCTCAACAACTCTTTTTAATAGCATTCTCTTTTAAGCATAGTAAATAATGGTAGTTTTGACAAAATATGGATAAATGTTTTTTAAAATCCTTTAACGACAATTATTTTAAGACATTTTTTTCTTTTTAAACGACAGCTATTTTGGACGGGGTAGTAGTATATTTTGTACTAAAAATTCAAAACTTAGTTGTGACAAAATTATCTGCAAGAGAACGCAAGGCTACCCATTCGCACATATACCAATTAGAAAACTTTCAACAGGGAACCAAGATTTTTCAAAAAAAATCCAATAACCAAACCATTCCCGGCCAACAATTCACCAAAAAATTTCAACTTTTAAATTAAAAGACAGCACCAATTTGTACTGGTATAAACAGAGTATACCAACAAGTTTTTGCATGATACTTCCAATTTAACCAATTGGGCATTAAAAAGACACTATGAAAATTCAGCAACATAGAGCAAACTAATAACATCACATCCCTACTGCATAATAAATCAACCCAATTCTTTGCTAGTGTCAATACCCACAATCGCAATTATTGCAGAATAAACACTAATCTTAGCAATCACCAAAATTTTCCAATCAATGATCAAATCCTCACACTACTGTGAAGAGTGGCAATTTTCCATATTAGAACAGATTATAAAAGAATTCTATGAGCTGACTTTTTCAAATCAATGAATTTAGATAATTTTAGCAGTTAATCCAACCGAAAAATAAAAATATGATAGATCTTACTTGTGTTGCAATATGGGGGATTTCAATTATTCCAAACTTGGATTTGCTGTGGAGGCGTGTTGCTGGAGCTGGAGCAACGGTTGCTTGGATTCAGAGAGGAAAGCCGACGATTTGGAGACCAAGAACATGATGGCCGGCGATTTGAACGAGGAAGGCGAAGGTGGCGCTGGGGCTCCGATGAAGACAGCCGGAACTGGGGATGGTGGGAGAAGATGGTGATGATGATTGGAGATGATGGCGATAGGTGGTTAAGCGAAGGAGGCTGGCTGGAAGAAGATTCGGCTAGTAAGGAGATGGGTGACAGATCGATGTGTAGATGGAGGGGAGAACAGGAACGGAAGGGGCCGACGGTAGTGACGGGTTTGGCCGGATCTGAAGGAGATCGGAGCAGGAGGACGAGTGAGAGGGCTGGCTGGGTTCGCTTGTTGCTGGGCCGGCTGGGCTGAGATGGAGGATGGCGGTGTTGGGCAGATTACAGAGGGCGTTGTTGGCCGGATTTGAAGGTTGGGGCGAGCTGCCATGGTGGCTGGATGACCGAGTCGCTTGCTGTAGGGAGGATCGAATGGAGGGTTGAACAGCGCTGGATCTGATATGGGTTGTTGATGGAGGCGATTGATGGGGGCGGCGGCAACACTCTGCTGGAAGACGGAAGCAACAGGAATATTTGATGTCACAGACTCACAGTGAGAGATGAGAGAGATGAGAGAATCGACGGGTATGTCTTTTGGCTGCCCAACCTAGTGTTGGGCTTTATAAGATTTTTTCGAACGGGGCCGACCGAACCAAATAAAATTGAACCGAATTAATACTTTGATTTGGTATTAAATCTGAATTTTCATAAAATTAAATATTTGGGTTGGTTCGGTTCTGACCCTAAAAACCTTGAATCGGACCACCAGCCAATATATTGTTTATTTATTTATTATATTTATATTATATATATATATATTTATATATATATATATATATATTATATAAGTATATATATTAATTCATAATACTTTCTTTGTTCTGCTTTTTAATTGGTACTTTTTTATTATTTTGTTTCCACCGGTTTGTTATGCTATGAGTTTATGAGTTCAATATTTTTAATTCTTGAACACTTTTATCCAATGTTTTTTTAATTTTTGTATAAATTTTCAGTCTTAAAATTTTTATTATGTATTTGTATTAAACAGTTAAAAAGTAAAAAAAAAAATTGGTCCAGTACTAGTTCTCATATATCTTTGATTGATTCTGGACTGGACCAATATTTTGGTTCTCATACATATTAGGTTGGTTCCGGTTCTAAATTTTTTGAGAACTTTTGGTTTTCTCTTTTTTTTTTCCAAAAAACTGGACTGAACCGGACCAAGCTCACTCCTAACCTACTATATTTTGCGCGTTTGCTCATTCAAAATTGAGCCCGATCCAGTCCACTCGACTTTTCAAGGGCTTGGGCCTCAAATTAGAAGGCGCGAAAAACGGACCTCTTTGGCCGGCCCGCCATGTTTGGCGCGAACTTGAAAAGCCCAAAAAACTCGGCTCAGCTCAATCATACGATTGACAAAGTTAAACTTATTAAAAAATTAAAAACTAAAAAATAAAACCTAAAAAGCAAAAACTTAAAAAAAACCTATCAGACATTCATTCAGATTACTTTTTTTTTTTTGCTTTTGGTTGGATGTATTTATGACATAGTATGATCTATTAGCAAATCATTGTTCTCTTTTTTGTTGAAACTCATATTCTAAATTTATGGAAGTGACACTTACAAAGAGGAACTGGAGTTGATCTTCCAAGTTCCAATCTAGTTTAGTATGGTTGTAGTTAGTAATTTATCAAAACCGATCTATTCAATTGGGTATATCTATCTGATATTGGCAAATAAAAAACTTCAATAGTATAAACTTGATAAGAAATAAAATTTAAATACTATATAGTATCGGGCGAATCAAAAAATGAACACTTGCTAGTTGGTATGGTTTTGCAAACTAAAACACGAAAAAACATTGTATATCCTCAGAAAACACATATTAGAAAATTGAGAACAATATGATGAACTTCAATTTGATTATAACTTATTTTTAAAAAAATATCCTTCAAGTAGCACATGTATTTTTTCTTTAGTTTGTAACACTATAGTTTTTCTAGTTTCTGTTTCGCTTAATTGTTGAACTTGTTACCTTTGTTTATATTTGTTTTGGTTGCACTTTTGCTTTGTAATTGTGTAAGTTAGACTACTATATAAGTATGTGTGTTTAGATGTGTTATATAACTTTTATTAGCTAATTTATGAGTACTTTTTAATAAAAAAGTAGTTATTTTTTTGGCCCATAGGCCCGAAGTGCGCATGGACCGGGCTTGAGTTTTATGAGGCCCATCACTATTTTGGTCCGACCCGTCGTTAAGTGAAATCTGATGGGCTTGGGTCGGGCCAGCCTGGCGTGGCTCGTTTGACAGCTCTACCCAAGACCTTTACTTTGTGGCCAACCAGTAGAATCGTTGTCGTTCTTTTGGGTCTTATGTCAAACTTCGTCATAAGAAATTAGAGTTTATATTTATCTAACTTAAGAAATCAATGTTCATGTTTACCTAACTCAAATACCAACTCCTACAACTCAATTATCTCCTTCTCTAATGCAATTGTGTCATATCGATCATGCTTTCATCTCATCAAGTAATCTACATCCCGTAAAATATGTCGCCACATAGACCATGTTTAATTTTTCTATTCATGTGTCCAATTAAGAAAATAATCTAACAATACAAGTTGTGATGAGTACTCAACTATATGAACTCATACATGAGTGTCTCTATAATGGTTTGCATTGTGTATGTGTCTATATATTACTCTTTCAACGCTCATATTGGTTTAAGAAGAAATCTTCGAATTGTCTGAAATTACCATGGATTTATATTTCCTTTGAAATTTGTCCTTAATAATCCAAAGGTATTCGTAGTGATCATTTTACCTTAATTTGATTCTCACTTTAATTGATGGACCTCATTATCACATATGTATCCTTAAAAAATACACACTTTTAAATATTATAATAAAGTTTATCAATTAAAGTGCTCCCTCTGTTTTAAAATTATCGTTCTCATTTCATTTTTTGTTCATTCTAAAATAATTGTTTTCCTTTAAAGCTTTCCCTTTTAAAAAATATTTTTACCATTTTACCCTTAGTTTTTCTACCTACTTTGATTATAACTACATAAGGTATTAAAGAAAACCACATATTTCACAAATATTTATAATACAGTCAATTAGTTTTTCTTAAACAGTGTGTCGGGACAAAGAGAACGATGATTTGAAAATCTATAGATGGAGTATATGTTTAATTTCTTAATTTTTTTCTCGATCGAGGTAACTATGACACTCTTTTAGGAACGAAAGAAGCAATTAAATTTGTAATAAATAATTAGTAATTTCGCATCAACCACCATGTCCATTAGATGCATTTGCAATTGTTTATGTTTTAAAAGTAAATTTTATGTTGAATTCTTTATAATCACAGGTGATGACACTGGCGATTGTAAAGTAATCACATAAACATAACGCGATTACGGAAAAAACGATGAAAAAAACAATCGCTAAAAAAAGATTAAGCGACGGTTTCAAAATCCATCACAGCCGATTCAAAGGCGGTGACACTAGCGACTGTAAAGCAATCACATAAATATAAGGCGATTGAAGAAAAAGCAATGGAAAAAGTAATCGCAAAAAAGAAGATTAAGTGATGGTTTTTTAAGCCATAACAACTAACAATCACGAAAAACTATTTTTCTATTTTTTATTTTTTTATTTTTATTTTTTTATCTATGAATGCGATGGCAAAACCATCGTTCGGTATTAGTCAATTTTTGCGACTACAAATGTAATCACGTATTTACGAAAACCATCGCATTATCTTTCTATTTTCCACGGGGCCTATTTAATTTGGCTAATTCCCCTCAAATATTCAAAGGTGATGGCACTAGAGATTTTTAAGCAATCGCATATACATAAGACGATTGCAGAAAAGCGATAGAAAAAAACAATTGCGAAAAAGAAGATTATGTGATGGTTTCAAAAACCATCGCAACAAACAATCATATATAACCAATTTTCTAGTAGTGTATGTCCTGTTTAGGTGAGGAAAGTGTTCATTCTTTAGAAAAGCTGGAAACACGTGCTCCTTGAATTCAGGAGTCAATTGATTGAAAGATTAATTCAAACTGATATTGCGTAAATATCTGAATTAATAATCATTTTGATAAGTGTTGAGCTGGACATCCTGAAAGACGTCATACCGCTATTCCATGGCAGACAAGGTCTGCCGGTGAAGGCTGCTTGTGAAGGCTTAACTAAAGTCTTCTGATGAGGATTGCCGAAACCTGTAAAGTTTAAAAACTATTCTAAAGACAAAGTTCTATACACAGTTGTCACGCTAACTGGTACGCAGTTCATTTAGCCACTAAGTTTATGACCTAAAGTAATATATGAGCAAATGTAAATCTAAGATACAATGAGAAACAACAAAGGGTATAGTAGTATTTTCACCCCAAAAAGTGACTTATTCCGGTTGAAAAGAATGATGATGGATTGGAACAGTTATACTCCCTTCGTTCTTGGCAAATAATTCACCGTATTATTTCAAGACATTTCAATTTAAGAGTCTACTTACAAAAAATTATATTTATGATCTCCATAATATTTGAACTTTATCTTATTCATAATGTTCAAATATTTTTGTAATACTAGTTATATATCCCTTAATAATTAGACTTTTTAAATACAAGGTGTTCTTGGGCTAGTTCTGTTCAAATATTCAAGTATTGATCACATCCAAGACCAAAGTCTTGGTGATCAAAATCTTTGGATTGAGACTTGACTGAACCCAATGGGAATTGAGTTTTTTTGTTCTAGTTTTCCCAAGTTTGATCCTACTCAATTTTTGACCTTTTGCCCTCTTTCCCTTTGACTACTACTAGAAAGTAGAATGAAGTGTTGTCTTACATATCGTGTTGTTAGCATCCTATACGTCCTCAAAAAAAATTATTTAGACAGTTTTGTTGTTGATCATAAAATTAGATCATCAAATTAGATCTACTAATTGATTCTTTAAACTTGAATCAAAATATAATCTATTTATGGAACATGTTCGGTGAAGCGTACGTTTTGACCCTAAAATACAGTTTTTCATTGAAAAAAAAAAAAAGTTTCAATTTTGCGGTTTCATATCGGTGCGTTTTGCAAATGCAAGTGCATTTTAGACACCTCAAATATGTAGTTTCTTCAAAATACTGCACCAAACCGTCTCTTAGTGTTTGTCTGGTGGAGCGTTTTGCTCAAAACGCTGGTAAAAAACGAAGTGTTTTCTCTTTAAAAATATTTCAACGTAGTGTTTTTAGACGCATCGTTTAAAAATGTACAACATTTTAAAACGCTTCAATTTGGAGCGTTTTAAAAATGAGTAATACTAGAGCCACTCAATGAACACTCAAATTTATACACCAAATGATGTGGTTTCCAATGTATCATCTTATTTGACATTTTATGAGCTTCACTACTAGTTAAAAAGTTATATTAACAATATGATACATAATGTATCACATCATTTGGTACCCAAAATTGAGTGTTATTAGAGTGGCCCTAACATTACCCTTTAAAAATATGAGTAATGCTAGAGCCACTCAATGAACACTCAAATTTGTGCATCAAATGATGTGCTTTCCAATGTGTCATTTTATTCAATTCGGTATTTTATGGGCTCCATTATAAATTAAAAAATTATGTTAATAATATGACACATAAGATGCCACATCATTTGGTACCCAAAATTGAGTGCTATTAGAGTGGCCCTAACATTACCCTAAAAATATGTTGCGTTAAACTCTTTTGTTTATAAAAAGGGTAATGCTAGGACCACTCTAATAGCACTTAATTTTGAGTACCAAATGATATGGCATCTTATGTGTCATATTGTTAATATAATTTTTTAACTTATAGTGGAGCCCATAAAATGTCAAATAAGATTGAAAAATATCATTTGGTGCAATTTGAGTCTTCATTGGTGGCTAACTCTTATAAAAAATAGTGTTTTAAAATAATTTTCCAAACGTGCATGTTTACAAAAATAAAACTGCATTTTGAAAATATTACATTTTAAAACACTGTATTTTGAAAAAACTACGTTTTCAAAACGCTGCAACAAACGATACCTTAATATCCTACTTAACTTACATTACAACACACTATAGGTGAATGAAACAAACGCATCCAATAACAACATACTAAGACCAAATGTAGCTAGAAGATTGCAAGTTATTCTTTCTTGTTATATCAAAGAAAAGGCAAGCAGAAAATGGAGAACACGTAGTAACACACACACATCTCATCAGAGCTCCTCTTTGACTGTAGACGCTGCCGTAGTCAGCGTGGAGGAAGCTTGTGGTTGTTCTTCAGTGGCGCCGGCAGAAACAGGTATCACTTTCGGACCCTTTACTAGATCAAGCGACAACTTGGCGATCGAAATCGTGAGTACTCCGTTCTCCAGCTTTGCATTAACCGAATCCAAATCAACGTTTTTCGGTAGACGGAATTGCCTGATGAACTTTCCGTATGATCGCTCTAAGCAATGCCAGTGCGTTTTGGTATTCGCTTCCTCTTCGGATCTCTTTTTCTCTCCGCTAACGCGTAGGACGCCATTACTCTCTTCAATCTTCAGCTCGTCTTTCCGGAATCCGGGGACGTCGAGTGTGATGAGGTGGCTTTGCGGCGTTTCTTTCCAGTCTGCCCTTGCGGACGAGATCATCACCTCGTCGTCCCGTTCGAATCCTATAGGGAGATGTTCGAGTACTTTAAACGGGTCGGGTAACCAATTATCTAACCGAAAGAGATCGTCTTGATGATGATAATCCATGGTTGATGGAAATAGCGATCCTTCTGCTGTCGGTCTAAGTAAGAAGATGAACAAGAATAAGAAAAAGCTCAGCTGGGAAGAAACCTCCATTTTTACCTAATTGGGAGAGTAGCAGTTGAAGGTAATTAAAAAAAGCTTGTTAAATATGTGATGATGGAGAGTGAGGAGGATCTTGAATGTTCTTGAAGAGCTAAGCTCACTTGCTTTTTTCACCTAGTTAACAAAAAGTGTGTGGGGAAATCGCAAGAAACTTCCAGGTTTTGTTTTGCATGTCTGCTTTTATGAATGGAACCGCTGAGTGTGTTCTAGATGTTTCGGGTCGTGATTATTACTCGCCCAATCGCCCATGATTGAAAATTTTAAGAATTATAATTGGGAAAAACTTTGTGATGGCAGTTGTACGAGTATTTTTTGTAAGACGGATACTTTTTATCTAACCATCGTTTTTGTAGTTAATTTATAAAAGAGTGAAATCCGTCTTGTCAATTAAGATCCCAGGAGCCCTACTATAATTACAACAATGTTTGATAGAGTGAGGTTCCATCTTATCACTTAAGATCCCAGAGACCTACTCTAATTATAATAATGTTTAAGCGTAATTAATATATAAATATAAAATATATAAAGTTGAAATATTAAGGAGATTGTGGACATAGTTTTTAAGGTAAACTTTCTATAACATAAACATTCTAAAATAGAAAAGTGAACCTTTTGGCTTTTGGCCGAAACAGATATACTCTATCAGTTCCGAGCAAATAGTCAACTATTTCATTTTGGTATGTTTCACTTAAATAATTCATTTTTAAGAATTAAGGCATGAAAATATCATTTTATTACTATGGATAATGTTTGGGCTACTCAAAATATACACTAAAAAATGGGTACTCAACGAGTTGAGCCACTCTGATTGGTCAGAGTGTTAGAACCCACAAAATATATAACCAAACAGGATGTGCCAAGTGATTAAGTGTCTGTTTTTTGATGCACATTTTGAGTGACCCTAGCATTGCTCTATTACTAATAACCTACTAAAAATGATATTTTCTTAAAATATTTAACTTTCAAACGAGGACTCTTTGCCTAAAATGGAGGGCTTTAAATCATCTATCTCACTTTCTATTACATCATCTATCTCATTGAATCTCAACCCCAAATGTTTCTTTATAAAAAGAAGACCGACTAAAATAACAAGAAACATGTACGAACGAAATTCAATGGGACAAAAAATGTGACAGAGAGTGTGATAGACGATTTGAAGCCAAAATGAAAAGAGTATGAGATTGGAATATATTGTTCAATCTTTCAACCCAAGTCAGCGATTTGATATTTCACGGTTCATAACGCCTAAAGTTAAGGCTCTTTAATTTTCTACTCCCTCCATCTCAAAATTATTGTTCTATTTTCTTTTTTTATTCGTCTTAAAATAATTATTTTATTTGAAACTTTTAAGGATAATATTTTTATCATTTTATTCTTACTTTTTCATCATATTTTAATAATGAGTCACGTACACATGGACTATATATCAAACTAATATTAATAATTCAATCAAATGTATTTTCTTAAATCATGAGTCAAGTCAACCAAAACTATAATTTAGGGACAGAGCGACTACAATTTATGATCAAGATTTGACCCACACAAAATTGTTAAAAACAATGTTCCATTCTAGACAAAGAGTATCTTGTACTATTTTGAGATGTTTCACATTAAGAATTCACTTTAAAAAATTATGTTTACAATTTTTACAACATTTTATTGTTACCCTCTACTTGTGTTGTATGCATTGCACATTGCTTGTATTTTAAATATTTTTGTAATTATGACTAACTTTAATATCATTATTATATTTTTTTAATAATTAAACGTTATAAACGTAAAATCTTTGCGTGGAATGGATTGTAGAAAAAACTACGTTGAGTGATCGCAATGATCAACAAGTTTTGTCAAATCTGTGCCATAAAATTTACCGACTCTAGTAGTACCCTTTTTTTTATAAGTAAAATTTACCTACTCTATATATGCTTAAATTTCAAGGTTCGTTCCTTTTTATACTTCCTCGATCATAAAATGGGTGTTTATTTTTTAATTTTCAAAAAAATTAAGGATATTAATTTCTTTAATAAAGTTGCCACATTAAGCTTCTTTTCTTATAAAGTTGTTACCGTGTTAATAAAAACTAGCAGAATACTCAAATTAATGGGATAATTGCATAAAAAATTCCGACCTATTTTAGGCATTGCAAATTGAACCTTGATAATTATTTATAGGCTTATTGAAACCCAGTCTATTTTTTATGTTTCAATTAGAACCCTCCGTCCATTTAATCCGTTAAATGGTAACGGTTTGCTGAGTATGATGCCAACGTGGCATCCTACATGGCCAATTTTATTTCATTATAAACCTTGTACAAATTTTGTAATTTCATAAAAAACCCTAAAATTTATTTTCACCAAATAAAGCCTTAAATTTTAAAATAAATAGTTATTTATATACCAATTTCATTTTAAGAAAATAAAGTTATTTTTTTTAGAAAATAGGGCTCAAAATATGATGCAAGTTCTAATGGGTATTTAATATTTAATACACATCCATCCTAAATAATCATCATGTTTGATTTTGCACACAAATTAAGAAAAACAAATTATCTCTATTAGAATATTGGTATAATTTGTATAAAGTATTTATTTAATATGTAATATTTTAATAAAAATTAAAAATTAATATATTTGTTTTAAAATTTATTTGTAATATTTAATATTATGTTTAAAACTATAATTTTAAATTTATAAATTTTCTTAAAGAAGTTAAAAACTAATTAAAGTAAAATTTGTTACCCATTTGATATTTTAGAAAATTTTAAATTATAGTTGTTTAAAAAAGGATTAAATAATTATTTGGTTCCTGAACTATACACAAAATATGCATTTGGTCCCATTATTTTTTTTAAATGTGTTTGGTCCTTAAACTCGATTTTTGTTAAGAGACTCTCCCCTTACGGGGTTACCGTGAGATTTTCTGTCTTTATTTATTTTAAATTCCAAATTTACCATTACATTTTAGGGCATCTTATGAAGATAGAAACCAGATCTCCTTCTTCTCCCAACATGAAGATGGAGTAGGAATTGGTTAACTTTATTATCAGACAACCTTCTCCCTCTTTATCTCATCTCTTACGCTACAATCTCTCAAAATCCGTCATAGCCCTAGCTCCATCACTCCTCCCCTCGCCAACTTCAAGCCCAGATCTGGCTCCCATCTCCTCCATCTCCGACGCATCTCCACCATAGCCGCCAGCCTCCTTGGATTTCTTTCGCTAACCCCAAATCCGCCATATCCCCAAGCGACTTCCCTCCTGCCCCGGCCAAAACCCCCGTCTACCATCGATCTTTCATTCTCTCTCTCTCTCTCTCTCTCTCTCTCTCTCTATTCACTTGAGATCTGTTTCCATCATCAATGGCAACAAATTCTGAAACTTTTCCCACTCTGATGCCTTCTCCAAACACTGAATAAAATTAACTGACGTTCCCAACGCCGCGATTCTAACGTCTGGATTCACACACGTCGCCAAACACCCCGAAAACACCGAATGTAAAGTATCCAGATACGGAATTAGGGTTTCCCAAATATACTGAGCCAATTGGGTGAAAATCAGCAACGCGCTCTCCTTATGCTTAGGATTGTCAAAACTAATGAATGCGATTGAACATAAAAGGCAACAGCTCCGACCAGCCATCTTTTAGGGCAACCGAAGCGGCGAACTCAGATACAGTGTCGCATAGCTTTTTGGTGATGGTTTTGTTGGATTCGTTGATGACGGCATTGAGGAGAGCCGATTTGAGGGTTGACTGGGTGGTGAGAGAGAGGGAAGGATATATAGATAGGAATCGTCACGTGTGAGGAGCTTACGGAGGAGGATGGCAGAAATGGTGTGTGCCTCGGGGTGTGGGGAGGAGTGAAGGAGGTGGGAGAGCTTTAGAGAGAGGGTGCCGGGGTGGGTTTGTTTACAGAGGTTGAAGAGGGCTTCGGCTTCGGAACACTGGTCATTGGCGATGGACATGAGGTGGGAGATTAAGGTTTCGAAGAGACCTTGGTCGTGGCTGAGGATGGTGACAATTTGTGCGAGTTGGATTTGAGTTGGAACGACCGCCATGGTTGTGGAATGGGGGAATTGGAAATGATGACTGGAGGGAGGACAATGAAGCTGAATGTCAGCAACATATACTATTAAGGGCAAATTTGGAATTTCAAATAAATATAGACGAAAAATCTCACGGTAACTCCGTAAGGGAGGAATCTCACAACAAAAGTTGAGTTCAAGGACCAAACGAATACAAAAAAAAAATAGTGGGACCAAACGCATATTTTGTGTATAGTTCAGGGACCAAATAATTATTTAATCCTTTTTTAAACAACTATAATTTAAAAATATCTAAAATATCAAATGGGTAACAAATTTTACTTTAATTAGTTTTTAACTTCTTTAAGAAAATTTATAATTTAAAATTATAGTTTTAAACATAATATTAAATGTTACAAATAAATTTTAAAACAAATATATTAATTTTTAATTTTTATTAAAATATTACATATAAAATAAATACTTTATACAAATTATACCAATATTATAATAGAGATAATTTGTTTTTCTTAATATGTGTGCAAAATCAAACATGATGATTATTTAGGATCGGATGTGTATTAAATATTAAATACTCATTGGAACTTGCATCATATTTTGAGCCCAATTTTCTAAAAAAATTAACTTTATTTTCTTAAAATGAAATTGGTATATGAATAACTATTTATTTTAAATTTTAAGGCTTTATTTCATGAAAATAAATTTTAGAGTTTTTTATGAAATTACAAAATTTGTACAAGTTTTATAATGAAATAAAATTGGCCACGTAGGATGCCACATTGGCATCCTACTCAGCAAACCGTTACCATTTAACGGATTAAATGGACGGAAGGTTCTAATTGAAATATAAAAAATAGGCTGAGTTTCAATAAGCCTATAAACAATTGTCAGAGTTCAATTTGCAATACCTAAAATAGGTTGGGGTTTTTTATGCAATTATCCCCAAATTAATACTCCTTCCATTCTCAAAAGAGTGCATATTAAGAAAAAACAGATATTTCCTCCATTATAAAAATATTTGGTATTTTCCTAGGATGCCCATGTGAAATGGGGGTTATTCATTAAAAGAGAATCAAATCAAGGGTGAAATTGTAAAGTTGACTTTGAAAAAAGGAAATATTAGAAAGTGAACATTTTTATTAGAGCGACAAGAGAAAAAGATGGAGACGAAGCATACACCCTTAGCTTATTTTGTACCAATCTTCTCCTGTTGGATCGCACCTTCTGCTATATGGGTACATCCCTCGAATTTCAGGATCTTGAGGTTTGGTGAGAAATTCCAGCCCATCTGACACGGAGAAAGGGATTTTGTTCATCTCAGCATTAACTTTGAACAATTCAGTACGGAATATCTTGTATTGTGGCGGGCTGGCAGCAGTCTCTTGGCTTCCTTTCAGTAGGTTCACTAACAGTGGCAGATCATATAAAGTTATTGACCGAAGGCTCATTTGCCCTTCCAAATCATCACCTTTGAGCTCGATAGTTTCACGACAGTGGATTACAGTTCCCGTGTGTTGTGAGAATCTCATGCCAAATGGTAACTCAGGCAGCAATGGACATCCAGAAATTTGCATGAAATGGCTGCAAGTAACTCAAAATTGACTGGTGGTACTCCTCTATATGGTCTCTACTTCTATAACGTTTTTGACTGGTTTCTTGTGGTTATCAGGACTATGAGATCCCCAACTTCTGCTTTTGATTTCAATCTAAGTCTTCACAGGGCGGGTTTCTTGTCCCTTGCCATCTTCTGGAACTGTCTACGCTTTGCTGCTTATGGGGGGGACTGCAATCCACATGACAGAGTGATTCTCTCAGAAAACACCTTCAAGTGTGAGCATTTGGTATTTCCAACCACACTGCAAAGACAGCCCACAGCACTCCAAATTCCAATTGCTATCGGCAGTGTTCATTATATTTCTTCTCCATCTCAGATTTCATCCACAGTTTCCCATACCAGCATTATACGAACTGGAACATACTTCTGGACCCCCCATCCAACAAACTAATAAATGTCGAATAATCTACTGAATTCATAAAGACTCTTGACCCTCCAGGGAGTTAAACCAGATGTTTGTATCTCAGATTTCTTAATAATCTTCAACAATACAGATCAAAAGTAGGAAGACAGACCTGATTTTGGTGAGTAGCTTATGAATTAAGTAGATAAATGCAAGTTCAATCAGACAAACAAGGTGATTGCAGCTTCACATCTGGCAGTATATCTCAGATTAAAAATATGATAAAAGCTTCGTCTCCTTATACAAAATTTGAATTTTTGATTACACCTTACTAAGCCATTTAGAGATGAAACGATTCTAAAGGAGGAATGCAAGCGAAGGGGGAAAGAAAATAAATGTGGTTATCATTTTGAAAATGAATTAGATAGTCAAGCCAGCTAAAGCCCTTTTAGATAAAATGTTTTTTATTTCCAGAGAACAAAATCAGCTATAAGTTCTATCTCCCAAGTCTTGCATATTCTTACTCAAGCATCCTAACGTATCATAAATTTCATTCACCTGAGGATCTAATTTATCTCCAGCAACAAAGCCATGCATCGACCTGTTTGCTTCTATGCAGCTCCACCCAGGCTGCTTTATCATATCCCTATCTTTCATTGAACTCCTTAGTTCTTCAACTTCAGCCCATCTTTCATCGTTAGCTTGCACATTACTTAACAATGTATAGTAGCCAGCATTATCAGGTTCCAACTCCAAGAGTCGTTGAGCAGCATATTTCCCAAGTTTTTGGTCCTCATGAACTCTGCAAGAAGAGAGAAGTGCTCCCCAGATCCTGCTGTCCGGTAAAGCCACCGATTTAAGGATAATAGCCAAAGCCACCTTGAGCTTCCCACGTCGCCCCAAAAGATCAACAATGCAAGTGAAATGATTCAAATCAGGTTGAATACCAAATTTCAATTTCATGGAGTAGAAGACTTCACATCCTTCACTCAATAGGCCACAGTGGCTACAAGCAGATAGCAAACCTAAAATGGTAACACTATTTGGATGAATACCTTCGTCCAACATCGAACAAAAAAGTGCAAGTGCTTCATGACCCAGGCCATGTATTCCACAACCCTCAATCATTGATGTCCATGCTACAAGATCTCTGTTGAGCATTCTCTCAAAACAAATACTCGCTGTGGAAATGCTTCCACATCTTACGTACATGTTTAGAATAGAGGTTTCTAGTCGTACTGTGTCTTCTCTTGAGTTATAGAAGTTTCTTATGAAGTAGCCATGGGTCCCTTTACCAAGCTTCAAAGCACCCATGTGGCTGTACGCTACAACAAGGCTTCTTAAAATTTCCACTTTAGGTTTGACACTTGCAGCTAAAATTTGCTTGATTAGTTCAATGGTATCATTAATACACCCATTCCGAAGGAAACCAGAAATCATGGCACTAATAATACTGCTTGTAAGAGGAATTTCAGTGAACAATTGAATAGCTGCATCCATCTTTCCACACTTCGCATAAAAATCCAACAATGAAGTTTCCAAAATATTGTCACAAAGTCCACTTTTAATAGCTAGACAATGTGTCTGTCTACCTTCAAAGCAATGTCGACCCTCTCCAAACATTGAAATAAGTATAGTCAACGTCTCGATGCTGGGCAATACTTCAAACCGCATTTCACGGAAGCAATCAGCCACTACCCTTGCTTCTCCTCTCAAACAAAAGTAAGACATCATTATATTCCACGAAACAACATCTCTTTCTTCAACTTCTCCAAAAAGAATTTCAACAACATTCAAACAACCTTCACAAGAATACATTTTCAAAACAGAATTGTGAACAGACCGATCACTTAAAAGCCCTTTTCTTGTCACATAACCATGAAGTTGTTTCCCTTCAGCAATAGTACAAACCTGAAACATTACCATCATGGTCACAAAATTCGGCTCCATCTCCATCCGCATTTTACCAAACAACATGAAAGCACCAACGACATCTCCATCAACAGCACACCCCGAAATCATTGAAGTCCATGACACTAAATCTCTGTGAATCATTTTATCAAACACCTGCCGAGCATAACAGAAACGCCCACCTTTCACACAAGCCTTAATCAATGTATTGCAAAAATACAAATCAGACTCAAACCCCATTTTAATTGCCAAGGTATGAACCATTTCCCCAATCCAAAGAATACAGCTATCTTCAAGCAACTCAATCATTTGATTAAGTATGGGAAAAGTAAAACAATCATGCGGAACCCCAAATTCCCGCATCCGCTTATAAAGTGCGCACGCAGAATTCCCAAACCCGGAATCAACATAAGCTTTAATTATCGAATTCCAGATTACAGTATTGGGTTTAGTACTCAAGGTCTGAAAGACGGAAGCCGCACTGCTTAGGTCATTGAAGTGGGCGTATAATGATATTAATTTTGACGAAATTGCAAAAGATTCATACCCCGTTGTTGAAGTTATAAGAGAAGCATGGAGCTTTCTGAGAGTTGGGAGATCTAATGTTAGGTAATGGGAGTGAAGTAGTAAATTACGGGATGAAGAATGGAGGGTTGAGTAGTGAGGATACGACGGAGAAGGAAATCGAAATCGAAATCTAAGTAAACCATTAGGGAGTAGAGAAGGAATGTTTGAGGGTGAAAGAAAGGAGGAGGAAGCTGTGTAGTATGATCGGCGAATTTGGTTTGGAATCCACTTTTCTATGAAATTTGGCGGGCAGAGCAAGAAATTGTGCACTTGTAACTGTTTTTCAAAATTCTGAGGCGGGCTGTTGAACCGGTTCCGATAGAAAACCCCCTCCGACTTGGAATGCAAATTGGAAGGGGTTAGGCCGTTAGGGTAGAGTTGGTGGAATTTACGATATCCTAAAATTAGTATAGGCATGATTTTTGAAGTTTGGATTTATTTGATTTTTAATTCAATAAATATTATAATTTTATATAATTTAAATAACGTGAAATTTGCTTTTAAAATCATAGCAATTTTATAGTTTGGATAATATGTGGAATTTAATTATAACTCTATATTATAGTTAAAATAAACTTTCATTAGTATATCAAACATCTAATTTAGCCCGGTGATAATGATTGTTAGTGATAATTAATGGCAAAGGTTTGAACCTTGCTAATAACAAAATTTTGAGAATTTATTTTTTTGCTAATAAATAGCATATAGCGGTGGTCGGAGGACGGAGGTGGTGCACAGTGGTGGCTGGTGGTGGTGATTGGAGGCGGAGGTCGGAGGTGACTGATGGCAGTGGCTGAAGGCGGAGGTGGTGGTCGGAGGTGACTGGTGGCGGTGGTCAAAAGTGGTCAGGAATTGTGGTAGTGGTGGTGGTGAAAGGAAGGTGAGTTGTTATTGTGTATAATAATAGACCAAAATTTAGGATTTAAATTCTTATAATTTATTATAGAAATAGTTTTATAAAATTGAGACATTTGAAATTCCAACTAAATTTCAATTCCAAATTTAAACTGTGTTGCCAAACAACGAAATTGGTTTTCGAGACCCAATTAAAATTCAAAACTATGGAATTGGGGTATCCAAATATACCTTTAGAATAATGTCATTTTGAAGTTTAGTTGTCTATGTCAGTTTATTGGTTGATTTAATGTTGTGATTTTAATAAAACTACCTACTCTGCCGATGGATAGCTCAGGTAAGTAAATATGATTGTAGGTACTAAAACTGTCAAAACGGGTGGAGCTCGTTGGGGGAGCTCGTCGCACCACGTAAAAATGATGGGTTGGGTTGGAAAAATATGAGCCAACTAGAATACGAGTCAATCAAGTTGAGCCCACCTCACGTTAAGACGGGACGGGGCATGTTGGCCCGCCATTTAAAAGTTGCAAATAACACAAATTTGAAACTATGAGTTTAAATCATTTTTGTTCAAAACATGAGATTATCTTTGATATCTGAAATATAAGTAAATGATTATGAATTTATTAAAAAATGGCACTTACAGCAACAACATATGCCAGAAAAAGGTAATTTAACCGCAATATTTACGGGGGGAAAATTACAAGAACATCAAATAGTGTAATGATAAAATGGTTTTTTATTTCTCCTTTTACATTAGAGAACGTTGTTAAAAAACACTATTTAGAAAATAATTGTAGCAATTATAAATTTTTTTTACTAAATTGTGACATTTTTTGTGTTATTTAATATTAATTTTGTTTTTTTTGATTAATTTAGGAAAAAAATTTGGTGGGCTGACCCGTCTAATCCATAACCCATGATAGGTTGGGCTGAGTTGTCAATTTCCAAGTCCGCCGCCATATTTGTGGGTTGACTGACTCGTCTCGCACCGCTAAATGATGAGTTATAGTGGGTTGTCGGCTGACCCGCACCATGATGGGAGCACGAAAGTGTGATAGAATTAGTCGATTTTATGATTTATTTTAGAGTAAATATTACACTTTTGGTTGGTTTTGTGCTGGTTTATGTTTGTAGGTGTGAAGGGAGCTGCAATAGAGGGAAGCTTTAAAAAATGCTGGATTGCAAGCAAATGGAAGTTCATGATGTCACGTGGGCATGTGCTGTTCAAATTTCGGAGCTGAAGCTGTTGTCAAGTTGCTGATTTTTCCAGCAGAACTGTTGGGCAGTTAGGAAAGCTGCTATTTCTTCCTAATTCTATTTATTTATTAAAGGAAAAACCTGATTTGGAAGTTGTGGGTGGTTTTAGGAAGTTATTGGTAGTTTTAAAACTACCAAGTAGTGGCTTAGTGGGAAAGGAGAATGGTATTTTATGCTCTAATCTTTGGCAGATTAAGGGGAATTCGTGCAGGGAGTATTGGGAGGCATCACACAGTAACCTTGAGGGAAAAACATCACTAACAATTGCTAGGAGGGTAGTGTGAGAGACTTGTATTCTTCTTTGAAGTTCATAACTTGCTGGGAACATAAACTCTTGTTATTTTTTGTAAGTTGTTTTGATATACCCGGCCCAAGCCGGGTCACGAGCAATGCACGAAGTTCGCATCACGTGCCAATCACGAGCACAATGCCTACGAGGCCCACAGCCCAGCGAGCAAGATGAGAGAGCCAGCGAGCACCGAGCAGCATAACCCTCACTCAAACCTGGGCGGACAAAGGCCTTGCCTGTCCGACCAGGGGCCATGACTGGGAATCATACATGCTTAGCAAAGGAATCAGACTTACCTTGCCTGGTCGAGCACCGGCCTTGCCTGCCCGACCAGGGGCCGATCTTCAGACCTACAATAAGTTCAGGGATCAACACAAACAGAATAGTCGGGCAGAGCCTTGCTCGCCCGAGCACACATCGAGCATGAGACGCTGGTAGCTTGCTTTCCAAGGCAAGTCAGAGGTTTCCATGTTTAGGCAGAATACTTGCCTTATCAGCTCCTATAACTACGCGGTCAACCGCCTGTTTCGCCTATAATCAAGGGATTTCCTCCTTGATTATCTCGCCAGCTATGGAAACTGAATCCTAGACGGATTCAGTCACCTTGAAGGCTTATAAATACCTCTCCATAATTATCAACAAAGGTAGATACACTTTCTTGAGCCTCGTTACTCTGTCAATTCATCTTTTGACAATCACTCGATACTTACTCTCACGCCGGAGGGGTTTCGCGAGGCCTTGCCTTGCACTTCTACTCAGGTGTTCTTGTGATCTTAACAGGCTCAAGGAGGACGATTACAAGCCCAGATATCCTACCCATCTCAAGGACGGCCCAAGCTGTGCATTTTGCCACATCAGTTTGGTTCCATTGCCGGGAATCGAACCCGGGTCTCTAGAGATTGAGAATGCGCCACCCGCGCAAGGAGTCATCTTCCCGCAGTTCGACAAATATTTCGGGAAGACTCGAGCAAGCGATTGGCTTCGATCATTCGAAGCACAAATTCGGATGGTCACAGACATTGAAGCCTTGAAAATGCGGGCATTCGAGGGAGGCCTCGGGAAAGGCGCAAGCCCTGGCCGCGTAGTTCCCTGGGGATCCATTGGGAGCTGGGCGGTGCTCAGGAGAAGTTCTTGGAGGAGGAATTCGGCAATGCGTGCCCAACCCCAAAACCGCCGACCTTGCTAAGATTAAGGAGGAGATAACGAGTCCCACGAAGCGATTTAAAAAGGTTCGAGGAAATGCTCGGCGGTGACCGCGACCGGTGACCGGAGATCACCTTTTGCTATCTCAACAACATGAGAGGCGGGACCACTTGAAGACTATGCTAGTAATGAACCGTGGCTTCAAAGCGGGGAGTTGCTTGCAAACTCATCTCTTTGCTTTAACCGGCCAAGGCGTCAAGCGGATAAAGCCAAAAACAAAGACAAGGCTCATGGTAGCTCGGCCTCGCCCAGTGACCGAGCTTGGGCCACGCCCTCCCGAGCAAACGAGGAGAAATCATCCACTCCCGAGCAAGGCATTCGAGCTCGAGTTTACCGTTAAACACTACAGCGGGGAAGAGATCATGCTCCGGTGGGAGATCTGCGCTATCCCCCATCCTCTTGGCCAGAGATCGATTATACTCGGACAACACGAATACTTGTGAATACCACGGCACGGCCACACCACCGAAGTGTAAGGTGTTGAAGAGGAAATTCAAAGTGATCAACGCGCAAGTTAGACCGCTTCAAAAGACCAAGGCGGAAAAACGCCAACAATGATCAAGGAAGACCCCCAAGAGGAAGAGGCCAGGCCCCTCGACTGGGGGTGATAAACATGACGCAGAGAGCTCCGCCCAACACACGCAGGGAAACATATATATTCTTATCTAGTGGCGATCAACGCCCAAATGAGGCCGCAGCATATGTTTTCTGCATGCCCCAGCCTTTCGGTTATTTCGCCTCGTCAACAATTGGGTGTTCACGTAGTTTTGCTAGATACGGAGTACGCAGGACATCATGTATTATTCCTCGCTCAAGTGATTGAGTTTCAGACACCATGCTCAAGCCATATTTGGGAAAGTCAAGGGTTCACCAATCACCGTGAGCGTTAAAGGCACGATCGAGTGGAAGTGTTCATGGGTGATGGGGCCCAAACACGGATTGAGATGATCACATTCTTGTGATCGACCTAAAATCGCATACAACCGCATTTTTAGGTGCTCCGGAATGCCAAATTCCCGATG
>CM028381.1:86668816-86719082 GCA_013146195.2 Codonopsis lanceolata
AGTATACACTGTATGTTTAGTCGACGACTACTCTAGGTTCACTTGGATTGAAACAATGACATCTAAAGATGAAACGATGATCTAGTCACTGCTTCTTTAAGACTTCAAACTCAAAAGCTTGAAGACATTAGTGACATAAGATCGACAATGGCACCGAATTCAAGAACAATGTGTAGAAAAGTATCGCGATGACCACGGATCGCCACAACTTCTCTCCGCCAGATTCTCAACAAATGGTGTAGCTAAACGGAAGAACGTAACACCGATTGAAGCAAAGAAGAACAATGCTGGCGTACTAAACTTCCAAAGTACTTCTCGGCGTAAGCCGCCAACTCGCATGTTTTACTCAAAATGATCCCTGATAAACAAGTTTCATAACAAAACTCCATATGAAATATGGAGAGGAAGAACCCCAACATAGGATTTCTTAAAATCTTCGTCAGTAAATGTTTTATTCTTCATAATGGAAAAGAATTATAGAGGAAAATTTGATGCAAAATCGATGAAGAAATTTTTCTAGGGTATTCCAAACATTCAAAAGCATTTCGCATTTTCAAGTAAAACTCATTTAAAAATTTTAGAAGCTATGTATGTTTCTTTTGATGAATATGACTTGTTAGAGCTAGAAAGGCTCGAACGTTGCTAATGGTTCTCGATAATGATGAGACAGTACAAATACAAGATCTACTTCCACTCTTCATCGAAACGGCAACCGCAGACCCTCCAAGACCGCATCCTCCACCCAGACGAAACTCTACCGGTACCGATTCCAACTCTTTATTGACCCGTAACCCATCTCTTCTGTTTTACCCCAAGCACCTCTCGCAGATCACTCATCCTTCTTTGTTCACCGTGAAGGTTTTGAAGATCCTATCTCTTCCGAACTGATTTTGGTGAATCTCCTTCTCAACCTACTCCGAATTCTTAAGGGAAGAAACCACCGTGTGATCTTCCTCCAACCATTATTGAAACAAGAGATCATCCTATTTCTCAAATCATTGGTGATCTCAACACAGAGTTCAGAAGAAATAAAGTTCGAGAAGAGACTATGTTTGCATATGCATTCGTGATTCGAACTCGAACCAAAGAAGATTGATGAAACTATCGAAGATCATAACTGATTGAAGCTATGCAAGAAGAGTCGAACAGCTTTGAAAGATGCAAGGTGTGGAGCTTAGTTCAAAGGTCGACTGATCATCCAGTTATCGGCACCAAATGGGATTTCATAAACAAAAAAGATGAAGATGGAAATGTCACCAGAAATAAAGCTAGACTAGTTGCTCAAGGCTACCGACAGGACGAAGGCATTGACTTCGATGAAACATTTGCTCCTGTTGCTAGATTAGAGGCAATCAGACTCTTTCTAGCTTATGCCTCGTTCATGGACTTCAAAGTGTATCAGATGGATGTAAAGAGTGCCTTTCTGAATGGTGATCTTCAAGAAACGGTATATGTTGAACAGCCTCCAGGATTTGTCATTTCAGACAAACTGGATCACGTCTACCAACTCAAGAAAGCTCTCTACGGCCTGAAGCAAGCTCCTAGAGCTTGGTATGAAACTCTATCCAAGTTCTTAATAGAACAAGGATTCGTGAGAGGAAGGATAGACACTACTTTATTTATCCTCAAGCACAAAGACCATTCTCTTCTGGTACAAATCTATGTGGACGACATCATCTTTGGATAAACTAACCAAAGCATGTGTAAAAGATTCGAGAAGCTGATGCAAAGCAAGTTCGAGATGAGCATGAGGGGTGAACTTACCTACTTGCTAGGACTGCAGATTCAACAGACTTCTGACGGAATCTTCATCAGCCAAACCAAATATGCAAAGGAACTAATCAAGAAATTTGGTCTGGATTCAGCTAAAGGATTCGAGACTCCAATGTCTACCGACTTCCATCTTGACAAAGATGAAAAGGGAAAGCAAGAGAACGTGACCAAGTACCGAGGAATCATAGGTTCACTTCTTTACCTTACTGCTAGTAGACCTGACATTATGTTTGATGTTTGTGTTTGTGCAAGATTTCAGGCAGATCCAAAGGAATCACATTTGCTTGCTGCCAAACGTATCATCAGATATGTTTCAAGAACAACAAATCTAGGCACCTGGTATTCCAAAAACAACAATTTCAATCTAGTTGGATACTCAGATGCATATTGTGCAGCCTGCAAAGTGAGCAGAAGAAGTACCAGTGGGGCTTGTCAATTTCTTGGAAATAGACTTGTCTCATGGTCTTGCAAGAAACAAGGATCAGTTGCAAACTCAACCACGTGTGAATACATCGCGAAGCATTGTTGTTCTCAACTTCGATGGATGAAGCAACAACTAGTGGACTACAACATCAAAACTGCAAATTGTCCAATCACGTGTGACAACACATCAGCAATTTCAGTCTCCAAAAATCCAGTGATGCACTCAAAGACAAAGCACATTGATATCTGTTAGCACTTCCTCAAAAATCATGTGGAGAAAGGTAACATCAATTTGGAATATGTTCCAACTGAGCATCAATTGGCTGACATTCTCACAAAACCACTGGATGCCACCAGGTTTGCTTATTTAAGGAGAAATCTTGGTATGATTGATCCTACTGCTTAATTTCAAATTTTAATTAATGTTTCTTTCATACCGGTAGACTTACTTTTAGACTGACCGGAAGACGTAAGTTTTCCTTGAGAGGAAGACTTAAAGGTTAGTATCTTTAATTAGTGTATTTTTTTAAAGAGGTTTCTAAAGCAATAAAGGGGGTCAAGGATAAAATTGGATACTTGGAAAATATCTTAAGTTCCTGCTTTTTCACTAAAATTTTCTCGCTTTTAAACCGACCTTGAACCGCCTTTTGCAGAACTTTAAGGAACCCCTTTGACAAAATATTTCTCTCTCTATTCATACTCTCTCTGTGCAACTGCTTTCATTATTCCCAAATCTTCTTGTTTCTTCTTCTCATCAAACATCAATGGTATGTTCTTCTCTACTCTACTACTTGAAACTTATCGTGTACTATTTTGCATTTCATTTCATAACCTAAATTGTTTTGGAATTCAAACGGTCATTTTCGAGTTTCTACAGTATTCGCCATTGTTGTTCTTAAAAGCCTAGAAAACTAACAGTCGTTCATATGCTTTCAATGTTTATTCTCCTGGAAAACTTCTGTTATATATTTCTCTGGTTTGGTTACTCTAAACATTCTAGGGTTTCAAGTGTTTATTTCAAATATTTCCAATAATCTCAGAAAACCTTGAAATTTCTACTTGTTTAGTTCTTGAGGTGAAAAGCCCTAATTTTTATTTGCGTTTCTTTCAGGCAAAACCTTCAAAATCGAAGCGTGACAGCGGAAAGAAACTGAACCCAGAAACCGACATTCCTCCAAGTACGGATGTCAACCTTCCGGGATATCCAACTTTTCCCACCTCTCATGACATCATAGTGGCCCGGGACCCAAAACTATATATTCCGAGGATGTTCATTAACCTACAGTCAGTTTGCACAATAGCTGCAGGCGTCAAGGCATACGAGGATATGAACGCCTCTGGTACATTCCCACTCTTCTGCCTCAACGACAAAGATTACAGCATCTTTCTGGCAGAAGAATTCTATCAAAGGATGGAACTTATGAACCAGAACGCCCTTCGAGGATGGATTAGAGGCCGTCCCATTTCCATCACCGCCAAGACCATCTCTACCATCATCGGCGTACATTATTGAAGCTGTACATGCCTGGGAAGCAATGAGGGGAGTTGATACCTACAGAGAACCTCAAGGGAAGATGCTGAGGAATCTATTCCCTCTGGACGTCTACTGTACAAGCCACCTTATTGACAAGGGGCTTCTATTCAAGAGTGGAGCTCATGACATGTTCACGGCACAACAGATCAACCTGACTAGTTCGTATTCCTACAGATCCGTCTCAACTACGGGGCCATCATCTTCAATGAATTAAAGCAGTGGGTAGAAAAAGCGAAGAACAACCCCACTTGCAAGCGCCCGTTCGTAAGACTGATCAATGCCCTTCACAGAGACGACGTAAATATCAACTCTTCCTTGAAGGAAGACGAACTGATGGTGGTGGCCAAGGAGAAGCAGCTAACCGCTTCGTTCTTCAGCAAATATTCTGAGTATGAGAACAAGCAAAGGCTGCAAAAGGGTCTTCCGCCCGTCTCCATAGACAAATTGGCTAAGCCTGTACCGACCTTAGTAACTTGCTTCAACATGGAAGCACATGACGCGGCCAGCAGAACCTTCAAAAAGGCCTCAGCAAAGTTTGATGAACAAGTAGCCACATCCCTCCATCAAAAAGCCAAAGACTTGGCTGATGAGGCAGAGCAACTGCTACGAGCCAGGCAGAAAGCCAAAGGCAAGAAGAAGACAAGATGCGGTGCATCGAAGAGGAGCAGGCAAGGTGGATTAGAAAGGAGATGAAGGAAGGCCAAAAGGACAAGGCCCCAGCCAAACCAATTCCCTCACCTTCACCAGCCCAACCAACATCTTCTTCCCAGCCTTCTTCTCAAACCAAAAGACCACCCTCACCCTCACCTGCACCTACCCCTAAACCAAAACGAAGGAGACTTCGTAAAACCTTTGAAGACCAGCCACCAGCAGACACTCCTGCCCCTACCGATGACGCAGCTGAGTCTCCTATTCAGCCGCTAAGGAAGAAAAGGAGGTCTGCCGATACCAAGCCAACTACCGCCAGCCAACCATCTACCGACGCCCAACCAACTACCGACGCCCAACCCTCTACCGTTACCGAACCACCTACTGCCACACCTACCCAACAACCCATTCCTCCTGAGTCATCTACTTAGAGGAATTCACCACCTCCGGAGGAGCCTATCCCTCGGGAGAGCCAACCCGAACATACTCACGACCCAACCCGACCCACCTCACCAACTCCTCCTCCTCCTTCACCCTTCAACTACTCACCTGACCCATCTACCCCTACCTCACCTCACCATACCCAAACCACCTCTTCAACACCAACAAAACCATCCAAACCCATAGACTTTGTTGTTGCCAAGTTCCTCTTTGAACTTTCTTCAGTGGCAGAGCTCTTCTCCCCCGACCATCAACCTCCTCAACCTACCCTTCGCAAACCAAAATCCCTTTTCTACCCTGCCCCCTCTTATTGGTTCTCTACCGACCCCTTACCCGAATCGTCCCACGTTAGTGACAATTCTGACACTGACATTGAGATTGATTCCCCTCCAACACCTCCTACCCCTCCACCTCAGACCATGTCTTCCTCTACCGACACCTCATCCGACTCTTCCTCTTCGGACTCCTATCCTCCTCGTCCCCAACAACCCTTCCGGCCTGTATCTCCGGAAGCCACTATTCACATTGGCCAGGCATCAACTCCCACTCAGCTAGCCAATGATGAAATTTTGTCACGGCTGGATGCCATCTATCAACGGCTAGGCGAGCTTACCAGCATCACTACCGCTACCGCCGAAATAGCCACTGCTGCTTCCAAAGCCAATGACCGGACTACCGCTCTTCTACGACAATTTCAAGAGGATGTCTGGACTCGCTTTGGACAGATACGACACGACTTCACAGACGTCAAGATCAACGTTGAAGCTGAAAGAGACGAATGTGTACGTATCTGCTCCTCCCTCTTCTACGAGCTTTTCCATGCCATCACTCTCCATCTCGGCAGTGGCCGCCCTCCTGTTTTAGAGCTCAACAACCTTGCTCGAGACTCTGCTCACAATGTTATGAATGCCCATCGTGACCGTGATCTTGCCATCACGGAGGAGAAGCAAATGAGATCAATCAACCGAATGCTGATGGAAGAGAACACGCCTCAACTCGAAAAACTCGACTCGCTCCACCGCTCCACCGATGATGAAAGTACGCAATGGAAGAGCTAGAGATAGAACGAAGGGAAAAGGAAGCTACAGACAAAGGCAAAGGGAAAAGACCTTGGTAGATTTGTATCTTTTCCTCCCTTTACCTTTGTATTTATCTTACATTTTGAAAACTCTGTAATATGTAAACATCTTGTTTATAATACAGAAGATTATCTATTTTTCAAAATTTTCTTGTTTAAATTCTCGTTACTTTATTTTCTATATTTGCTCAGAATTTAAACACTCAGTTTAAATTTATATTTGAACTGTTTTTACCTACTGATCTGTGTGTTATTCTATGATTTCCTTATTTTTTTATGCACTTAGATTAATCCTTACACTTGAGGTGCTCTTCTGTTTGATAGAGGCATATCTTCCGCTACTATATATATAAATCTCTAAAGACATGCTATTATCTATCACATAGTCGGTTATAGCACTCATTTGTAGTAATGATGACCAGATATAAATAGGAGGAGATTGTTGATTCTTATGTTAGATTTATATATGTTCAGTACATTACATTAGTTTTATACTTCAGTGGTTAATCGGGCTACGTATCGATTAACATGGCAACTGTGTATAGAACTTTGCCAAGTATAGTTTTTATAGGACTTTACAAAGTTCGGCGGAAGACCTCTTCACAGCCTTCACCTAAGACCTCGCCAACACTTACAACGGCAGACCTTGTGTCCACCTGGCCTATCATGATGTGTCCTATCCTTCAATGATTAAATGGATCAGTTTAAATTTATCTCATCACTGTTTTGAATTTAAATTGAGACATTCCCTGACATATCAAGCCCGCCGAAAGCAGCTTTCCAAAAAGCAGGAAGACTTTTCGCCTCGAACAAATGGAAAGCGTGAAAAGTGCATCGTCACCTACTTTCTGCAACAAACTCTCAGATCTGACATCTAGATTGCCCACTTTTCGAAGATCTCATAAATCATTCCCTGCTCTAGATATCTGTGAAGACGAATTTCTTGACTGACAGCTCCATGAATTTAATGCATACATAAAAGAGCTGTTGAAACCTTTGTCTTCTCCAACGGATCCTTTTTTACTGCACCTGCTATAAATACTGCCATTGAAGACTGGAGAGAAGAGACACTGTACAGAATTAATCGAACACTTTAAAAAGATTGCTCTGAAACTCCTTAACTCCAAGTCTTACAACTCAGTGCATTCAAGAGATCCTCAACAGATCTAGAAGTCCTAGTCAACAACAAGAAGCTGTTCATCAACACTTATTGTTTTAACTTTTTGTTGTTTACATTCATTAACTATACTTCAACACGAATTAAATATCTTGTATTTACAGATATTTAATTCCTTAGACCCCAAACACAAGTCAATATTTTGTACACGATCCACTAGGAATATTCTTTGTAATAGATTTAGTGGAAAATATAGTGCACTATTTAAATCCAAGGTTGACTGCCTTGGTGGTGGACGTAGCACTCTTTATAGTGTGAACCATCCCAAAATACTTGTGTTATTTCCTTACTGTTTGTCTGCTATTTGAACTGTTTAGTACTTTGTCTATCTTTATCCGTTTTACAATAGAACTTAAGTAACTTGTAAAAGGTCTACCGGTAGTCCTTATTAGAAGACCTATAGCAGATTCCTTGAAGGTCTTCCGCTACTTCAATCTTTTCAATAGATTGCAAGTACCCTTCAAAGAACTTACTCAAAAGTTTTTAAGTGTGTAATAAGCTATTCAACCCCCCCTTCTAGCTTATTATTGTGCCCATTGGGACCCACACCTTGCGTCTGCAAGGTAGGCAGAACATGCCTCCTTTGTTTTTCTTTCATCCTTTTTGGCAGTTTTACATTTTGGTCCTTCCGTTAAGTTCCGTTACGTTCCGTTACTTTCCTGCACTCTAAAAATTCTACAAAAATTCTAAACAAAAATATTAGCAACATATAAATACAACACTACGATGCATTTCTCCCCCAAACTTGTATGTTGGCATATTTAATTTTAAATTAAATGTCCAAAATTAAATAAGAGGGAGAATAGCATATTTAAATTAACTACAAAAGCAAATAAAATTCATCATAGTGGGTTGCCTCCCACTTAACACACTTGTTTAACGTCTTTGGCTCGACCCAACTACAAACCTAATCATCTGGTGGTGCATTGTCAGCGAGACGAATTAGTTCTACTGTTCGCTCAACTGACATAGGTTCAAGGTACAGTTTGAGTCGGTGACCATTAACTTTAAATACTTCATCGGTCCTTGGATTTCTAATATCAATTGCACCATGCGGATAAATTCGAACTATAGTGAAAGGACCAGACCATTTTGATTTTAATTTTCCGGGAAATAACCTAAGTCTAGAATTAAAAAGTAACACTTTTAAACCTAGACGAAACCTTTTATTCGATAATCCCATATCATGGTATTTCTTAGTCTTTTCTTTATAAGTTTTAGCATTCTCATACGAATTTAGCCTATGTTCTTCTAATTCATTTAATTGAAATAATCTTTCTTCACCGGCCAAGGTTAAATCTAAGTTTAATTCTTTGACAGCCCAATAATCTATATGTTCAATTTCAACTGGTAAATGACATGCTTTGCCATACACCATTCGGTAAGGACTCATTCCTATCGGGGTCTTATAAGAAGTTCGGTATGCCCATAAAGCATCATTAAGTTTAGATTGCCAATCTTTACGATTGGGTCTAACTGTCTTTTCTAACACTGCTTTTATTTGTCTATTACTAACTTTTACTTGGCCTGAAGTCTAAGGATGATAGGGTGTATCTAACTTGTGAGTTACACCATGTTTTCTGAGTACATTATTTAGTAATTTATTAGTGAAGTGTGTTCCCTGATCACTGATTATAGCTTTAGGTACTCCAAACTGGGCAAAAAGATCTTCTACAAATTTAAGCATAGTTTTACCATCATTATTTTTAGTGCCTATGGTTTCTATCCATTTCGACACGTAATCAACAGCTACTAAAATATATTCACAATTATTAGAGACTGGAAAAGGACCCATAAAATCAATACCCCAAACATCAAAAATTTCAACAACCATGTTTACATGCAAGGGCATTTCATTCATTTTTCCTATTCCACCAGTTCTCTGACACTTGTCACAGGTTTATAAAATATGTCACAATCTCTAAAAACCGTAGGCCAATATAAACCAGATTGCAAAATTTTTCTAGCAGTTTTATTTCCACTAAAATGACCACCACAAGAGTATTCATGACAGAATTTCATAATACTTTGTTGGTCTTGTTCTGGAACACATCGTCTGATTAAAGAGTCTGAACACATTTTATATAAATGAGGTTCTTCCCAAAAATAATTCTTCGCTTCAGTCAAAAATTTCTTTCTTTGATAAAAATCAAAATTAGGATTTATGATATAAGACACATAATAGTTGACAAAATCAGCATACCAAGGGACTGAATCTTTGACTGCTAATAATTGTTCATCGGGAAAATCTTCATTTACAAGAATCTTATTATCAAGAAATTGACGTTCAAGTAAGGGTGAAAATTCTAATCTAGACAAATGGTCAGCTACGACATTTTCGGTTCCCTTTTTATCCTTAATAGTAATGTCAAATTCTTGTAATAATAGCATCCACCTAATGAGTCTAGGCTTCGCATCTTTCTTACTTAATAAATATTTTAGAGCCGCATGATCAGAAAATATTATTACTTTTGATCCTAACAAATATGGTCTAAATTTTTCTAATGCATACACAACTGCTAAAAATTCTTTTTCTGTTGTTGTATAATTAAGTTGTGCATCATTTAATGTTCTACTGGCATAATGAATCACATGCAGTTTTTTATCTACCCTTTGTCCTAACACAACTCTGATTGCAAAATCTGAAGCATCACACATGATCTCTAAAGGGAGAGACCAATCGGGGCCGGTTAAAATTGGGGCAGTGGTTAATCTTTCTTTTAATAAATTGAATGCATTTAAGCATTCCTGGTCAAAAATAAACTCGATATCTTTTGCCAACAAGTTACATAGATGTTTATAGATTTTTGAAAAATCTTTTATAAATCTTCTATAAAAACCTGCATGCCCTAGAAAACTCCTAACACCTTTAACAGAAGTTGGGGGAGGTAGTTGTGATATAACTTCAATTTTTGCCTTATCGACTTCAATTCCTTTATTAGACACAACATGCCCTAAGACAATTCCATGTTTAACCATGAAATGGCTTTTCTCCCAACTTAGGGTTAAATTTGTTTCACAACATCTTTTTAGGACTGATGTAATATTTCTAGGCAATGATCAAAAAAGTTTAAAAAAACTGAAAAATCATCCATGAATACTTCGACACATCTTTCCACTAAATCCGAAAATATAGAAATCATGCATATTTGAAAAGTAGCTAGGGCATTACAAAGTCCAAAGGGCATTCTCCTAAATGCAAAGGTACCAAAAGGACATGTAAATGTGGTTTTCTCTTGGTCTTCGGGTGCTACAGGGATTTGGTTGTAACCAGAAAAACCATCAAGAAAATAATAATATTCATGACCAGCTAGTCTTTCAAGGATTTGATCAATAAATGGCAAGGGAAAGTGGTCCTTCCTAGTTTCTGCATTTAATTTCCTCAAATCAATGCACATTCTATAACCGGTGATAATACGTGTAGGAACTAATTCATCTTTATCATTTTTAACTACTGTAATTCATGATTTCTTAGGAATTACCTGGACTGGACTAACTCATTTACTATCAGATATCGGGTAAATTATACCTGCATCGAGAAGCTTAAGAACTTCTTTTCTTATGGCTTCTTCCATGTGAGGGTTAAGTCTTCTTTGTCTTTCTCTAGAAGGTTTAATACCTTCTTCTAGATGTATTTTATGAATACACATAGACGGACTAATACCTTTTAAATCTGCTAGGGACCATCCTATGACTTCTCTATGTGACCATAAAATTTTTAATAAGCTTGCTTCTTGTTCATCTGTTAAATCTGCAGCTATTATAGCAGGCAAAGTTTTACCTTCCCCTAAAAATGCATATTTTAGGTGGGGTGGCAATGGCTTTAAATCTTCAACGGGAGGAGATTTAACAGACTGAATAAATTCAGAATTTTCAGTTTTAATTGTTTCTTCGTTAACCTCTTCAATATTTTCTACTATTTTATCCTCTACTTCTATTTCTTCAAAAAGAGATTTTAAAATTTCCACTTCTTCTTCTTCATTATTTTCATCCTCTACTTTTTCTATTTTATCAGAATTGATTTTCTGATTTTGCCTCTTCCTTTTTATCTTCTTTTTTGGTCTTAAGAGCTTCTAATTTCTCTCTCTCTCTCTTTTCTTTCATCTTCTTCACGAATTTCTCTTTCTATCTCATCAATGTCAATTTTTTATAGGAGGGATAGGTCTATCATCATAGACTACAAGTACATCTTTCTCATAATCATCATCCTCACAACTTTCTTCAAAAGTTTGAGTTGTTAATTTTTCTATTTCATCTATTGAGAAACATGCATTCATGTCACTAGGCCTATTCATAGCATCAAATACTGAGATTTCTACAGTTTCACCTAGGACTGACATTGCAAGTTTACCATTCTTAACATTTATCATTGTATTGGCAGTGGTCATAAAAGGTCTGCCTAACAAGATAGGGACTTCATTATTCGTGCAAATTTTCCTTTCCATATTAGTGGGTTTTAGTTCTCCCAACCCCAATTGTTTATAGGCCACAAAGGGCATCAAATTAATACTTGCTCCTAAATCTAGCATGACTTTCATCTTTTTAGAGCTACCTAAAGAGACTTGGATATTAAAGCTATCCGGATCTTTCAACTTAGGGGGAAGTTCAGGTTGTAAAACTGCACTTATGTTTTAAGAAACAATAATTTTTTCATTGTTTTCGAATTTGTGTTTCTTAGAGTGAAGATCTTTAAAAAACTTAGCATAAGCTGGAATATTTTTAATAACATTAAGCAAAGGAAGGTTGACATTCACTTTGGATAACATATTATAAATTTCCGAAAATTGTTTATCCATTCGGTTTTTCATAAGGCTTCTAGGGAACGGAATTGGAGGAACATATGGTGGTGGTGCCACATAAGGTTCCTCTTCTTCTTGTTCTTTATTTTCTTGTTCTACTTCTACTTGACTTTCTTTGTTTTGCACTTCTTTTTCAGCTTCTTGATTAGTCGTTTGATTGTTCTCATCGTTATCCTTTTCAACTTCTTTTTCAGAATTATCTACTTTATCAGACACATCAGAAGATTGAATAGGATCACATACCTCTTCTCCAATTACTCTACCACTTCGCAAAGTAGTGATAGATTTTGCTTGTTCGATTTGGCTAGGGAACTTCCCTTCTTCTCTTTTCTCGATCTCAACTGTTGCGAATTTATTCTTTAAATTTTCTACTTCTTCTAGCAAATATTTTATAATGGCAGCTTGACCTTTGCTTGCTCCATCTGATTTTGAAACTTCTTCAATTTGCAATTGTCCTTAATTTGGAAATTGTGGAGGTTGTGGTGGTTGAGGTTGTAACGGTTTATTTCCTCCCCATGAGAAATTAGGATGATTCCTCCAACCAGGATTATATGTGTTTGAGTAGGGATCATTCCTTGGTCTTTGAGCGTACATGTTCATAGCATTAGCCTGTTCAGAATACATAGCACTTGATGGGCAAAAATTAGTAGCATGAGAATATAATCCACACATAGCACATGCTTCTTGAATTGGCAAATTTTCATATTGAGCTTGTGTATCTGGTTTTTCTTGAACTTGGTATAAACCTCAACTTTTACCTCTTGCACTTTTCTGTTGAGAATTTACACTCAACATCTCAAATAATTCCTCTAGTGCAACTGGTGTCATTCTATTAATAGAACCACCGGCTGCACTATCAACCATAGTTTGTAACGCATACAAGCATGATAGAATTGAAGTACTAGCACATCTTGAGATAGATTATGATGAGGGCACATAATAAGCATATTTTTAAATCTATCTCAAGCCTCATGGAATGTTTCACCTGGTTCATTGTGGAAAGACATGATTTGTTTTCTATATTCTGTAAGAGATGCATGCTTATAATATTTACTCATAAACAAATCATATAGTTGAGTCCAAGTATAAACACTACTAGGTGCTAAATTCGTAAACCACCTTTTCGCCAAATCTTTTAATGCACTTGGAAAGTATTTCATTTTTACTTGGTCGTCAGTCAACCCTCCTAAAGGAAAAGTACTCATCATATACTCATAATCTCTAAAGAAACTTACAGGATCTTCGGTAGGCATTCCATGAAACGAAGGTATCACATTGAAATAATGTCCTTTTAATTTGAAATTCCTTACTGCTTCCAGCAAGACTAGACATGATGTTACTACATTTAGTGTGGGTCTACTGAAATTATTAATAGTTCTTTGATTTACGACTACTTCCATATTTCTTCTAGCAGATTCTTCTTCTTTTTGATTCACATTAACCAGGCGAACCGGATTTTTAGGATTTTGATTAATACTATCCATTGGAGGATCACCCAGAGGATCCTCTTGATTCAATTATTCCTGATTATCAGGCTGGATTGCTAGATTTTCAAGATCTTCTTGATTTTTTCTAATATTATTTATATCTTGATTCAGTTCTACCAATTTAGGATTCAAAGATCTACGACCGTGCATAAAATAAATAAAGCAATTTTTAAAACAACTAACTACTAAAATAAATAATTAAAATCTTTTTGTATTTTTATTTTTTTATAAAAACTGAAAAATGAAATTAAATTAAAATTTACGCTACCAACAAACTAACCATGCAAACTAGCTTGTCCCCGGAAACAGTGCCAAAAACTTGATCGATGTCTTATTTTAAATTTATTCCTTGCAAGTGGACAAGACTATTGTAGAATAGTTTTGGGAAGCAAGGGTCGAACCACTCACCCCTACAGTTGATTCTATGTGAATCACGCTCAGCCTTTGTGGCACTTCTGTTGAAAAACATTTTTTCACTAAAACATCTCTGTTGAGTCTTACCTTCAACATAGATTCTATATTTTTCAACAGAAACATCAATCGTTTTATCAATAATTCCTTTTGATATAAATGATTTTCTTTTTCTCAAAAATTGGTATCTTGAGCAATCTTTATTGTAAACAATTTCAAAAAACTTATGATTACATAAGGATTTGCTACTCTTGCTTGCCTAAACATTCTTTAAACATATAAAACCTTTGTGCAAGCAAGAATCCTAAAACTTTTTAGATCCTGATTAAACATTTTCAAATATTCTAAGTGATCTAAAATGTTTTTCACTATTGTTTTACCTGTTCAGTACTTTGATTTATCGAGTCTGTAATAGCAATAGTAGACTATACAAAGCCATCGCTCTTGTAATTATCAACATAGGGCATGCTTTGAGATAAAATGATTATTCATTGTGAGCATGTTATTTATGTGTTCTGATAAATGCTTTAGTGCTTTGTATATGTCATCTTGTAATGGTTCCAAGCAAATAGGAGGAGATTGTTGGAATATGCTTCTTGATAATCAACTTATCACCTTGCATATTCCGAATATTTTGATTTGCTTGTTCCCATTACTGTGTGTCATAACAAGTGGCTAAGAGGGCTGCGTACCGATTAGTGTAGCAACTTGTTTGACAACACATAGGTCTTAGGTTAGGTTGTCCTAATCTAGTCCTAGCTTCTATATGATGATTAAACTGACTAGCACTTCATATGCACCAGCACCAGCAGACTTGCTGTAGCATCAAGCTTTTCGAAGGACTCGTCACCAGTAGACCTGTCATATGCACTAAAGGATACTTTGAAGACTCGCCACCAGCAGACGTGTCGTAGTGTCAAAACTTTTCAAAGGACTCGCCACCAGCAGACTCATCAAGTGCATCACGGAAATACCTTGAAGACTAGCTAGCTACCAGCAGACTTGCTACGGTTTGAATGTTCACAACAGCAACTAGCAGTCTTTCCTTACAAAGAAGACTCACTATTGAACTTCTTACCAGCAGACTTAGTTATGACGTGTTACAAAGAGATTGACCTGCAGTAGATCAAGACAAGACAAATGTCTTCAAGCTTCAAGAGAAATTCAAATCTTCATGAAGCCTGACACTTGTGATGCTGCAGATCTTTCTCTCACTCACGTGGTCCGAAGAAAGTCAAAGGAATCTACTTTATTGGACAGACCACCTGAGAGTGCATCAGACGTCAGACTCACTTTTCAGACACTTATCAATACAGTCTGACGGGCAACCTGTTCAGGATCTGCAAGACAAAACTTTTATCCAACAGTCAAAGATCCTGTGAACAACATCTCTATCCGACGGATTTCAACAACGACATTTTTCTAACGGATAGAAATATCATCTTCATCTCTCAACAATCAATTGGCTCCGATCTATAAAATAAATCCTTCCTCTTCTTCAAAAATGGTGCGAAAAATATAGACATTGACGAATACATCAGTGAAAAACTGATCTACAACAAGAACTTCAAAGAAGTTGTAAGATCTACAAGAGATTGTCTTCACTAACGCATATCAGATCTTCACAGACAAGTTGTAGTGAGCTTCCCAGGCCTTAGCAAAACAGTCTCTGTGGATTGCTAGGGAGAAACACTTTGAAGAAGAAAAGAGAGATCAAAAACTTCAATAGACAGAGATCGGCGTGTTGGTCAAGAACCCAATTCTTGATTTGAGTTCTTCATCCTTCTTCGAAGAACTCAGCCTCTAGCTAAAGCTTTAGGACTTTATTCCTAAAGCTAGAGGTCAAGCTCTTGGATCAATTTGAAGATTGATTTCAAATGGTGCCCAAGGAGATGAAGAGTAGTCTGTAAATATTGCATTCATATATTCAGATTTGTATTCGCATACAAATGTTGTTGATTGTGCAATAATTAATCATCATAGAAGGACGAGTGCTTTGCACTCAATCGTTTAGATATTTTATATCTGAACGACCTTCAATAGTGTCTTCTCATATCAGTCTCTCGTTCTCGTCTCCTATTGCCCTCTTTGCTTAAGAGTTTGTCTATGAACAATTATGTAAAGATTAAGGCTTGAAAGGACGAGGGCTTGAATAAATTTAGAATTTCTTTCAATTGAGTTATTTTCAAGTCCTTACATCTCTATGAGATTTTAGAAAATGATTTATCCTTTGAAAAACTATTCTCTAATGATTTCCTAAATCTGCATTTGAAAGAAGGATTAAGTGTACTGTTGTTCTGATCATATATTTGTGTACAGCCACTTAATACTTCTCTAAATCTAAGCCTAACTATTTCCGCTGCTTAAACTCTTTCAAACAGGCTTTTGATTTAAACGGCAGTTCACCAGCAAAATTCATAACTCTTTAGTGAGCAAGTCTGTCATTCCTTGATACCAGGAGACCCGCTCAGCGTGATAACTGTCTATGCCGTTAAAACCTATTCATTAATTATATTAAAAAAAGAAAAGTTTTAAACGGAAACATAGGCTATTCACCGCCCCCCCTCTAGCCTATTTGAGCAATCATGTGGACCAACACCTCCTCACTGCATCAACGTGTCAAGTTTATCCACGATGACCACATAGTAATTATACTTGCCGATAAAATCGTGGAAAACAAAGAAAACGAGGACATTACGATCCTCGAAATAGAGCACGATGACACGGGTATCTTCCTCAGTGGTTTCGAAGTAATTCCTCAAGCCAGAGTCAACGCCATTGAATATGGGTAAGAGACTGACATCACTAGAAAGAAAACCACAACGTTAGGGAACATGATCCCACTAAACATGTTCCAAAAAATGAATTATATGTCTGGTCTGGGTCTCAGCAGAAATCAGCAGGGGCTTGTCAACCTAGTCCAAGATGAACTGAAAGAATGTATCCCTCCATTTGGTCTAGGATACAAACATACACCAGCTGAGCTAGCTACAGTCATGAAGCATAAACGTGAGAAAAGTAAAGCAGAACGTGAAAAGCGTCCTTACAAAGATTCTCCTTTGCAACCTTATAGAAAAACCCTAAATGGTTACTTTGTAAGAAAAGTCGAAATCGATGCCTATCTCATGTTTCCAGAACCCTGGATAGATCGGGATGGGAAAAGACACCCTGGCTGGGAGATCTTTGAAGATATCAGTCTCGTCACCTATGAAATGGAACAGATTACCCTGGAGCCCCGTAACCTTACAAAAATAACTGTCATAGTTGAAAATACCTGGACTTTAGACCAGGATGACTATGTTCTTGCCCTATTTGGTGATGATATCTTAGGAGACAGTTTCCTAGGCATGATCGATGGAGACACTAGTCCTAACATCCTCCCGACTAAATTCGAGTTTATAGCTGATAATCCTATGCAGAATTGGTATACCATAACTGGCCCGCTCTTAATGACCACACACCTGGTGGACCGTTTCGTATATACCATTACCCTTCCTTCCTTTAGCCTTACGATCTGGTCATCTACCAGTTCGCCTCCTGAAATTGAGGTCCTCAAACCCCATGACCTCAATAATAATAAAACCAATCTTGTACAGTCCATACTTATTAATGAAAATCTTAATATATTTGTGTATTCCTTAGTTGCACCTGCATTAAAAAACGAATTAATTAGCATTAATAATAAGTCGTTTAACGAAATGGACCCAAATGATAAAAATTACCTACTTGAGCTCGCCAAGTAAGTCAAGCTCCAAGAAAAGCACTGATCAGTAGCATCAGATGAAGACTCTTTTTCCCTTGTTAGATATGAACCCTCCTCTTTAGTTCATAGACTCTCCTCCTAAGGCAAATACTCTTCTATGTCTTGGATAGTTATGACCGAAATGCAATAACTGTCCTCCATAAGGAATGACTCTCCTCCTTAATGGATAACTCTCCTCCTTAATTAATTATTCTCCTCTTTTACGGATATGTCATTACTCTCCTCCTTAATGGCTGCAAGCAAGAGAGAGAGGAGGGAGAAGAAGGGAGAATAGAAGAGAAGGACATCAGACAAAGAAGATGCCATTTAAAAACAAAATATTCTAATTAGATTAAGGAAGTACGAAAGAAAGATAAAAAAATACATCCTAGTTAGAATCCCCAAAGCTACCAGTGCTAGAACCTAAGGAATATTCTCTATCTTCATCAGAAAGGCTTCTATTGTCGAACAACTCTCGAGTTATCAGCAGGTCTCCAGTGATAGGAAGGCGTTCATCCTCGTGGATAGTGGATTGAATGGGCTGATAGGAGCAAAGAAAATAGCTGATAATCCTTGCGTACTTGTGAATTCCAAACCCATTCACTCGTCTTCAGACTATAGACCGGTAGATGAGAGAGAAGACAACTTCAGACCAATTGATGGTGTGAGAGTCAAGAACAGCAATGGTGAAGTTCCTAAGTCTTCTGGTGTCACTGCCTGAGCATGCTTCATGAAATAGAAGGCATCGACTCAGAATCTCACCAACACAGTACACGTCTAAGGGATAATTGTTGATGTCCCAAATACTATAGTCATCTCGAGAATGGTAGCCAGTTTGTTGAAGCCATGATTCATTAAGGATAGAATCATCGAGAGCATCGGGTCCAATAGAAGGATGATGAAAGACGCGTGACAATCTTTCAGTATTGAGGACGACATTAGTACCTCGAATGAGACCATTAAGGCTCTTACCATCTCTTGCCAGTTGCATCCTTGAGTAAAATTCGTCAACCAGGTGAAGCTGTAGAATTCTTCGCGAAAAGTAAGGATGGTGACGAGTCCAGAGCTATGAAGAAGATCGATAATCGTTCCTCCTACAGTATTCTCGAGGAGAAATTGTTCTCCCTGGATCGTGTGACCTATAATATAGGACTGAGATCCTATTCTGGTAACAAAAGATGATTCAGGTGGAACATATTGACTAGAGACGCTTGAGGAAGATGAAGCTGCCATGGAGATTCTTCTGAAGATAGATGAAAGATGTTGGTAAAGAGATGATACCAATTGTTGAAACAAAATTGATATCAATTGTTGGGAAGTCTCAATTAGGAAGATTATTATGGGAAGAATTAAATTTTCAGTACTTTCGGAGGATAAATACATATTGAAAGGACACACTTATCAAGAATCGTCGTTTTAGTGTGCACTGAAGAGCTATAACGACGGACATACAAAGCGGCGAAGTAGTCATGTCAAGGCTTGAATTTGAATGGACATTTATCTTGGAAAGGCGACAATTCATGATGACGATATTAAGTCATTCTTGAAGATGTTTTCAATACATATTTTGACTTAAATCGAGGGATCTCAATATCGAGTTTGTGACAGCCCGACCCGGACTCCAATGTGGAATCCCAAGGTCGTGCCGTCAAGACAAGCTAAAAGACGGACAAGCACCTGCTAAGCATAATGGTACGAGTCAAAAGATGAGCCATCAAGCTCGAATAGGAAGGTAAAGCCATAACGGCAATACGGAACAACCAAAAACTAAACTAAAATCTGCGTAAGCAAATCATAAGTGGAACCCAAGCCTTTAATCCTAAACAAAGGAACGCAAGGCTGAGAGACGACTATCTTTCGACAAATCTACGACTCGCGTGACGCAACATTGCGCACGGGCAACAAACCATCGGCAAACCTAAGGCCGGCAAAGCTACAAGAACCCAACCTGATAAACAACAACTCAATGGCTAAAACATGCCGGAGGAATAAATCAACTAAAAGAATAAGAGATTAAATACTAACAACTAAACCCAAGTCTCTCGACTAATGTTGTCGGAGATAGAAATAACAATAGCACAATACTAGATCATGCGAGCTAAAACATGCTCGAAATAATAAGGGAATAACTCCTAATAGATACAACAGCTCGACCAAGCAAGTCGGCTCCCAAAATAATACGACAAATAAATACTAACATAACTACCCCAATAAAGTTTACATAACTTTACATTCGTGTCTCACAAATACATAATAACAATAATAATAATAACCCAAGCTATTGCCCGGAAGACCACCTGCTATCCGACAAGCGCCCGAAGCTGCAACGCGTACTAATGAGCTTACTGCAAAAACTAAGGAAAACAAACACACGAAATGAGTCATAATGACCCAGTAAGTTACTAAATGCAATTGTATGGCATAGCATGACGTGGCATGGCATAATGCACAAGCATGTATAAAACATGGCATCTTAATCGTATACCAACAATAAACTTGTATTAAGTCATCAAGTAACGTAAACATCATAAACCACATAGCACGTTATCTTTCATATAAGTGCTTATAGTAAGCCACATAAGGGATAGAGAAATTACCCAAATAGTGTCGTTGTGCCGCTCCTGCAATACACAATGTTATACTTTATCGTGCCACATCGATGCTCTGTGATTACATCGACTTTCATCGAGAACCACTCGATTTAGATAGCAGCCAATGACGCACGTATTGTTACGGCCAAAGGGGCTACTTCCCCATTGCGGCCAACAATGGAGGTGTGTGTGAGGTCCCAGGTACGGCGATCCATAGCAAATACAGATCTTACGATTCGTTTAGGCGATGTATCGTCCTACCCTGACTTATAAAACCAATCCAAGTAATGCCAGCTGGACTTTTATGCAATGCAAAAGTAGATATTTACTCGCATGCTCAAACAAGAATCAAGACCGACCACAGCGGACTTATCAAATCAAGTAGGACATAAAGCTCTACACACCAATTTAACAATGCACATATTTGCACATACTTAACAAATCCAACCAACTTATAAGTTTAGTCAAAGAACCACATAATGAGGTACTCATAATCCTCAAGTCATCACCCAATCAAAAGTAGCATATAAGCTCAAGAAATCACAACATGAGGTCTACCATAATCCTCTATTCGAGATTTAACCAAAGACTATTATTTAGTCTAAGAACACCCATAAATCAAAACTTAGTGATTAGTCTATTCATAAAAGCATAACGGACTCAACCATAGTCCAAACCTGTTGAATATAATTGACATCCTCAAAGTCAATCTCAAGGGTACCAAAACTAAGCCGTAGTCATATCCTCGCAAGTGCTTTCATGTGCACGCGACCAAATTCCCTAAAAGAGAACTCATTCAAATAATCATTCATTAAAGTAATACGAGATCATAGGTTGGTCTCTAATGCTCCGTGCCCTAACGAGCATGCTCTAAATAAATCCCCAATAAGCCTCTAAATCGTGGGTGTCACAAATGGGACACAATTCGAGATGCTCGGTACTCACAATCAAAACCAACCAAACCCGAACATCGTAGGATTTCAACCTAAGGCTCACTAACATCTTATTGAACCTAAAATGACTCCATTGAGTCTTAATATCGCATTTCATTAAATACACATTTCATAAATCCCAAACTTAACACATCATTCAAGTTTATAGAAATTCTCCCAAAAATAATCTGGGCTTAATTCCCAAGCCTAAAAATCCAAGAGCCCATCATAATCATAGTCAAACGAAACCCAAATGTCGTAGGATTTCAACCCGAGTTCGTTAACACATTATTGAACTTATTACGACTCCGTTAAGTCTAAATGCTAAGTTTCATTCATGACACATTTCATCATCCTCAACATTAATACCCACTTTAATTAACCACAATTCTTCAATAGTTCGGGCTTGATTCTCAAGCCTAAAATTCATAACAACCCCCAACACAAATCATAACCCATTTCATAAATCACATAATTTCAATTAAATGATCCTACTCATGATATCTAGTGAGTTCACACATTTAAAGCCCCAATCATAGGCATATTTCCATAATAAACCCAAGCTACATGTGGACATGATTTCTAGCATACTCATAAGCCTAGAAACACAAAATGAAGAGTAATCATATACTTCAACAATCATAGAAGTCATTCTACAAATGCCCTTAACAAGTTCATACTTCCAAAAATCCCCAAATTAACACATACAAAGCATATCAAGTGTTCATTGCCCACAAATAGCATATAGGTTGTTTTCCTTAGGGCCAATGAACCAAAATCAAAAGAAGGTAACTTACCTAGCTCGGATGAAAACTCCAAAGAACGCAAATCCGATCGGTGAACTTGTTCTACTCGTCGAGGGCTTCACAAATCTGAAGTTTGAAGGCAATCGGACGGTTGGATCGTCTTGGATCGAAGAGAGAAGAAGGCTAGGGCTTGAAATCTCCCATGGATTCTCTCTCTCTCTCTAATACATATGGTGGAGAAGGAGAAATGAATAGAGTTTTCTGATTTCTCAAGTGGGTTGGGTATTTATACCCCCAAAAATAAAAAGGGCACAATAGTCATTTCCCTTGCATAATTAGTAGAGATTAGGAGTAATCATTCACTAATCCACTCTTAAAACTTGTTAGAGATGTTAGGACATAATTAAGGAGGGTTAGGGAGGTTTAGGTGAGGTTTAGAAAAGGTTTTGGATAGGAGTTTAGGAGCAAAAGTCGTACAACAGCAAAACAGGGGAAAAATTCCGTAGGTGGTTCCAGAACTTGAGGCGGGCGCCTGGACTTCTGGACCTGCTTATGTTCATTTTGCAATGCTCTCAGCATTGTCCCGCGAGCTGGTGATCAGAATTCGATGCGAGCGCATGGTCCAGCCCTTGAACTTGGTCTAAACATGTCCTAAATGGTCCCAAACTCATGGGCAACCATTCTAAGGTCTAACCCAACTCAAAACAAGTCGGAAACACACCCGAACAACTCCCGAAACAACTCGGAGCAAAACCGGGAAGAGGTGCAACAACATGCAACCGGAATGACGAATGAACTAGCAATTGAACGAGCAATGAAAGGAGACTTTTAAGGCAAGTTTAAGGGCTAATGAAGAATCTTAAATACTTCTAGGAATTTGAACAACAACTAGGGAAATAAGAGTCCCAAAGGAGAGGCGATTACGCGACTCGATTCCCGAACTACGCGATAGAGACGAGCACTATCTCCAAAGCTTCCAAATCATCGTTAGACATAAGGAATACCTCCAACTTGAAGTCTAATACATCTAAACATGTTAATAAACCATCTTATAAGGGTCTAGGACCAAACCGAGGTCACGAACACAAAATGCAAGCAAACCCTCAATCGCGTCGCATTCCGACTATCGTCGAGTCACGACTTGTGACTTTAGCAAGTCAACAACTATATGACATCTCTTAATAATGTTTTGGTCTTAATGTGGTCTCTCATACATATCTAGACTCTCTCGCAAACCAAACATACGGTTGACAAAGGAAGAAGTGCAAGTAAAGCACGCAAACCGAGCTAACGAAGGAGCGGGGTGTTACAGAGTTATTGAATATTAATGATGGTGAAGTGTACTGGATAAAGAGAAGAAGGCCTGTATTGATATTAATGACTTTTTGAAAATAATATGAATTTAAAGTACAAAACTTGGAAGAGTTAAGATATGTTTTTAAACTCTAAAATTGCCATAAGATAATTTCCATAAGATAATTTATAGTTTAAACCAATTTTTAAGAAGTATTTTAAAAGATTATAAAATAATTTTTCAAAACAGTATAAAAAGGTTTTGAAAATTTTTGAGGTTAAAACCAATTATTGAAATACTAATTTATTGGAAAAGCATTTTGAAGATTTATCACTACTTCCAAGGGTAGTTTAAGTCAAGAATATCTTCACAAGTGAGTGACTAGCAGAGTCGACCAGTTGTTGATCATTTTGAAGTCTGCTGATCTGAGGTTATGAACAGCAGAGAAGAAGGTCTATTGTTCAGGGATAATCAGCAGAGATTGGAGTCTGCTAATTCAACAGATAACCTAAAGATGTATGCAACAGTAATGAAAGTTTGTTGATACTTAGTTGATAACAACAGACGAGGAGGGGTGAAGAATTGAGGAAAATGTCTGCTGATATCAATTCTATGATCTTCATGGTTATCAGTTGTCTTGAACACACTAATGAGGTCAGCAATGTACTTGATGTGATACCAGTTAGTTGAAAATCAATGTGTTCAAGAGTGATGTAAGTCTACCGATACTGATTTTTGGAAGGTAGGTGATCAGTAGACTAAGGTATTGCTGATACCAAATGTTATAGGTCGAGATGAAGAGTGATCAGCAATGTTTGAGGTATCCCGTTGTCAAATGATTTGAAAGACAAAGGAGTCGTCATAGATGAGAATCTGCTAATGACATGTGATCAGCAGGATTCAAAGTCTGCTGATAGATGTATCTTATGAGTTTAGCAGAAAAGAGGGTTTGTTGAAAAATGATGAGTCAGTAGATGTTGAGATCTGCTGGTACCAATTGAGTGGAGAATATTTCAGCAAATTGTCCTTTTGGATGCCTTGGCTTTTGGAGGGACAAACCATAAGCTTCATTGGCAGAGATGGGAATCTGCTATTGGATTGATTTTAGCAGACTTGAAAATTTGCTGAATAAAGATGGAACAGCAGGTTAGGGAGATATGCTTATACCAATTGAATGAAGAGTGTTTCAGCAAATCTATCCTTTTGGAGTGCCTTGGCTTCTGGAAGGATGGACCATAAGCTTCATCGGCTGAGATGGGAATCTGCTATTGGATTGATTTTAGCAGACTTGAAAATTTGTTGAATAAAGATGGAACAGCAGATTAGGGTGATCTGCTTATACCAATTGAATGAAGAGTGTTTCAGCAAATCTATCCTTTTGGAGTGCCTCTATGACGACCCGACCCGGATCCCAAGGCGAAATCTCAAGGTCGTGCCGCCGGAAGACAAATAACAAAGAATGGGTAGGGCCATAACGGCGATACGCCAACAACTCAAAACATGTGCGGAAGCGAAATAAATGAAACAGTGGCGCCCGAGCTAACAAGCTCAAACTAAAAACAACCAAAGAGATAATTAATCTCTCGGTCCAAAAATTCGACTCGCGTGCCGCAACATTGGGCACGTAGGACTAATCTCCCTGTCATGAAATTCAAATATATAGCATAATATAAACCAAGTCATCGGCGAAGCTACAGCCGGAACCCAACATTACACTAAGTCTAAGACTCTAGTCTAACAACTCAACAGCTACAAACATGCCGGAGAACAAGCATAATACTTTAACTAGCAATGTAACATGCTAAACATATTCACCAATTTTACCAAGCGCGACTAATACAAGTCGGCTACCAATAATACATGTACCAACAACAGGATAGCATATGGAATCATAACCATAAATATACACCAAGCACGACTACTACTTGTCGGCTACCAAAAGAATAGACTAAACAACAATTATAAATATCACAATTCACAATTAGGTTTGCTACCCAACATGAAGTTTACATAACTTCATCTTTCCCAACGACCTCACCAAAAGTAAATAAACTATCTAAGTAGCAACCTTGCCAAAAATAATACTTCGTCAACGCAATCTTCTTGATTTACTTGGATCCGCACGCTCGGCTCGGATCTAGGGAAAACAACCAACAAATAAAAGTAAGTCACAAAGACTTAGTAAGTTACTAACCGTAACTTCCTATCATGGCATAATGCTCAATCATAAATTACATCATGCTATCGTCATGAAATAACCTTATATAAAATCATGTTATGGCATCCATGCTCAACATTAATAAAAACATGTTATCATTGTAGTATAATATCTCACTAAAATCCATGTCAAGGCATTTTATGCTTAACGATCATAATTCTTGTTATTGGTATAACATAGCCTTCCAATAATTTACATGTCAAGGCATATAAGCTTAACAACAATAATTCATGCTTCTGGCATAATACCACATTCCAATAATATTCATGTTTAAGCATTCATGCTTACCAACCTTAAACAACATGTTATCTATAAAGTATAACATTTATGAAACCAAATCAACCATCATATCATATCCAACCACCAAGCACATTATTCACATAAGTACTTGTGAGACAATTCATATAAAAGCGATATGATACCATAACAAATTCTTCCGCGTGTGTCGCTCCTGCAAAAACACGTGCAAAACCTTTATGTGCCCTCGATATCCCTCTCGTAGATATCGATGTCCCCGAGACAGTCTCCGCTCGAGTTCCATAGTTATCAAAGTCATGTGTATTACTACAACTGAGATAAACTACTTACCCACCATGGCCATCAATGGAGGGGTGTGTGCAAACCCGGCACGGCGATCCATCGCGATCACGAATCTCACAATTCGTGAAGACGATGTATCGTCCCACCAAAACTCAACAAACCGACTCAATGACTCAAAACCCAAGCACAAGTAATATATACTCATATGCTCAAAACAAGTAGGTAAACACTCTACCATCAAACTAGTCATGCTTTTCATCCACAACTAGCATAAACATCATAACAGAGAATCATATAAGCTCTCATAATCAAGTGTGCTTCACACACTTCAAAACTTCTTGGAAGCTCGACCTCCATGAATTCTACCCAAAATTCCGTAGGACTTAAGATTATAGTTCCTAGGATTCATAATAACCCAAAGGTTGACTCCGTTGAGTCCAATCTAAACTTTCCGAAGAGTTAGGGAATAGAAGCATGGGCTTCGACATCCCCCTATGTTCATAACTATCGCCAATAACCGTGTCCCCAAGTTCAATGAACTCACATAAACCCCACAAAATACTTAACAATGCAACTTGGAATAAATTGGAAATTTTGTGCATAAATTCATTTTTGACACCTTACCAATCAAAATCTCCAAATCATGATTAAATCATACAACATAGTTTAATATACTCTATTAAACATGTATAACATAGTAATTAGGCTTACAATCATGTTTAACAAGCCAAAACATAATTTGGGGAAAAATCCCTTCCGAGCATCTCAACCAAATCAAGTTCAATATCCATGGGAAATTCACATAGCCAAGTTTAATAGATTATTTAGCACATGAATTTCACCTAAATCAAGGTCTCACATAGGTTCAATCAAATTCTATCATCAATTGAAAACCTAGGGTTCATGCATCTCTACAAACCCTAACAATGGCATCCATTGACCTCACATAGCATAAATGGTTGTTTCCCTAGGGTCAATGGAGCCAAAAAGAAAAGGAAGAGAGGTAGAAACTTACCCAAAATCAGCCCTCACAAACTGTCAAACCCGAAACCAAGAGATGATGTTGTTCCCTTCACCTCTCTCTTCAATCTTCCAGGTAGAATGGGGGAAGAAGATCCTAGCAATGGCTTCCAAGCTCAAGCCCTTCAAGAACCCTAGAAATCGCCCTCTCAAACTCTCTCTCAGGTCTCCTTGAGTGTTCGCAGAAATCGCAAAGTGAAGGAGTCGTATTCTGTTTGCCGACAAGTGAGAGAATGCGCTGGTTTTTGTTTAAATAGGGGGGATTAACTCTCCTAATTAATCCACTAATCAACCCCTAAAATCTCTAATATATGTTTAGGATAAGTTTAGGCTAATAAGATAGGTTTAGGTTAGGTTTAAATTGGGTTTAGGGGGGTAAAAGTTCGGACAGGGAGTAAAAGATTGCAAAATCCCAAAATTCTTCCCCAGGACTTGATGCGGCCGCATGGCTCAATGTGATGCGAGCGCATCACTTCAGCATTCCCTTTCCCGGCCTTTGTTGCTTCCTTGCTCGATCTCGGACTCTCCCGCATGCATTCTCGAGTCCTTCCAAGCCAAAATGGTCTACAATTCAACCTTTATGTCCTCCAAATCATAATCAAAACAATCAAGCCTCTAACCTCAATCAAACAAGGCCAAGAACTCAGGCAAAACTCTCCCGAACGACAACCGAAAAAGTCAAACGAAGAATGGTTAACGCTAGAATCAAACTAGCAACCAAACCGACAATGCAATAAGCATCCAACAAATGTCTAAGGCATATAAATTATATTATGAATGCCCTCTAACAATTATCCATGTGATAAAAACATAAATCACAAACCCGAGATTCAAAGCATCTCGTGAAAGAAAAATGCATACGTGCATCTCAAACAACGTCAACGAACATGCTATTGACTCCAAACATATGAGTGAGCTAAATTAACATGTTTATGATGATTATAAGTGTATGAGTCCATGCATAACACAAGCAAGCCATAATTCAGGGTTTTACAGCCTCGACTTCTGGAAGGATGGACCATAAGCTTCATCGGCAGAGATTAACTGATGACTATGCTTCTTCTCAGTGGAATCCCAATTAAGTGAGAAGGGCATTAGAAGCAAAATGAAGGACAACAACCATTTTAGTCAAAACACTTTTATCACAAAGAAGCAAGTAGATTATTCGTAATTTGGCTAGAGATACAGATTTGAAAGAACGTACTTCACTTCTTGATCATCAGCTAAGATGATGACTGACTTCAGGGTAAGAAAGTCATCTGCTCAAGACAAAGATAAGAAAGAATTTCGAGCAGGGTTGTCTTGAACAGAGGAAACAACAAATAAGAAATAGAATTGAAGAAGCTGCTAGTTCCTTATAAGGTCATCCTTCCAACAGCAGTTATTGGATCTACTGTTGAGACCAGAGATTTTTGGGGAGAATAAAGATTCACCATAACATCATGGGGTAATGTGAGATCTCTTATTCCTAAGAAAGGAGTTTCATAGAAGGCAGTCCTTTCCTAAGAAATCCAAAACTAAAGTTATCCATATTCCAACAATAATTCTTCTGATGAGATTTCTACCAGTAATCATTGAAGTTTTCAAACGAAATAAGGTTCTTTTACTGAGTTAAAATCAGTTTTTTTAGATACCAGTTGATCTAGTTTTAATGACAGCAGCTAAAGCAAGATGAAATCAAAATATTGTCATTAAAACAAGAATCAACTTAGTTTTTTGAACACCAAAAGTTTTGATAAAAAAATTAAAGTCTTATGTGATGTCTGAATCAAATCAAAATAGTAGATCAGATTCATAAGACTATTATTTAAAAGATAGATCCTGGTTTTGTCCCATCAGAATTATTATTATGTTGAATAGGAATACTTATGGTTAAGGATTGGTTTGCTGTTAGGTTAACAACAGAGTTACGCTTGCTGTTGTGGATTCGGAACAGAAGATATAATATGTTGTACAGGTACCGAAACCATAAGCAAACATAAGATTTCATGCTATCAAAGAATGTGCATACAAAAGTAGATAGACATGAAGTAAAGTTGCTTTGAACAAGTTCTCATTTAGATCAAAATATACTCGAATACAAAAAGGATCTAAAGTTTACAAGATTCAGTACAACTTCTGGTGAATTAACTACTCCTAGTAAACAACTAATCTAAACGTCTGATACATTTCTACAGATAAAAATGTTACAAGGAGATGTCTATGAAGACCATGGACCCAGATCAGTTTAACTGGTTGGCAAACGGAATACAGGTCCAGCATCAAGTGACTCAAATATGAGCCAATGAGAGTGTGGGGCTCATCCTTTTCTCCACTTTAGCAAGTTTTCTCTATCTGAGGTGCACTGCATAAACACCTACTAGATTTCTAGATATCGGTTCCAATACAGGCACTCATCCTCAGAGGTTTAAGAGGTGAAATCCGAGGAGGATCACATTTGGCTCACTGAAGATAGGAGGATCTTCTAAACGAGAAGGAGCATTCAAATGTGAACAAGGATAGAGAGAAATGAGAGACATATGCTAAATGGTTGTTGAGGTAAATCTTCATACAAGAGGAATCCTCAAAACTAACCAAACAACTTTTGGTGGATTGGAAGGGTAATACCAAGTTGTTGAGAGAGAAACTTGATATATTACTAAGAATTCTCCTAAGTAACATTTTGGAAGGAAGGGATTTTGTATCAGCGTCTATCATAGTGTTTGGGGGTAGTTTGCGAGTGATAGAGATGAGCAAAGGAATGTCTCTATAAATATTCACTGAGGCAAGACGAAGGACCGGTTAATGAGATTAATTCATTAAATACGAAGAGTCCTTTCAACCACTCTCATTAAAGTCTTTTTAGGTAGTGTGAGAGAAGGTTGTAATTTCTAGATATCTGGTAGAGTATTCTCCTTGGAAAGCTTAAAAGATTTTGAAAATGACTAAAAACTTTCTTGAGAAGATAAAAAGGTTTTCACAAAGACAAAACAACTCTTCAGTAAAAAGGTTTGACAAAACAACTTTTTCAGAAAAAGGTTTGATTTTGACAAAAGTGACTTTTAAGAAGAAAAAAAATGTTTTGAGTAAAAAATATGTTTCCCTTTTTAAATATGTTTTACCTCTACCGAGAGTCTAGGAAATTAGTCTTTTACTTTAAGAAATAGTCAGTTTCAAAAAGTTTAACCTCAACCTTTCTAGAAATTGCAAAGATACCCATGTATGTTGCACATTGTCTACTAAGGTGGAAACTTCTATAAGTCAGCACAAAGAACTGAGCTTATGAAGTACTGCAACACAAGAATGTTCAACAAAGAAGAAGATTTGAAGGTAACATAGTCTAAGAAGATCAAAGATAATCTAAAATTACTTTGACAAGAAGACATCAAACATATTGAGTAAAGTAAATCATACTTCATAGAGTGAATAGAAGTCAAAGAGCAAAGTATGATAAGCAGTTACTCAGGATTTATATTTGCAGAGATAAACAGAGAAGAACAGAGCAAGCAAATATAAACTTATGCAGTGATGATATATTCATGATCATGATTATTAGGGAATCATAAAGATAGAGTAGATATCAATCATATATCATAATCCATAAAGAAGAAGATTAGACTGAAGCAAGTAAAATAGAATCCTGCAAGTCAGTCAAGCATAATTTTTATGCTGCAAGAGAGAGAATAAAATGTGCTTGTTGATCTTTGAAAGAATCTGTATTCCTGAATGAAAATCAAGAATCATTAGCAACATTTTATGAGCTTTAGAAAGCTCCAGAAAAATTTGAGTACAGAAATAAGTTTTTCAAGAAAATCCATGAGATGAAGAAGGAGGAATCTTGATCTTGAATATCTTATTCTCCCTTAGTCTTATGTGTTCATAAAAAGAAAAGTAGCAGAGTGAAAGATTGAGCACTAGACATGGGATGTACCTTAAGTGACAATCGTATTCAGATCGAAGCAGATGTTCTTCAGAATGTGCCTTTTGGAATCTGAGCTAATGAGTCTGTAGTAGATGTTTTCCAAAAAAAAAATAGATTTCCTTTGCAACAGCTTATGAGATCTCATATCCATATTTCTTAGAAATTGTTTTCAAGTAATTCTTTGAAATATAGGTCAAGTTCCCATAAACTAAATATCATATAACAGAGGGATCAATCAATGTTTCATGATATAGAGTTTTTGACTCTTAACATTTTTCATGAGAATAGATAGGAATCAATTAAAATTCTTCCACTGTAAAGTTGCAAAATTTTTAACTAAGAAAGTTTCTCTCGAGAGGGTGTTGGATTGATAACAATCGTTAGCCCTATGTCAAGAGAATTTGAATATGAAATCCTTCTAAGTGAAGCATCCATCGGAGTGTCATCCATCTGAGAAAAAATTATTCATAGTGCCAATTGATATATATATATATATATATATATATATATATATATATATATATGTCATATGAATAATAATCATCATTGTAGTTGTCTATCTCAAGAAATTTTCAAAAACAAAATGGTTTTTCAAAATAAATAAGTTTTTCAAAAATTTATCTCAAATGAAATCCTTGTCAAAAGTTTTGAAGATAAAACAAATTTTTCTTTTGACATGCATTTGGAATGAGCAATCAAGGATCCAACTCTCAGATGGTTAAACCTGACATGTAGCTTGAAGAGCTTGGCTCTAATACCAATTGTTGGTCCACATGATTGCTCAAATAGGCTAGAGGGGGGCGGTGACTAGCCTATGTTGTCGTTTAAAACTTTTCTTTCTTTTTATATAATTAAAGCATAGGTTTCAAAGGCATAGACAGTTATCACACTGAGCAGGTCTGCTGGTATCAAGGAACAGCAGACTTGCTCACTGAAGAGTTATGAACTCTAATGGTGAACTGTCGTTTAAATCAAAAGCCTATTTGAAAGAGTTTAAGCAGCGGAAATAGTTAGGCTTAGATTTAGAGAAGTATTAAGTGGTTGTACACGAATATATGATCAGAACAACAACACACTTAATCCTTCTTCCAAATGCAGATTTAGGAAATCATTAGAGAATAGCTTTTCAAAGGATAAATCATTTTATAAAAGCTCATAGTGATGTAAGGATTGGAAGATAACTCAATTGAAAGAAATTCTGAATTTATTCAAAGATAAATTACAGAATACATCAGCCTAGACACTCTATGTATAGTTTTTTTCCTCGTCCTTTCAACCCTTAATCTTTACTTAATTGTTCATAGACAAACTCTTAAGCAAAGAGGGCAATAGGAGACGAGAACGAGAGACTGATATAAGAAGACACTATTAAAGGTCATTCAGATATAAAATATCGGAACGATTGAGTGCAAAGCACTCGTCCTTCTATGATGATTGTTTATTGCACAATCAACATCATTTGTATGTGAATACAAATCTGAATATATAGATACAATATTTACAGATAGCTCTTCGTTTTCCTTGGGCACCATCTGAAATCAATCTTCAAATCGATCCAAGAGCTTGACCTCTAGGTTTAGGAATAAAGTCTTGAAGCTTCAGCTAGAGGCTGAGTTCTTCAAAGAAGGATGACGAACTCAAATCAAGAATTGGGTTCTTGACCAAGACTCCGATCTCTGTCTGTTGAAGTTTCTGATCTCTCTCTTCTTCTTCAAAGTGTTTCTCCCTAGCAATCCACAGAGAGTGTTTTTCTAAGGTCTGGGAAGCTCACTGCAACTTGTCTGTGAAGATCTGAGATGCGTTGGTGAAAACGATCTCTTGTAGATCTTACAACTTCTTTGAAGTTCTTGTTGCAAATCAGTTTTTCACTAATGTATTCGTCAGTGTCTGTATTTTTCCCATCATTTTTGAAGAAGAGGAAGGATTTCTTTTATAGACCGGAGCCAATTGAACGTTGAGAGATGAAGATGATTTTTTTATCCATTAGAAAAATGTCGTTGTTGAAATCCATCAGATAGAGATGTTGTTTACTGGTTCATTGACTGTTGGATAAAAGTTTTGTCTTGCAGATCCTGAACAGGTTGCCCATCAGACTGTATTGATAAGTCTATGAAAAGTGAGTCTAACGTCTGATGCACTCTCAGATGGTCTGTCCAATAAAGTAGATTCCTTTTACTTTTTTCGGACCACGTGAGTGAGAGAAAGATCTGTAGCATCACAGGTGTCAGGCTTCATGAAGATTTGAATTTCTCTTGAAGCTTGAAGACATTTGTCTGTTCTTGATCTACTGTAGGTCAATCTCTTTGTAGCACGTGCAGAACTAAGTCTACCGGTTAGAAGTTCAATAATGAGTTTTCTTTGTAAGGAAAGACTGTTGGTTGCTGTTGTTTAGGGGAAAACAAGATTCAGAAAACGCAACACTCTTTTCATTCCATCTTCCCTTGTTTAAGGGAAAACAAAATTAAAAGTGCAAAAAGAATGTTGCAAAGAGCACTTGGAATACGCCCGGCCTCACTGTGGACTCAAAATGTTGTAACAGAGTCGACATCTTTATTTTAAGGAAAAATAAAGAAAAACCAAATGTAACCAGATTTTGCAAAAGGGTTCAGAGGCTAAGTTACGAGGTGGGAAGGTGTTAGACACCCAACTCGCCCTTTCGGTCTCAAAATAGTTTTTGGCTATAAATATGCTTTTTTCTTATATTTATTTAGCAGACAAAATAAAGCATTTAAATATACATATCTGTACATATAATATTACATCACTTGCTATAGCCTCCTTTTAGGAGTTACAAATACATTTATAAATATTTGGCCATAATAATGGTTCCGTTTAGTGTTATTTCTTACAGAACTTCGGGCAGCACAACTATTTATTTTGGCTACATTTTGCCAACTTAAATAACACTTATATATATATATATATAACTTTTAAGGCCTACCTCTTGAAGCGTAGGAGTGCTCGCTCTGTCCTTCAGGGAGAGGGAGTCTTTTCACTGCTTCGTTGTTATGGGGATTCAGGTAGAGTAACTACTTTCAAAAGTTACTTTTGAACCTCAGTAACCGAGCAGAGAAACTGCTTGCCTTTTGGCTATTGCTTGCTTGTTATTGGTAAAAATTGGGCAAAGCAACTGCTTACTTCTGGTTGATTTGGCGTTTTTGGATTCGGGCAGAGCAACTGCTTGTTTTGGGATTTTTGGACCGGAGGAATAGGGTGGAATCCTAACAGGGAGGCTAAGGTTCACTTTGACTGGTCGGTTTTGTGTTTGGGGGAGATTTGACGAAGCTTGGAGGCTATAGGAGGAAAACTTTCACTTCGTTCTCTTAGAACTCACTACGTAAACTCTCAGCGGTGTGTGAACTGTGTGTGCGTAAACTATCCTCTTTTTCACAAAGACAAAGCCTTCTATTTATAGGCTGGAGAAGGGATTCCTTCGTCATTAAGTTTTTAATTCTGTGCTTCATCTGCTTGTACCGCGCGCTGAGAAAGTTGCACCAATGGCGCATTGGAATGTTGGGCGCCACCCCTTGTTGGGCGCCAAAGGCTAAAGGCTCTGGGGGTGGTGCCACACTTTACCCCTTACATTTCACTATTTTTTACACTTTACCCCCTTACATTTCACTATTTGCGTATCCTACTTTTTCCTTGCATTTTTAACCCTATAACTTGACATTTGTTAGTGTTTAACAGGTCTTGATATCTCATGCAAAGATTACATATCAGAGGTACAAAATTGGGGTGTCTACAGTATCCAACACCAGTTATGTTCGAAGTAGGGATGTCAATTTTTCGCCTTCTAGCATTAACCGTTATTTCGGCACCCCTAGCTTTGAGGAGGGCACTGACCATTATAGTATCCATCTTGTCAGCCCCATCTCTCTTCAAGAGATCAATGCGATGATCGCAACTCCTAACATGGTTTGGGCCTATCATCAAGGTCCGATGTTTGACCCCCACACCATGGACGAGACCAATTTGACAAACACGGCCAAGGCCGTGTTCAAATTTATCTGTGCACGGCTTATACCATCCAGCCACCAGCACATGGTTTCATGGCTTAAGGCCATTTTGATCTACACCCTCCTGATCAATGGGTCTGTTGACGTTGGGCGCCTGATCAACGCCCAGATTTAGACCCTCATTAGAGGTAGGACGAACTCGGGATTCGTTTTCCCAAGTTTGATTACAAGATTGTGTGGAGGGACTAGAGTCATTTGGACTCCAGATTTTGAGAGAGTTCTGGGAGTGCCCGACATTACTGCGGCCCTTCTATTCGATCACCCGCGTCAGCCACGTGAGAGGGGACCACGTGAGGAGCCTCAAGGGGAGGCTCGTATAGAGGAGGTGGTGGATCATTTGGAGGCCATCTTCAATAGGAAAGAGGAGCTCTCGTTAGAGCAACAAATGATTAATCAGTAGTTGGTGCAAATGCACGCCGACCACACTAATTTTTATGGTTGGATTACCCGGGTGGGGAGGAATGTGTCCCCACTATACGGATTCCCACCTGGTACGATTCTCGAGTTCCTTCCTCCTTCGTTATTTCGTCCCGACTCACCATGAATCGAAGCCCAAGTTACTTCCTCTTTAGTTAGGTGGACAAGATATATCATTTTGATATTTCTCCCCCATAAACCCTCTTATAAGACAGCCCTCAATTTTGAGGACAAAATAAAATTTAAGTTTGGGGGGGGGGGATTCTAAGTCCAGGGTTTTTGCAGGACCCAGCCTAAAAAGGGGTGGAGTTGGGCTACATTTTTTAGGGTGAGGGACATTTTTTGCCCTTCTATCGTCTCTTCTCTTCTCCTCACTCTATTTTCTTGCTTTTTATTTTTGCTCATTTTCGGAGATGTTGCCTTGACCGGAATACACTAATATTTAGTTCTTTTGGGTGCCCATTATGGGAACCTGATCGTGTCTTATTTTAATTATTTCCTTGCAAGTGGACAAGACTATCGTAGGACAGCTTGGGAAGCAAGGGTCGAACCACATAGACAAGAAGAATACGATTAGCAAGAATATTGGTAGCAATTTTAAACTAAGGGGGGTTTGTTTTATTGATTTTATCTAAACTAATTATTCTACTAAAACAATAAATCTAATTACTCAATATTCACAGTTGTAAAGATCTGATGGAGGAGGGAAATCTAGGATTGGGGTTTTACTTGCATCTACTCTATAGCTTATTTAGGTAAAGTATCATTCAATAACTTGGGTTCGTTCACGAAAGATAGATATAACATGTCGAATTACCATTTAGTCTCCATCTCCAAATAATTCATCCATTATATATCCTAGGTACAAGAACATATGGATCATAACTGTCACTTTGGTCATATATAGAACCTGACCCTAACTTATCACTCTCATGCATCGATAGGTTCAATTTATCATGATGGTGAGCCAGTGTACGGCATATGCATATGGCCATGCAAGTATCCGCACCTCTAGGCCTTTATTACTTGCGATTACATTCATTTGTTCAAAGCTAGATAATAAAGGGATTGATAAACATCATGATCAACAAGAATTGAATGAATAAAAATATATATTAAACCATAGATTCGATACAAGTTACCTTCCAAAGATTAATGGACGTTTAGTTTATCCTTGAAGATGAACTGCACAACGAGATGAAGGAATACATGGATCGATCTTCAAAACTGTAATTACAACAACTAATCTACGTAATACAATCTAATTCCTAAGCCAAAGATGTTTTCTAACACTTCTTGGACGTCCTTTGGCTTTGGCTATCGTCCTCTATTTATACCAAGGAGTTGTAGGGGAATAGGAGGTTCAATCCAAGTAAAAACTCTGTAAAGTCGGTTCTGGGGACCTTGTGACCGCATTGGGTCTTTACCTTGCATTCGATAGGGTATTTTTCTGGCTGGTCATGTTTCTGCCTACCTTGCAGCCGCAAGGTGGCCAGAATCTTTCTTCTGCCTTTTTTTCAATATTGCACTTTGCACCCTTCCTCGAAATCTTCACTAAAGGCTTCATCAATCTCATAAATTCACCTAAAACCCTAAAACTCGTAAAATAGCTCAAAAACACATATCAGTAGCCAAAAGCCTCGTGAAATTGCTCATTTTAAGTCATAAAAGTACCCGATAAAGACGTATAAAATATGTCCATCAAATACCCCAAAACTTAAACTTTGCTTGTCTACAAGTAAACAATATTTATAAATATAAAATTAAGCATACAAAAATTAAGAAAATCTTTTTGGAGGGTGACACTATTTACACTCCTTTAGAAACCCACAAACTCAAGGAGACTCTAACGAGTGACTCGACTATGCAGATAAATACAACAACTAATAAATACAAAAGCAGGTAAAAATTACTCTAAAAACAATCAAACAAAAATCTTTTTGGTTTCAACCTCAAGTCATAAAAGCATGGCATATCAAAGTTGTCTCAGTCAGATAATCACCACATATGTGCAGACTAATCACAGAAAACAAGCTGACTTATACTCAAACTGCTACCAGTCTTAATTTCTTCGTGTGTGTGTGATCACCAGTCATAAAGAATATCTTAACTAAAACAGTTTTATTAAGCTAAGCACCACATTCATTTAAAAATCAAATTTTAAATAAAACCAATGCAACAAAGAGTATGAGATCTACCATCCAAACTCGATCTATTACAGAAAGAGAGATCACCAAGGATTTTAAAAACTTATACATCCATCCCATGCACTTCTATGTATGACATACAATGCTCTCATGCCCCCAATTACTTGTAATAGCTAATATTATGCTAACACGGTGAGCTTGCGAATAATATGAATATGAAGTGGAGATCAATTTACATGTCTTGCAATCAAATCAACAAACACAAGCATTGGCAAGAAGATCAATAGGTCTTTAATAGCTTGTAATGTAAGGCCTTGGTGTAGGGGGATATGATGGAAAGGGAATAGAATACAAAGTGAGAGAGTAAGACTACCCTTTACCCCTAATACTTCCAAGCAAAAGGAAATTTTTCCCAATTAGGCTAGGACCAGCAAAGACCACAAGTGGGGGTTTTCTTTTTTTTTCTTTTTCTCTTCCCCCCCCCCAAACTTGTTTTGGACAATATATCAAGCTAAAAATATCTAGTATTCTTTTTCAGCAGAATTTTTCTATCATATTTTTCTCTTGGAAGCTATGCTTCCATTTGAATCTTCTTGCACTCTTTTTCTTCTGTTTTTTTTTTTTCGTCGATTTCTTTTTGTTTTGATCGATGGGAAGAAGAAGTCTTCAGAAAACTTTCTTAATTGAAAATTGGTCCCATAAAATTAATTCCCCACCCACATCCTACTCTCTCAAAGGGTAGGCTAAAGTATTTAGGCTTTAGGGTTAAGTTAATGTGGGTAAAAGAAACGAAGTCGAATGGGGGTTCAATGTGTGCTTAGCACACTCCATTCTTTTTAATTAAGCTCAAAGGGGACACTAAGGATATTTTTAGTAAAGGTCAGGAAATATTTAGGCTCAAATGATCCAAAGATGACCTATATCATATCTTAATGCCAAAATACTCATGCGATTTTTAAGAGAGTAAAACACATAAAATATCATATCAATCATGAAGGTTATGGAATCGAAGATTTAACATCACTGGATTTCACATAAGTATTCGCTAGAGCAGATGGTAGGGACAATCGAGACTAACATGCAGAAACGGTTCGAAAGTGTGCTTGAGATATATTAGCAAGAAAAATCCAAGGGATCTAACTTATCATGCAATTGACCATAAGTTACAATTAAATGCAACAATTATGTTAGGACGGCTATTCATCATATTCTTGTGCATATCTTGTTGCTAAAATGAAATGTGTGCTATAAACTTTATAAAAATGTTCTAATCAATCCATAATCATGACTGGTGTAAGTGTACAAAGATTTGGAAAAAATCAAGAATATTGCAGAATCAAGTAAATTCCAGAATGATCTATGGAAAAGTTATGTGGTTCATTGCATTAACTCCTCATCGACTGGAATGACCACACAAAGACTCGAGGATGAAAATTTGAATTAAAACATTTTTTTAAAAAGAAATTGGAGATGGGCGATGACACAATTGATGATGGGTCCTCATAATGGGTACCCGAAAGAACCAAATATTAGCGTATTCTGGTCAAGGTAACATTTCCTAAAATAAGAAAAAATAAAAAGCAAGAAAATAGAGTGAGGAGACGAGACGATAGAGGAACAAAAATTTTTCCCTCACCCTAAAAACGTAGCCCAACTCCACTCTTCCTTAGGCTGGAACCTGCAAGGACCTTGGGCTTAGAATCCCCCCCCCCTTGTGAGACCCCGAATCCTTAAGTACTTGACTCGGTAGAACGTTTACGTACTTCGTTCTTTCTCATGACCTTTGAGAGATCCTAGGTCGTGGTGTACTTGCTCAGATGCATTTACATTCATAATAACCATGTTTACATGTTTACACGTGGCCACGACGTTCATAGTAGTTGTCATCGTAAGTTTGATTCTCCGATTCACGATTTTAGTTATCGTGTTGTCGTATTACTCGGTTAGTATTATTTTGATCTTAGGTTTGGCCCTAGATGACTAGGGGAACCTTGGGGATTAACTTGGTATTATTTGGGTTTTGTCGTGTTTAATTTTGAACTCGCTTGTCTTTCATTTTGGGTGTGACTTGTGTGTTCGCCTCAACCATTATAGGGCTGTAGTAATTTGGCCATAGTTTTCTGTACACAACTCAGAATTGAGATCCGTTTGATGCGTTAGAAACTAGACATCAATATATTTCTAACCATTCCTCTTTCGTAATTTTTGGATTTTTATTTCAGTACATACACATTTTTAAAGTTGACGGAATCATTTATTCTCGTTATTTCCAGAAATTTGAGTTTTGCTTTGTTTATTGGATTTACTTGGAGACCCTTAATGAATTTCACTAAACCTGACTTGAGACCTTAATTAGACATTAATTAGAGTGGATTAAGCCTAAGTTAAAATTTTAGCACTAAGTCCTCAATTACGGACTTAATCTCACTTAAAAATTAACCTATCATAACTTGACACTTGTTTTCCACTCACTCCCTAACCTTTGTGACTTGAAATATCTGATTTCTTCCACTCCTTACACCTCCTAACACTCATCATATTCATCCACCATTGATAAAGCTTGAGTGTGGGAGATTATTGGTGAGATTAGTGTGTGTTTTGTGATTTCCCGAAGATCCGATCACCCAATTTTGGATTCGAGACCACCCAATCGTAGCTATCGATGAGGAGACTACTAATCCTTACTTTGTTTTCATTTTTCTCAGACTTTTCTAGGCTTAAGGTATGCTTCTAATCCCTAAAAAATTTTATGTTCAATATAATGACATACTCCCTTCATAATAGTTGTAGTATACATGCTTAGGAAGACTTCTTGTGAAGTAGAAATCTTCATTTCAACAAGTTATAAATCTGAAAATTATGGGGCTGATTTAGTTATTAATTTGGGTTTGGGTAAAGCATGAATGTGGTTCTAATTGTGCTTAGGAGTAATTCTTGTGAAGGAACTCATTACAATTGTTAACTTTAAAGAATTTTTAACATTATGGTTTAAATCTGAATAATTTTGGGGCTGCCCTCTACACTTTGAAGGATATATCATATATATATCATACAAGTTCGCTATCAAAACAGTAATTAAGGATTACCTTTATGCGAACTAGAGCCTTGTGCGCAGCGGAAGAATTACGCTTGAGCTACGATCTTCGTATGCCAATATCCACAGGCCTACAAGTCTCTCTCGTCTGATTGATATCACGGAGCACGGATATCAATACTGGTTCACACCGCAAATACATGCCTCTTGATGGTTAGGCTAGAGAGAGTATTTTGGTGAGATAAAATTAGGGAGAGAGAGAGAGGAGGCGCCACTTTTAGGCGTGTAATGCAATTAGGGTTTTATCCCCTTAGTTGCCCTATTTATATTATTACAAGAAACCTATTTCTTGTAGGTTAAGTCAATCCTAAACCCACTTGGATTAGGATTCTAATTAACCAATAAATAATATAAATATTATTTCCATGTGGGCGGGACTAAATAATCGGGCCGCAAGCCCAATTACCAACATCTCCCACTCGTACACATGGACTCACCTCTCTAACCACATTGTATCATCAAAACCCGTTAAACACTGCCTCTTCATACTGGAAGTGAAGCGTGCGACATGACAAGAAAGATAAAGAGTGGAGCGCTATACCAAATCACCATCTGACCAGCATAGAACGTCCTCGTTAGAAAACAAAACTCGTCTATACCCCAGACCGTACATATACATCAATTTAAGCATCCTCAATCCCTCAAGAGCGGTGCTTAAAACTCAATATGTTTGTGTATCAATATCAACCTTTTGAACCGTATGTTCAATATGATCGCCATGGCATTGAAACACAAAAATAAAGATACATATCATACTATCTTCCTTAGACACTCATATTAATCACTCTTGGTATCGCTTTCCCAAAGAATGCTCAGTAGGATCAGATGTGCATAGCCCGTTGGTCGGCATGCCAAAGTAGCATCATCAATGTCCAAGTTCATGATATAGTTCTAAGTCACATAGGGTATAATTGTGATCTGGATTTGATCACTAGAACTCACACAGTGATGAAGTAGGGATCATTCAATCACTTTCTTAAGTCGCATTATAGTCACATACAGTATGAAGTGTATGCTATGACGGAACTCCCACACATAGCAGGCATGTCATGCTCAAACGTCATACGAACCTTAGTCTAGCCGCCCTTCTGGCGTCTAACTTGAGTACTTAAAAGCAATCACTCTTCTAGTGACTCTCTTTTAAGATCTCACATTCGGACTTTTCCTTGGGATATAAAGTCGACCTTATAAAAGGTCTCATCTTGGCCATATGCCAAAGCGATAAATGTAAACGTCATTTGTGTACCCCCCCCCCTTTGTAGGTACCAAAGACTTTTACTATCTCAACTTGCTCGCCCACCTGGCGACAAGGTGAATTACCCATGTGAGAGGGCCAATTCAATATCCACGACACCTTTTAATCAAAAATATATATGCCACACAATTTCATATCAAAATATCCAATTAACATATAAAAGGAACAAAATGAAACTGCAATTTATTCAAACGATAATGAATAATAATCCAATGTCATCATAAGTGTTCTCAGAATAAAAGTCAAATCCTACGAAGCCCTAGACCCAACATATGATCCTGAAATATCGCTCTAGCTAGAGGTCTAGTCATAGGGACAGCTAACATGCTTCTAGTAGGAATATATTCTAGAACAACTTTCTTTTCTGCAACCATGTCTCTAGTGAAATCATATTTGATGTTAATGTGTTTCGTCTTCCCATGGTACTTGGGATCTTTAGTGTAACCTAAAGCTACCATGCTATCACAAGCAATGACTACAGGACGATCCACATGCGTCGTAACATCAAGAAGTTGAAGAAAACTCCTCAACCACACAGCTTCTTGAACCGCAGCTGAGCAAGCCATGTACTCTGACTCCATCGTAGATAGGGCGGTGCTAGTCTGTCGCTTTCTACTCCAAGAGATAGCTCCACCACCAAGGAGGAAAGCGTAGCCCGAAGTAGATTTATAACCATCTACATCTCCAGCCCAATCCGCGTCAATGAAACCTTTCAAGCTCAAATCCCCACCTTGGTAACATAGGGTTAAATTTGTGGTTCCCACCAAGTAACGCAGAACCCTCTTCATTGCCATCCAGTGTTGAGGTCCAGGATTACTTTGGAATCGACTCAACATTCCAACTGCAAAGCATAGGTCAGGCCAAGTACACACCATAGCATACATCAAGCTTCCTACCGCATTTGCATATGGAGTCGTAGACATTCTCTTCTTCTCTTCTTCATTCTTAGGGTATTGGTTTGTACTAAGGACACATCCCTTTTCCATTGGAGTGACAACGGGTTTTGAGTTAGTCATGCCAAATCATTCGATAACTTTCTTAATGTAAGTCTCTTGAGACAAACCAAGAAATCTTTTCGAACGATCTCTAATGACTTTTACTCCAAGCACATAGATTGCTTCACCCAAGTCTGTCATATCGAAAAACGCAGACAGCCACTCTTTAGTGGCATTTATCCTCTCCATATCATTCCCAGCTAGTAGGATGTCATCAACATATAATGACAGAATCAAGATCTTTTTCTTGGATCGTTTAACATACACACAGTGGTCTTCCTCAATCATCACAAAGCCAATTGAGGTTATTGCTTGGTGAAAGCGAATGTACCACTGTCTAGATGATTGTTTGAGACCATAAATGGAACGTTTGAGTCGGCACACTGCGCGCTCTTGTCCCTTGACTTCAAAACCCTCGGTTGAGTCATATAGATCTCTTCATCTAGTTCTCCATTGAGAAATGCAGTTTTAACATCCATCTGATAAAGTTCTAGATCCATGTGTGCTACTATCGCTAGGATTAGGCGAACAGAGGAAAATCTCACCACAAGGGAGAATGTCTCCTCATAGTCTAAACCCTCTCTTTGGGTAAAGTCTTTCGCCACAAGACGTGCCTTATATTTGTCAATTGGTCCATCTACCTTTCGCTTGACTTTGAAAACCCATTTGTTTCCAATAGTCTTGCGACCTTGCGGAAGATCAACTAACTCCCAAACCTGATTCTTTTTCATAGAGGAAATTTCATCTTCCATTGCAGTCATCCATTCACTATTTGTAGGTAAAGAAAAGGGCTTCTTTGAACGATGTAGGCTCACTAGTGTTGAAAAAAGTAGTTAGGAAAGATTCCTCTTCGATCGCAAATCGACGACGAGGTATATTTCCACGTTTACTTCTTCGTTCTAGTATCGGACTCCCACTAGAATTCGTACTCCCACTTGGATGAAGATCACCTTGACTCTCATTGGCGACTTCCATAGGTTCAATCTCATGTTGTACCATAGGATTAGGTTGAGGCAATTCCCCACCTTCGCCAAAAGATATCATGTGTTCTTCTTCCATCTCAAAAAGTTCAAAGTCTTTCCTAACTTCACCTATCTGTGGGAAATCATTCTCAATGAAATCAACATTGCACGACTCTGATTCAGTCATTCCTTCGTTAGGTTTTCCACCGTACATAACATAACCCTTTGAGGTATCTGAATACCTTATGAAAACACACTTGTTTCCTCTAGGGCCTAATTTTCCAAACTTATTGGAAGTACTATGTGTAACACCCTGGATTCTTGCATGTGCATTGTGTGCTTGCCTTCATGCTTTCTTGTTGATTGTGAGCATGTTTACTTAGTCTATATATGATTTAGAAACATTCATAAGTCATTCATGAAGCTCTTAACATGTTTAGAATCATGTATGCTTGCTTGTTGAATCGCCGGTTCGATTGCTTTGTTTTGGCCTTAGCGATTTCTCTCGTTGCTCGTATTACTTGTATTTCGTCGTGCGAAGTGTTCGTTGAGTTCTCGGCCTTGTATTCAGGTCATAACCATGTTTAAACAAGCCTTTTCCATGTCCAAGTTATCCTAGTATGATTGGTGTTTGATTGGCGTTTGATTCGTTAACCATTCATCGCATGATTCGAGCCTTGTTCTACCTTGTTCCGGATGTTGTTCGGGTGTGTTTCCGACTTGTTTTGAGTTGGGTTAGACCTTAGAGTGGTTGCCCATGAGTTTGAGACCATTTAGGACATGTTTAGAACAAGTTCAAGGGCTGGACCATGCGCTCGCATCGAATTCTGATCACTAGCTCGCGGGACAGTGCTGAGAGCATTGCAAAATGGTCATGAGCTGGAATAGGTCCAGGCGCCCACCTGGCCTTATGTGAGGCGCCCGCCTCAAGTACTGGTGTCACCTACGGAATTTTTCTCTTGCAATCTGATTGTGACCAATTAGACCTTTAACCCCCCATCCTAATTGACCCTAAACCTCCCTAACCCTCATTACTTATGTCCTAACATTAGTAACATGATTTAGGAATGGATTAGTGAGATATTTAGTGGATTAAACATGCCCCAAAATCAGATTTTTATCAACCACAATGTGGTGACACTTGTCCCACTCAGTTTTTAAGCAAATATAAGCCACAATCTGATGTTTTGACCCTCATTTCTCACCATCACTCTCTAAAAACGGGATTTCTTTCCCTCAAGCTTCTCCCATGGCTTCTTGAAGCATTCATCTTGGCCTTCCTCCATGATCCTTCACCCATTTGCTCAAGCCACCTCCATAAGAAGTGTAGAGCTTGAAGAGTAGAGCATTTCCTACCGAATAGATTTCTCCTTTGCTTTCTTAGGTGTAGAATACAAGTAAGTTACTTCTTCTCTTTTTGATTTTGTACTCATTGATCCTAAGGAAAACAAACTCTATGCTATTTGAGGTCAATGAGTACACATACTTGCTTTGTGTGATTTTAATTTGTGATTTGAGCATGTGAACTTGTCAAAAGCATATGTAGGATGACTTATATGAGTGTTGAAGTATATTGTTACTCTTCATCTTGTGTTTCTAGGCTTATGAGCATGCTAGAAATCATGTCCACATGTTATTTGGGTTTATTGTGGAATTATGCCTATGATTGGGGCTTTGGTTGTATTAACTCACTAGATATCATGAGTATGATCATTTAATTGAAATTATGTGATTTATAAAATGAGTTATGATTTATGTTGGGTTTTGTTGTGAATTTTAGGGCTTGAGAATCAAGCCCGAATTATTGGATAAATTGTTGTTAATTAAAGTGGGTATTAATGTTGAGGATGATGAAATGTGTTATGAATGAAACTTAGTATTTAGATTCAACGGAGTCAAAATAAGTTTAATAATGTGTTAATAAACTCGAGTGGAAGTCCTACGACATTTGGGTTTCGTTTGACTATGATTATGTTGAGTTCTTGGATTTTTAGGCTTGGGAAACAAGCCCGGATTATTTTTGGGAGAATTTCTATAAACTTGAATGATGTGTTAATTTTGGGATTTATGAAATGTGTATTTAATGAAATGCGATATTAAGACTCAATGGAGTCATTTTAGGTTCAATAAGATGTTAGTGAGCCTTAGGTTGAAATCCTACGATGTTCGGGTTTGGTTGGTTTTGATTGTGAGTACCGAGCATCTCGAATTGTGTCCCATTTGTGACACCCACGATATAGAGGCTTATTGGGGATTTATTTAGAGCGTGCTCGTTAAGGCACGGAGCATTAGAGACCAACCTATGATCTCGTATATCTTTAAGAAATGATTATTTGAATGAGTTCTCTCTTAGGGAATTTGGTCGCGTGCACATCAAAGAACTTGTGAGGTTATGACTACGGCTTAGTTTTGGTACCCTTGAGATTGGCTTTGAGGATGTCGATTATATACGACAGTTAGGACTATGGTTGATTTTGTTATGCTTTTATGAATAGACTAAATACTAAGTCTTGATTAATGGTTGTTCGTAGACTAAATAATAGTCTTTGGTTTAATCCCGAGTAGAGGGCTACGGTAGACCTCATGTTGTGATTTCTTGAGCTTATATGCTACTTTTGATTGGGTGATGATTTGAGGATTATGAGTACCTCATTATGTGGTTCTTTGACTAAACTTATAAGTTGGTTGGATTTGTTAAGTATGTGCAAATATGTGCATTGTTAAATTGGTGTGTAGAGCTTTATGTCCTACTTGATTTGATAAGTCCGCTATGGTCGGTCTTGATTCTTGTTTGAGCATGCGAGTAAATATCTACTTGTGCATTGCATAAAAGTCCAGCTGGCATTATTTGGATTGGTTTTATACGTCAAGGTAGGACGATACATCGCCTATACGAATCGTAAGATTCGTATTCGCTATGGATCACCGTACCTGGGACCTCACACACACCTCCTTGGCCGTAACAATACGTGCGTCATTGGCTGCTATCTAAATCGAGTGGTTCTCGATGAATGTCGATGTAATCACAGAGCATCGATGTGGCACGATAAAGTATAACATTGTGTATTGCAGGAGCGGCACAACGACACTATTTGGGTATCTTCTCTATCCCTTATGTGGCTTACTATGAGCACTTATATGAAAGATAACGTGCTATGTGGTTTATGAAGTTTATGTTACTTGATGACTTAATACAAGTTTATTATTGGTATGCTATTAAGATGCCATGATTTTATACATGCTTGTGCATTATGCCATGCCACGCCATGCTATGCCATACAATTGCATTTAGTAACTTACTGGGTCATTATGACTCACTCCGTGTGTTTGTTTTCCTTAGTTCGTGCAGTGAGCTCGTTAGTACGCGTTGCAGCTACGGGTGCATGTTTGTAGCAGGTGGTCTCCAATAGCTTGGAGTTATCATTATTGTTGTATTTATTATTTTGTCGAGACGAATGTAAAGTTATGTAGACTTTACTTGGGTAGTATGTTAGTATTTTATTTCAGTATTATTTTGGGAGCCGACTTGTTTGGTCGATGTTGTATTATTTAGAAGTTATTCCGTTGTCTTTAGAGCAAGGTTTTAGCTCGCTTGTTCTAGTATTGTGTTATTGTTATTCTATCTCGACAACCTTTAGTCGAGACATTGGTTTAGTTGTTAGTGTTTAATCTCTTATTCTTTTAGTTGATTTGTCCCTCCGGCATGTTATAGCCGTCGAGTTGTTGTTTATCAGGTTGGTATTTTGTTGATTCGCCGGCCTTAGGTTGCCTATGGTTTGTTGCCCGTGCGCAATGTTGCGTCACGCGAGTCGTAGATTTGTCGAGAGATAGTTGTCTCTCAACCTTGCGTTCCTTTGTTAGGATTAAAGGCTTGGGTTCCACTTATTATTTTCTTACGCAGATTTTAGTTTTTAGTTGTTTCGTATTGCCGTTATGGCTTTACCTTTCTGTTCGAGCTTGATGGCTCATCTTTTGACTCGCACCATTATGCTTAGCAGGTGCGTGTCTGTCTCTTAGCTTGTCTTGACGGCACGACCTTGGGATTCCGCATTGGAGTCCTGGGGTCACACTTGGTATCAGAGCTATAGGTTAGCTATTTCGCCAGGATAGGTTCCTTGGCCTAGTTTGGATTGGGTTTATTGTTGAGTTATTAACGCTGAGTGTTCCTTGTAGGCGTATTATGTTAGGAACTTGGCGTGGAGCTAGTTCTAGTAGACCCGGTTCGAGCACAGCTCGTGGCGACGAGAGAGGGGAGAACGTTAATGATTCGCGTGTAACTCCTCAACAGATGTTTGGATTGAAAGACGATTCTACTGTTCTTGCAAGGTTCTTGAAGTTGAAACCGGAAAGTTTTGATGGAAAGCCGGATACTACTAAGGTGAAACATTGGCTAGAAAGCATGGAGAAGATCTTTGTAGTTTTGGGTTGTACATCAGAAGAGATGGTGACCTTAGCGGTGTTTAGATTGGATGGTGCGGCCGAGCATTGGTGGCTTGAAATACGAGATCGTTGGAGACGGCATGAAGTGCCTCGAGTGTGGGAGAACTTTGTCAAAGAGTTTATGGTACGGTTTAGTCCGGCAGTAATTCGAGAAAGAAGAGAGATGGAATTCCTAGTGTTAGAACAAGGAGATATGACCGTGGCTCAGTATTCAACAAAGTTTGCGGAGGCTGGCTCGCTATTGTGGTTACTTGGTACCGGATGAGGCTAGGAAGACCGAGAGGTTTGTGAAAGGCCTGAGGACGAAATATCGTAGGCAGCTTATTCCATTACAGCTTACGGATTACCAAGCGGCTGTGGATCGTGCGTATGCGATGGAGATGGATATCGAGGATCATGCTCGAGAGAGAACCTCGGAGACTATTAGGATTGCTACTTCTAACTCTAGACGGAGACGACGAGGTGACGAGTTGACATGTAACTTTGTAAGAAAACAGAGAGGACACAGGTGTGACAACAGAAAATGCTTTTTTTGTGGCGGCGATCATGTTCAGTAAGATTGCCCAAAAAGGAGGAGTTAGTCGTGCAGGAGTACTAGTCAACAATCCAGTGGCTCCAAGAGAGATAGTGGTGGACGGCCTAGAGTTTGAGGTCGTGGTGCGCGTGGCGGTTGACCATTGCTGAGTTTTGAAACCTATCCGAGATAGGAAGGTATACTCTCGTATATATATTATACCATTGCTACTATTACCGTTATTATGAGTACGCGCTTTAATTGGTAGCTCATGTGCATTCATACATACATTACATGGTGTATTGTGTAATATTGGTTATTTGCTCGATCGGGAATAATACCCCAATGTGAGATCGATATATGATATGGTTTGTTTTGTAAATTACCGGTAGGTAATCACACGTGGTGTATGGATTCTTGTTTAGTCTATATATATAAGACTATGCTATATGTAGAGTTGTGGTTTTTGGGGTTATGTATAAAGGCCATAATATGTATATATATGAAGTATGAATTGTATATTGATACTTATCGGTTTGGTATGATGTTTGTATATTCTATAAAGATATGTTTAATGTAGTGAATGATATAATATTATGGTATTGTTAGTAGTTACTATGCGAGTAGGATATACACTCGACTTGTGAGAAGGTTGAAGGTTGCGATTTAGATGATAATCACGGCTGCACGGGAGAGATTGACGCTTCACCGTGAGTATTGAGATGTTAACGTTGTGTTAGGATGCTTAGTGTATACATTGGTTGTAGACTTGGTCTAGAGCTTAAGAAAGGATAGTTTTGCGGAGTATAGACGTTACGAGTATCGGTAGATGTGTCGGCCTGCTTTTGTAAATCCTAGTGAGTTATCTTGGTTGGGTGTACTAGGTACACGAGTTTGTGGTAGCTATGATTGTTGTTTGCCAAGGTAATAGACCTTGTTACTTGGTTTGATTTTATTCAATTATGTGCATTAGTTGTAGGAAACACCAACTTGATACATTTACATTGTAGTATATTAAATTTCTCATTATTATCTCCGCTCATTCATTTCATTAGCATAGATACTGCTTGAAGGATGCTTAAAACTTTTTATTCATGAACCTTTCGCATCTTACGATGGAAACTTTTTGAAGCTAATTCAAGAGGTACCCCGAATTGGTGACCAAAAGGCATTCGCCGTTGGACTAGATTGGTAAGAATTAAGTTAGAAATTGACTATACCCGCTACCAAATGGAATGGACAAATGGAATGAATTTTCAAAACATTTCATTAATGTGCTCTTATGTGTTGTTACCTACTCAGAAAATCGCGAGTATGATTTACATGGTTTGAAATGCCGACTTGATTATCTCTAATTTGCAAATTGCTCCATGTGCAATTATTATTTATTTTAACTTAGAATCTTTTGTGATTGAATTTCATAGTTGTGCCCGAAACAAATAGTTTTGGTAGTTGAATGTTTAAAGTGTTCTTAAATGTGTTTTAACATGATTGACCTAGTGTTGTTCGTATGTGTATTCGTGACTCAAGTATGAGTCATCTTGTTTCCAATCGAAGGTGTTTGATGTTGTTATGTCTATTGAGAGTTCGTAGACTTTTGAATTTGGATTATTGCAGTTTGACCCTTGTGTAGTGTGTGGTGGTAGACTCGGAGATTCGAGTCTAGGG
>CM028381.1:86719182-86785853 GCA_013146195.2 Codonopsis lanceolata
CACCACGACCTCACCACGCCGCGAACACGACAGCGAAGCAGCACCGCTACGAGACAACAAGACCTCCAAGCGTCCCCTGCAGCTCCGAGCACAAGAAATTGAGGCACCTCCTCGCCACTATTGCTCAGCCCAGAAAGTAACCTAACGGTACCATTACCGCCAACCTCGACAATGGCCGAGGTTTTGGCAATCAGCAGCTAGAATGGATGGTGGGAAGCCGTCGCCGTTGACGGGTCCGCCGATCTTCGATGGTAGTCCATTCAGAGATCGGGATCGAAACACACCTCAAAGACAGGAGTCGTTTTTCCGATTTTGATAATACTTGAAAACCCGAGCAGAGATTGGCTACGCATCATTCAAGCTCAGTCCGCTTGGTGACTAGTAATGAAGCCTTGAAAATGAAGGCATTTGGTACATACAGTAAAAGCCTGGTTAGGCCGCTTCCTAAAGTGGTCTATTACGCGTGGAAAGACTAAGGAGAAGTTCCTAGCGAATTTGCTTGGCTCTGAGCTCTCCCTAAAAGTCGCATTCGACCTCAAGCAGTGGTTCAAGGAATTGATGAATCTTCCCATAGTTATGTGGAAAGATTCACTAAGGTGCTCGAACAAGTGCATGACCTAAGGAGAGGTTACGCTTTGTTTTTGAACAATGGCGCAAGTGGGGCTGAAGCAGAATTGGTGATGCATCCACCCACCACTGTGGTGAGATGCTTGCTCGAAACGCTGTCAATGATTTTGAGGCAGATCGAAGGAAAAAGGAAGGAAAAGGTTGAGAATAGTTCGACACCAACCGCAACTCCTAGCTCTGAAATAACAATAATTTTCTAGAGACCTAATCAGACTTCGATTCCACTCAACGATTCAGAGCAAAGATTTCACTCCCCTTAAACACTTCAAGAGAGGAAATAATGATGCAAATATGTAATGATCTCCCCGCCCTATCCCATGAATCCTGATACATCACAATACAGGATAGCACAAATTTTGTTACTACCACAACGGCGTGGGGCATGTCACGGAGGAATGTTTCATCCTCAAAAAAGAAATCAACGCTTGATTAATCAAGGGCGTCTTGATAGGTTCAAGCAAGGGAACAACAATGGTGGCAATCGCGTGATCCTCTGCTTTCGAGAAGCAGGCGGAAGCAGAGCAATGCCCCCGGATAAGCGGGGTGGTGAATGTTATTCTTGAGGAAGAACCCGCTCGACTCAAGCTGGGAAAGCATATTTATTCCATCAAAAGTGATGAATATGCCACGATAACTTCGATTTGGCGGCAGACCATCCAGTTCACTCGCGGCGAGCGGCAAGCACAACCACTGCGTCGAACAGCCTTTGGTTGTGTCGGCTTTGATTAACAAGCGGCAAGTGCAGAGTGCTCGTAGATACGGGAGCATCTTGGGACGTGCTTTACTAGTTGTTTTAAGGAGATTGGTCTCAGATGCCCGATTAAAACCTTACTTGGGAACTCGGAAGGTTTACAAATCATAAAGTCGAGTCGAGGCACGATTGACTGGAAGTTTACATAGGCGATGGGGAACATACGAGGCTAGAAGTCATAACTTTCCTCGTGATCGATCTGAAATCTCCATATAATGCCATCATGGGCATCCCCTCCATGGCTCGCTTCCAGATGGTAGCCTCGGTTCCTCACCAGCGAGCAAAGTTTTACACAGACACTGGTGTTGGCATCCTTCATAGTCAACCCCGAGCAATGTGGGAATTTGTCAGGAAGCCTTGCTTGAGAAGAAAAGGCGGAAAATCGCGCTTCCATCCCCAATGAAGAAATCGTTGTTCGAGGCAAAGCTGGACAATATAGCGATAATTTACGAAGGAGAATGCTCGCGACAGAAAATATGGAGGTTGATCACCCCAAGGACAAGGAGACGAGGCCGCAGAGAGGAAACATCAAAGCCCGCTCGTAAAAGAGAGGGCAAAAGGCGGCGAAAAAATTGAAATGGACACATTGCGAGGTCCGTGAGGAGCAGAATTCCGTGAGAAGATGAGCTCGAGGAAATTGTCATCAATCCGTCTTTTCGGAAGAGCGAGAAAATCAAAATTGGGACGACACTTTCCCAGGAGGCGGACAAGGTTGATCGAACAATTAAAGTCAAGCCTTGATGTGTTTGCCTGGACGGTGGAAGATATGAGGGGCATAAGTGAGGAGGTAGCTCTTCATCGGCTAAGTGTGGACCCAGCATATCGACCAATTCAACAGCGACCTCGCCAATTCTCCACAGAAAAAAATGAGGCTATAAAGAAGGAAGTAGAAGCTGCGAGACATCATTGAAGAAATTCATTACCGTCTGGCTTGCCAATGTGGTGATGGTTAAAAAGCAATGATAAATGGAGAATGTGCGTGGACTTCACGGATCTTAATAAGGCTTGCCCAAAGGCGATTACCCTCTTCCTCGCATTGATAAATTTGGTTGATGCAATTCTTTGGATTAAATGCTCGGCTTCTTGGATGCATATTCGAGGATACCACCAAGTGAAAATGGCGAGCGGGACAAGGCTTTGACCGCATTTCGGCGGTGGCGGTCTCTTTGTTATAAAATGATGCCTTCGGGTTGAAAATTTGGGGCCACTTATCGGTATGGTCAACAAAGTTTTGGCCAACAAATTGGCGAAACATGGAAGCATACATTGATGACATGGTCATCAAGACAAAGGAGAGACCACAGCAAAGACTTGGAGGAAACTTTTACCAACCTGAGAAAGAACAACATGAAGCTGAACCCGAGCAAGTGCGTTTTCGGCGTTCGGGCTGGGAAATTCTTGGGGTTCATGGTTAACCAGAGGGGGATAGAAGCTAACCCGGAGAAGATTCAAGCTCTACTCGACATGAAGCTGCCCAGATGTATTAAAGACGTCCAACGCTTGAACGGAACCGTCATCGCCCTTGGTCGTTTCATTTCTCGCTCCGCTGAACGATGTTTACCCTTCTTCAAAGTACTCCGGGGAAACAAGAATTTTGAGTGGAATGAGGAATGTGCAGAGGCGTTCAAGCAACTTAAGAAGTATCTCGGTGAACCACCCTTAATGAGCAGCCCGAAAATGGGAGAAAACCTATATTTGTACTTGGCGACCACGACACTGTGCGTTTTGGTTAGGGAGGAGTCAAATGTCCAAAAACCTGTGTATTACGTGTCAAAAGCTCTCACACCTGTAGAGAGCCGATATTTTAATATAGAAAAGTTGGCCTACTCTCTTGTTATTGCTGCTCGGAAATTACGAGCCTACTTTTCTGCACACGTGATAATTGTGTACACCGACTCACCATTACGAAAAATTTTGCACAAGCCCGATTTTTCAGGAAGAATGCTTGGTTGGTCCATCGAGCTCACAGAATTTCACATCGACTATCAACCACGAAAGGCAATCAAGGCACAGGCATTGGCCGACTTTTTGGTAGAAACGAGCTTTTCCAACCATGAGGAAGAAGTCGTCCCGATCACAACTCTGCCCGCCGAACAAGAAAAAACGATTAAGATCAAACCAGCCCACTGTTGGGAATTATTCGTGGATGGCGCTGCGAGTAAAACGGGCAGCGGAGCAGGCATCTTACTGGTCACACCTGATCAGGCTGACGAGTTCGAGATGGCTCTTAGATTCAAATTTCCTGCCTCCAACAATCAAGCCGAGTACGAGGCCATGATTGCCGGATTAGAGCTCGCGTTGGACATGGATATTGATTCGGTTACAGTGTACTCGGATTCACAATTAGTCGTGAACCAAGTACAGGGGGAGTATGCAGTCCATAATCCTACATTGGTCAAGTACTGCGAGTTAGTCAAAGAAATTTTGAAGAGCTTCAAGTTCTGGGAGATCGTCAGGATTGATCGAGCAGATAACATGCGAGCAGACTACCTTTCCAAGATAGCAGAGGACGAAATATCCGTGTTAAGGCCAGCAGTGATGATTGATCATCTGGAAACACCTTCGATTGAAAAGGACCGAATAATGGATATCGAGCCAGCGAGCAGATGCTGGATCGACGAGTATAAAGATTTCATCGAGCAGGGTATATTACCAGAAGACAAAAACCGAGCAAGAGTTGTCCGGAACCAGGTATGTCGATACTCGGTGGTCGGAGGAGTACTGTACAAGCGGTCAAGGGTAAGGCCGATGCTTCGTTGTGTTCGACCAGAAAAGACCCAAGAGCTTCTATACACAAGGAGAGGTCCATCAAGGAGAATGTGGCGGTCATCCAGGGGCACGGACCTTGGCGCAAAAAATTTTATTTGCAGGTTACTATTGGATCACGTTAAGGAAAGATGCAGCCTTATACGTGCAGAAATGTGACAAATGTCAGAGGTTTGCGGATATACCTAGACTGCCATCCACCGAGCAGACCCCAGTCGTGGCGGCATGGCCATTCGACATGTGGGGAATTGACATAATTGGACCTTTTCCTCTAGCGCGATCTCAATTCAAATATGCAGTGGTGGCAATCGACTACTTCACCAAATGGATTGAAGCAAAACCATTGGCGACCATCACTGAAAACAACATCATCAACTTCGTGCATGACCACATCTGGTGTCGCTTTGGGTTACCTAGAGCCATTGTTTCAGATCATGGCACGCAATTCTCAGATAAATTTACGGCAGAATGTAACAGGATGTATGTTAAACATTGGCAATCTTCAGTTGCCTATCCACAAGGCAACGGACAAGCAGAAGCCGCGAACAAACAAATCCTGCACGCTCTCAAACGAAATTTGGATGATCGAGCAGGAAAATGGGCAGACGAGTTACCGGCTGTTTTATGGTCAATTAGAACGACTGTAAGGGGATCAACAGGGGAAACACCTTTTGCTCTCACGTACGGATCAGAGGCTGTAATTCCAAGCTGAAGCTTGACCTTTCCCAGTTACAGAGTGGCCCATTATAACGAGCAAGACAACGAGGTCGCCCGGGCAATCGACCTTGACCTTCTCGAGGAACGTAGATTGGAAGCTCGCATCAGGATGGTTAACTACAAGCAGAAAGCCAAAGCCCATCACGATAGGAAAGTTCGGGGAAGAGCATTCAAAATTGGAGACTGGGTCCTTAGGAAAATCGAGGTTACAGGACAGCGACCAGAACGAGGAAAATTGTCACCTAATTGGGAAGGACCATTTAAGGTTACAGGAATTGTTAGAGAAGGTACTTACACCCTGCAGAATCAGGAAGGCAAACATTTGAAGCATCCTTGGCATTCTGATCATTTGAAGAAATATTATCATTAACATGAGCGTTAGTTCCAGTTTATCCTGGTTGACTGTATTTTCAATAAGGGTTTCTTCAATAATAAAATTGTTTCGAATGAAAGTGATTGTGTACATGGATTGAAATTTTCGAAATTGCGCATGTCAAAAGGAAAATATACTCAAACAAATATAAACAAAACTTTGCTTGACAAATCGAGCAAAGTGGGGCCCTGCCCGGTTTATGTTTTTAAGTTTGAATGCCTCAACAGGAGAAGGGGAGCAACCCGGTTTTCGATATTATTTGACGGCTTTGTTCGTTTCGGCGGCAAAGGGAGATAAATCTCGCTCAAATCAATATCCAGCCTAAATAATGTTAACGGTTCGATGAACCAAGGGCCATGCCCGATTAGCAGCGACACAACTCTGCTCGACAACTCGGCGTGTAATTATTTAGATGCTGCCAGAATTAGCGAGAAGGGGCCCTGCCCGATGATCCTAATTGTTTTCAGTTAAGTGCAAAACTGGAAATAAAACAAGTAACAGGAGGACATTCATACACAATTTTGAAATAAAAGTTCTCATTATAAATCTTTCAATTACATAAGAAAGGAAATAAATACAAGGATGATCAAAAGCTATCTAGTTCCCTCCTTGCTCAGTGGCTGTCCCCGAGGTGTCCAGCTCGGCAAATATTCTGTCCATCTCGGACTGCATGTTGGGAGGAAGAGGTGGTGGAGGAGGTAGCTGCTCAGTACTCTGGTTGGGAGGAAGAGACAAATTCGTTTCTGCCCCGGCAGAAGGAGTAGCCTGATTCTCCTCAACATCTATTATCACCGGGCCAACAGGCTGGGGAGCAGGATCCTCATCCTCATCGTCGTTGGCCTCGCTCTCAAAAATGGCGTTCATTTGATCAACCACATTATTGGCCAAGAGTCGGAGGAATCCACTCGGCTCACCGCTCTCCTATCATTATTCGCAATGATCCCAGTTCATCATCCAGCGGTATAAGGGATCAGCGTGGCTACTCAGAAGCACAGGCGAAGCCGCTCCCCATCTTGCCATCATCTCAGGAGTTATATCCGGCAGGCCGCTGCTCGCCAACATGCGCAAAACATGGCTACACCCTTGGGAATAATAGGGAACCAGCTTTGCATCCACGAGCTGGTCGAGCTCGGCTGACCGCTTAAAATCTTCAACCTCCGTGTCGGCTGGCACGCAAGCTCTTTACCTCCGTGTCTTTCGGCGGCAATCTGCGCATCCTCGAATTTCCTCAAATTTCTTCCTCTCCTCGCTCAATGTTTTACGGCGAGATACCTCCCATTCGAGCAAACTCCACAGGCTTTCGAGGCGGATAATTTCTTCCTCGAGCTTGGACAGCTCGGCGACCTTTGTTAGGACTTCTTTGTCCTTAGCCAACAAGTCTTCTTTGTAAGACCGAGCAGCTTCATCGGACTTTCGCTTCTGCTCAAACAGAGCTCCCGCCTTATCTTTATACTCATCTGCACGTTTGTGCAGAAGAGTGACCTTGGAGGTAAACTACAAAACAAAAACATACATGAGCGGGAAATATACATTATCAGCAGCGGTTATCTTCATCGAGTAATAAGCATGACGTACCTCGCTGACCAGCAAACCAATCTCACCGAAGCGGACGTTGTTCGGGTCTCGGCATCTCCACGAATGACATCGCCGTTTGGGCGACCCTTTTCGGGATCCCACGCCCAAGCGGCACTCATGGTTCCCCGATCACGAACGTTAATTCCTTCGAGAGGGGGAACGGCGGCGAGCTCGTTCACGAAAGCTCTAACCCCATCTCGGGATACGGGTGCAACAAAGTTGGCTTTCAGCCAACTAGGAGTACCACTCCGAGATGGCTCTTCGCGACGAGGAGGAGGAGGAGGAAGCCCAGTGGTCGTAGGCGACGGAAGGACAGGAGAAGGAACGGGATCAGACCGAGCTTGAATTGTTTCTTGGGGTTCATTCCCCCCTGTTCGTGGTCGAGTACTCTGGCCTCCTGCTCGGGAATCAGGCACAATTGGTCTCTTTCGAGAAGAGTGCTCGGTGGTCGGCACCGTCCTAGAAGGAGATCTCGGCTCAGTAGAGGAACCAGGAGCACGAGATGATTTTTTGCTCCTTTCAGAAAAGGGGGCCTTGGGTAAGGATTCAGAGGCAGGCTGCTCGCGGCCAATCAACTCACCGTGGCGAGCAACAGACCTCGCCTTGAACTCAATCTTCCTCTGCCTTAGTATATCTTTCACCACTGCAAGCAAAAAGAAAACAAGTTAGAAAATGTTGAGATACTTTCCGTTAGACTCATAATGGACAATAAAGAGCGAATACCAGCATCCTCAAAGTCAAATCGAGGTGTGCAATCTCCCCCTAGACCGCATAACTCGCACTCGCTGGGGAACTTGTGATCATGACAAGTCCCCCAAAAAGGATGAACGGGCTCAGGGGCTATATCAATCAAAGGATCCACACCCTCCACGGAAGCAGGGTACATCCCGGCCAGGCGTAAGATCCGGGGATCCTGCACGATTGATTTCCAGTCAATCAACCACTCCTGACCCTGCTCGGTCACTCCCAACGCTCCTCGCAACATATCCATACACCTATCCTCTCCGGTGAAGGTGGCATACCGATCATAAGTCAGAGGCTTCATCACATAAGGGGTCGGGGCAAATGGCCACCCGACCCGAGATTCCACAACAATAATCCTCTTATCCCACTTATCGACTTTATGGGAAACTTCATAAACAACTTGAGCTCCGGCTTTTGATCGGCCAATAATCCTACCCGATCTCTTGTCCTTGGTAAGCGAAAAAGTTTTGAGTATGGTCATCTCGGCTCAAACCCAATCGCCGGAGTCGCTAAAAGCGATCAGAATCAGCATCGTAGTAAGCTGGAGATCACACGGAACGGCGTTGGTCTCCCTTAAGAACTCGACAACAAAAGGATCTAGCGGAAAACGCATCCCGACGCGAAAGAAATCATAGAAAAAGACCACTCTTTTGGTCTTGCTCCTCATCTGAGCAGGAGTCATCTCGGATTCATAAGGGACCCCTCGGTAATCATCCCTGGAAATCCCAATTGAGTCAAACCAGTTCCCCACCTCTACAACTGAGTCCATAGACTCCCAGTGAGCAAGCGAGCTCAAATTAAAGTAATCCTCGTTGCGAGGTCTCCTACCCGCTCGAGGTCGACCAGCCACTTCCTCGTCGCTGGGCATCTCACTCGAGCTCGCCTCGTCCACCTCGTCCTGGTCGGTGGTCACATCATTCACAACCCTTTCAAGGAAAGCATGACTACTTGCTTCTTGAGTATTCCTCTTCTCTGAAATCAACACGTCAGACCCCGTTCTCTCAGAATCTACGGGTGAATGATGCTCCTGAGCACCATGGTCATAATCATAAGCTTCTTGCTCATGATCAGAACTGTCATCAAAAAGTCGAAGAGGGGAAGACATCCTACAACAGATCGAGCAATATCTGGATTAATCCCCAGAAAACTTATGATTCTTCGAAGATTTTTCCTTGATCTCCCTGCAAACTACCCAAGCCTAAAGCGAAAGTTCTAAGAATCTACCAGAAAACCATGAACATGAAGAACACGAAAAAACCGAACGAAAACTCAAAGAAACAGGAGAGAATTGAAACAGGAGAAACTTACTTGTGCGTTGAACGGGAATCAATTTGCCAGACGCTGAAATGTTGAAGTGATCCAGAATGACAGAAATGAATTTCTTGTTAGCACAAAGAATCGCCACTGAAGAAAGTAATAGCAAGAGCAAGGCGGAGCAATTGAAGGTTAGAAGGCAGTAAAAAAGAAAAAGGGTTAGGGTTTTACCCCTTTTATAGGCGTAATTTTGGGAAAAAGGCGCCCAAATCACGCGCCCACGAATTCAAACAAAGGCGGGCTGAAGCACCGATCAAGCCCGCCATTATGCACGCCTCGAAAACACGCGACTCATCATGGTGAACTCATTGTCCTTGAGAAAAGTCTTTTCAGTCTCCCTGCAACCGGCCCTTCGAATACACTAACTGTCACCAATAAAGCAGCTCCCCTCACTTCAACCACAATAAAATTGTACAAGGGTATTGCTCCCTGCGCCGAGCATAAATACCCGCCGAACAGGGAGCAGGGGGCCACTGATGAGCTCGGCCCAAACTTTGGTCACGAGCCAAGCACAGGCTCCAACACGTGATAGTCACGTGTATGACAGAGACCAGGAAAAGAAATTACCCGAGCAGGATAGCCGCAAGATGATCATCATACATCTATCCCGAGCAGGAATTTCTCTATCACTCAGCGAGCAGGGAACAAGGCTGCCCGATTGAGCTCGGTATTAATTTCGAGATAACCTCGCTGATCCCGAGATTTTAGCCATGATTCCTTCGGTTACGCGGTCAACCCGCATTTATGGTATTACAGTCCTAAAATATCTCCGTGATCATAGCCTAACCCGGATCTTACTCCCAGAAAGGCTATATATACTTCATAAAATCTCATTTGAAAGGTACGCACTATTCTAGACACCGAAACCCTGTTATTTTGCTTTCAACTAAGCTCAATACTTACTCTCACACCTGAGGGGTTTCGCGAGGCCCTGCCTTGCATTCCAACTAAGGTGTTTCTTCTTTTGACAGGGTTTTAGGAGTTCTCACATTCAGTTAAGCCCAGATATCCTATAAACCGCAAGGACCGGCCCAAGACTAGATTGTGCAGCATCACAAAACATGTACTATACTTTTGCATTTGAAAAATAATTTTGCATTTTTGCAATTCAAAAAAAAAATTGTGTGTTTCACATTCAAAAATAAATACATGTTGCATTTTCGCATACATAAAATAAAAAAAGAAGAGAAATATTCATGCAACATTTTAGCAAGTATCAAAAACTTTTCTATGTTACATTTGCATTTTCATGCATGAATCTGAAAAAATAATATCCATGCAACATTTTAGCAAGCATCTAAAATTTTTCTATGTTGCATTGGCATTCCCATGCATGAATCCAATAAAAATGATATATGCATGCATTAACAAGTCATTATTTGCATTCCTTCTCCAAATAATTGCATTTTAGCATTCACTTAAATAAAAATGTTGCAAATATTGAAAATAAAATATTTCTATTGCATATATTTGACATACATTCCTACAGCATGTGCATCCGTAAAAATGTATATTATTGCATAAAGCATTTCTTTTACATTTTGCATGCATCCAAAAATGTGTCTGAAAATATATCCGAAAAAAATGCATCATATTTCCGAAAATTCTATTACATAGGCACACATCATAAATAATATATTGCAGCTCAAACATGCATCATGTAGTCAAAAAATACCAGTTACATGAAATATGCATCGCAGAGGCAAATAGTGCCAATTATTTCAAGTATGCATCGCAAAAATAAAGTAGCATGAATTTCATATTTTTGCTATTAATAATTGCCAAATTGCATCATTTTAGCACATAAATTGCATGCATACACATTATAAGAAAGAACATGTATGCTCCAAAAGTCCAAAACAACAAAGAAATCTAGCAGATACGAAAATTCATCCAAATGAGTTTGAGAAAAAGAAACTTACAGCGGGAATCGGAAGATTGGACACGTGTGTGTTCTGATCACGAAGGATGTTGCCCCAGTCATCCTTCGAATAGAAATATATGACGTGATTTCGGATCAAGGGAGGAAGTTCCTTCCTTTGATCACCCAAATCCGAATGCATCGGTGCTTTTTCCCTTCCGAGATCTTGAGGAAGATGATATCTATTAAGCAAAACACACAATTTGACGGAAGAAAATTGAGAAAATGAGACGAAATGACGAAGAAAGTTTCGTCGGCAGCAATGGCAGAAGGAAAAGAAGGAAGGAAGAAGGAGGAAATGTTTGTTGCTGCTGCTTATGCTTCCCCGTAAGTCATAGGGGAAGAAAAATAGAATTTTCGCTTTCCCCCCTCCAAAGTTCCAAAGTTCGACACTTAAATCCTCAAGTTTCCCAAATTGCAAAATGGTCCTGAAAGCTTAATGGAAAGTTAACAAAGTTAGCTTTATTAACAAAAAACTAACGGCCATCCATCAGAAATTCAAAAGAAGGCTCACTCACAGGCAAAAAAAAAAAAAAGTGAAAGAAAAGCGCAAAGGGAAATGAAAAGAGCAAAAATAAATTCTCAGCAAGAAAGAAAAAAAATGCAAGAAGGAAAGAAAAAATGCAAGAAGGAAAAGAAAAATGCAAAGAAGAAAAGAAAAATGCAAAGAAAATAAGAAAATGCAAAGAAAGAAAGAAAAATACAACAGAAAGAAATCAAGAAATCAGAGCAAAAGTAGCAAGATCAGCAAAGGAAGCAAAAGCAGCAAAAACAATAGAAGTACCAAAAGCAACAACAGAAGCAAGAGAAACAAAAGCAGCAAAGGCAGCAGAAGAAGCGAAATCAGCAAATGCAATGACAAAGCAAAAACAAGAAAAGGTAAGGAAAGGTAAAGTATTCATATTTTACGTGCATGGATCTCATTTGGTTCCACCATCGCGTTTGACGAAGGATGTCAACCCCTGAGGATGCGATGTTTTCTTGCTTTCTAGGAGTAGTTGTAGGATTATCTCCTCAAAGGGCGTAACCCCTAAGATGCAAAATAATCAATTTCCTGCTTTCTAGGAATAGCGTAGGATCATCTCCTCACGGGGCGTAACCCCGAGACTAATGATCAAACTTGAATTTGTATTCCACCATTGCATTCGACGAAGGATGTCCACCCCTGAGGATGCAATGTTTTGTGATGTGTTCCACCAGTGCATTCGACGAACGATGTCCACCCCTGAGGATGCGATGTTTTCCTACTTTCTAGGAGTAGCGTAGGATCATCTCCTCACAGGGCGTAACTACGAGAGGAATGATCAAACTGGAATATGTGTTCCACCATTGCATTCGACGAAGAATGTCCACCCCTGAGGATGCAATGTTCTATGATGTGTTCCACCTAGTTGTTCAACCTTTTCTGCGAAGGGGTCGCGTGCCCTGCTGCATTATAAATGCTACTTGTTGCATAACTCCCCATTCTAATTTTCACGAAATTAGGGAGTTTATTTCTTATCAACGATGTTCGTTTACTTTGTAAGCTATGGGTTACCCGTAAACTCCATCGTTAAGGGGCTCTGTAGACACCCTAATTTCGTACCCCTGGTATGTGACATGACATGCGATATCAAGACCTGTTAAAACTTAACAAATGTCAAGTTACAGGGTTTAAAAATGCAAAAGGAAAAGCAGGATGCGTAAAACAGTGATATGCAGGGGTCAAAGCGTCAAAAAGAAGGCTAAAAAGGGGGACCAGGCGCCACCACCATGCAAACCAGGCGCGGCGCCCAGAACCCCTATGGGTGGCGCCAGCATAGTGCCCATGAACTGTATCACTTTGCCTTCGGTACTCTCTCTCAAGCGCACAATACAAGCCGATGAAGCACAGAAAGAAAACTCAAAATGCCAACGGGATCCCCACTCCCAGCTATAAATAGAGGTGCCCAGCTTCAAAAAAAGGGATACACATTTTCACGCCGCACACAGTACACACGTCATTGAGTTTACATAGTGAAGAGCGATCGTGAGAAAGAGAGAGTTCCCCTCCTCCTATAAGCCTCAAAGCTCCGTCAAATCTTCTTCAAACTCAAATCCAATCGGTCAAAGTGTACCTTAGCCTTCCAGCTAGGATTCCACCTTATTTCTCCGGTCCAAAAATCCCAAAAAGAGCAGTTGCTCTGCTCGAATCCAGAGGCCAAATCTGCTAAAAGCAAGCAGTTGCTCTGCCCGATTTCCGCCGGCAACAAACAAACAACAGCAAAAACGCAAGCAGTTGCTCCGCCCGTTTTACGGTGCCTAAAAGCAGCTTTCGGAAGCAGTTACTCTACCCGAATCGTAACAGCAACAAAAATACTCTCTCTCCCAGAAGGACAGAGCGAGCACAACCTACGCTCTTAATGGTATGCTTTTAAGAGATTTCTATATAAAAGTGCTATTTTTATCTGACCTAATGTAAAATAATATAAGCAGTTATGCTGCCTGGATTTATATAGAAAATAGCACTAAAAAGAGACATTATTATGGCCAAATATTTTAAAATGTATTTGTAATTACTAGAAAGAAGCGGTTGCAAGTCTGTAAATAATGTAGATACATATATATATATGTTTTAATGCTTTATTTTATTTGCTGAATAAATATAATAAAAAAAACATATTTTAGCCAAAAACTATTTTTGAGACCGAAAGGACGAGTTGGGTGCCTAACACCTTCCCACCTCGTAAATTAGCCCTCGAACCCCTTTTTACAAACTCTGGTTATCTTTGGTTTTTCTTTATTTCTCCTTAAAATAAAGATGACGACTCTGTTACAGGAGTTTGGATCACAGTAAGGCCCGTAACATCCTTTTCTTGCACTTTTCCGTTTTCCCCTATACAAGGGACGATGGGAATGAAAAGGGTGATGCATTTTTTGTATCTTGTTTTCTCCTAAACAAGGGAAGATGAGATACGGAGAAACCCAAAGCACTCATAGCGATCCATAATAAACCTAAGGTCACGGTGAGGCTCGCAACATCTTTTTTTGCACTTTTAATTTCGTCTTCTCCTAAAGAAGGGAGGATGAAATGGAAAGCGTGATGTCCTTCCGCACGTCGCGTTCCCCTAAAAAAGGGCGCGCGGGATCAGGGAGCGTTCCGGGGCACCCACAACGTCATACATCAATTTTGAGAGAACGCCGTCGTTTGATCGACCGTTCTTCCCCTATAAATAAAAGGCTTCAAATCTCATTCTCAACACTCACAATCCACACACAACATTCACACACAACCCACAATCTACATACAACATTTGCACATAACACACTCACACTCACAACACGCCTTCCGGAAGTCTCTTCTATTGAAGAAGAAGAAAGCCTCCTCGCCTCGAAGCAAGTCATCCGAAGATCCAGTCTTTGCCCCCCGGCAAGCCGATCACACACCACAATACACCACAACACACCACAAGAATAAAGACTTCCTTTCTCGGAAGGACAGGGGAAGCACACTTAAAGTCTTCGAGCGTCTACTGGGCTAAGCCTAGGCGTATATACCGGGTCACAAATTCACGCTACAAGATATAAATATAAATTTACTGTATTTCTCGTTAATATAAATAATGTAGAATATTAATGTTATGCATGTTTTATAAATAATGTTATTTATATTTAATATAAATATAAAGTAGTTATACATGTTATAAATACATAACGTACACACACATAGCTGTTATTATGCTCAAATGACATTAAATGCAAAGTAATGCTATTTTCAATATATATACATATATAATACAATTTTTAGACTAAAACGTTATAAAACATGATAATTTATTTAAACCCAAAAACGAGGCCGAAAGGGCGAATTGGGTACTTAACCCCTTCCCAACTTGTATCCTATAGCCTCCGAACCTACACATTTTTTGGTATAATTGGTTGTTCTCTGTTTAACCATGAAATAGAGATGGCGATTATGTACATACATATTTAGAGTCCACGACAAAACCGGGTGCATTTCACGCGCTCTGATGATTCCAAACAACTCGCTATCACGCGAGGGTGGTTGTGAGACGGGATTCTCATATTGGCGACTCTGCTGGAGATGTTTTTTTTTAAAAAAACAAATGAGGGCTAGACTATTTTTTTTGGGGTTGATAAATTATTTTTACACACGTGACATACTTTTACACATAGTCTAGATTAATATATATATATATATTGAAAATATTAATTTCTTTGCAACATAATACATTGTACATACTATGTTACTGCTAGTGTTTCAGTTGATTATTGGAATACGCTTCTTAATAATCTAATTATCACCTTGCATATTCCATATATATTGATTTTATTTCCCCCATTACAAGTGAATCATCACAAGTGGCTAAAAGGTTTGCGTACCGGTTAGTGTGGCAACTTGTATGATTTCACATAGGTCTTAGATTAGGTGTAACCTAATCGAGTCCTACCTCCTATAAGATGATCAAAAACAGACAGCGCTTTAGATTGCACGTAGCACCGGAAGACTTGCAGAAAAGCCTTCAGCGGCAGACATGCCTCAAGTCAAAAAGCACGTACCAGCAGACATCAACTCTTCTACATCGGAAGACCTGCTTCCATTGCTTCGAAGCTCTCCAACGGCAAACTTTAAGATCTGCACGTGCTACAGGGAAAAGTCAACTAGCCGCTCAAATCAAGATAAATATGTCTGTGCCTCATAAAGCCTAACATACTTAAAGCTACAAGACTTTCTCTCACTCAAGTAGTCTGTTAAAGTCAAAAAACAATTACTTTATTGAACAGACCACCTGACAGTGTTCAACAGACGTCAGACCTACTCTTTAGAGACCTATCAACCTAGTCTGACAGATAACGAGTTCCAAGATCTACAAGACGAAATCTCCGCCCCAAACAAGTCAGAGATCTTATGGACAAAGATCTATATCCGATAGTCTTCAACCACTATATCTCCAACTGATAGAAATCTTCAAGCCCTCATCTCTCAACGATCATATTGATTCTCGCCTATATATATAAACCATCTCTCGTGCTCCAACAAGGTGAACAAGAGTGAAGAACAACACCTTGGAAATAGAACAACAGTGTGAGCTACATCGAAGATCATCTTTCGATACACTGTGAGCAACGAGTAACTCAATCTGCTCAAGAGCTTCATAGAAAAGAAATCATCAAAGAGATCGTCTTTACCAACGCATCTCTGATTTCTACAACAGATTGCAGTGAACTCATCCAGCTCCCTACAAGACACTTTAAGTGGATTGCAAGGAAGAAAAGTTTGGAAAAGAGAGAAGAGTGATCAAAAACTTCAATAGGCAGAGATCAAGATCTGAAGATTGATGTTGGACAATGTCTAAAGAAACTAAAGAGCTGTCTGTAGATATTGCATTCATATCTTCAGATTTGTATTCCAATACAAATGCTGTTGATTGTGCAATTATCAATCATCTTGGGAGGATGAGTGCTTTGCACTCAATCGTTCAGATATATTTTTATATCTGAACGACCTTGAAAATCATCTTCTCATAATAGTTTCTCGTTCTCATCTCCTATTGTCCTTTGCAGGCTTAAAAGAATCCTTGAATGGATAATTAAGTAAGGATTGAGACATAGGAAGAGAAAACAAGAAACTGTACATAGATTATTTAGACTGATGTAATATGTAATTTATCTTTGAATAAATTCATATGTTCTTACTAATGTTTTATCTCTCAGTCCTTAAATATCTATGAGGTTTTTATAAATGATTTATTTTTAGAAAAACCACTCTCTACTTGATCTCCTAAACCTGCATTTGAAAGAAGAAATAAGTGCGATGTTGTTCTGAACATATATTCGTGTACAGCCACTTATGACTTCTCCAAATCATAGCCTCTTTACTTTCCGCTGCACAAATCTTTTACAAGGCTTTTGATTTGAATAAACAGATTATCGGCAGAGTTGTTACTCATGCCTTGGGAAAGTTTACCGATAGCCTCTACCGGCAGACATACCCAACTTGATAATCTGTATTTGCCAACTAAACTATGGTTTATGAATATCTGAAAGAAAAGTTTTTAAAATTGGTATTATAGGCTATTCACCCCCCCTCTAGCCTATTTGAGCATTATTGTGGACCAACAGTTTGCATTGACAATCGACATTTGTAATTTACATTTCTACTGCTGAAAAGCCCCACATGTAAATATTCTTTTGTTCCGTCAATTTTATTTTGGGGATTAGGATAAACATGTAATAATAGGAATAGATAATTTCCCCACCTTTCCTTCAATTTATTGTTGGAAAGGCCGTCTCACGCAATCGCTCCGTCCCTCATGGGATTCAAACTAATCAGCCGAGAAAATCCACACAAACAAAAAAACATACATTTTTTTTATTGCTTCATATTACTGTAAAAAGTTTCTAGCTATCCTAGCTGACTCACACACGTGCACTCATGTTGGAATATTCCGAACTGCTACCCTACACCAATGTCAGCCTACCCCCTGCATCAGCCATGTTAGATTGCATATATATATCTTATATGACACTTAATTGATCGGTCGGTTTTTATACCCCAAAGTTAATGACCAATCACAGTGACAAGAAAATAGTTTCTTGATTCAAGTACACTGGGGTTGATCAATAAATTTGACGGTATCTCATTAGAACGATTCATATGGTCAATCCTAGAAAGAGTATAGGCCCTTCACCCATGATTTGTCCGATCTTGAGAAGTCGAAAGGCATGTGGAATACGAAGGTCATATACTCTGGAGAAGGAATCCAATGTTCCAAGACCTAATAAAGATAGTTAAAACAAAGTCATGCTTGTCCTACCAACTTTAAGAAAAAAAATGTCAATTTAATAAAAATGCATACCATACCTTTCAACCCAAGCCATTGAGCCATACCTTCTTCGACCATTTTTCCCAAAACCCGGGCCCTGTACCTGGAAGGGAAGAGACATTTCTGGTCGTTTGAGAAGAAAATTAGGCTCAAATACAAAAGTCAGTTCAGACAGTACATATTTAGGTTTGAATACAGAAAGTAGTTCGGACAGTTTAGATTTGAGTTTGAATACAGAGGTCAGTTTAGCACAAACATATTTGGGTAGAATGGCTGCCAAAGAGAAACAAACTGCTATCAGTCCCGAAATAGATACTACCGGATATGCCCCATATCCTGAATTCCACGATCGGCTCAAGTGAAAGTTGGACACCCACATAGAAAAGGTAACAAACCAATTGGTCGAAATCTGCTAGGAGGTTTAGTAGAAATTTTCACACAATTTTCTCAGCAAATCAAGAATTTACAACCCTCAGCTGACAATCCCTTTGCTTTCCCAAAAGACAAAATTCCCACATAAAATACCTTCCCTCACAATACCAACACATTTGGTGTTTGTTCCCCTCGCCCAAACATCAATCTTTTCACCTAAGACAACGTCATTCCAAACATTTATAACTCTCCTTAACAAAGTACCCTACCTTCAAACACCGACCTAACACTCTCTTACCTTGGCACCTATCACCAAAGAACATCCCCCACCAATGACCCAATGAGTTACTTTGCTCATGACCCTACAACAACCTTCACCCAACAAATGTTCCCCCAAACCCCAACTAGAATGACCATTGTAAAGTCTCTACACAAAGGCTCACCAGAATGGATCAGAACATCCAAACGGAAACACATGCAATGTGTCTCACACAATACTGCTCCAGTTAAAGACAAAAGAAGGAAACACGGTTGTATTACTTAGTAATCAAATCCTAGTCAACCACCTCATCCCATCTGAAAGGGAAGAAGGAGCAGAAAGAGGAAGGCCTTATAATGCTCTAACTGCTCCAAGGTCTGCCGATTCTAGAACACTATGGGCCCACGGCCAGCTCAAACCACTCGAGGGTTATAAACCCCCAAGCCCATTACCCGAGAAATGGAACCCCGCTCAATATTATGAATACCATCGTTGCCATGGATACATCACTGACAAATGCTACCTGCTTAGGCATGCCATCCAAGACCTTATTGATAGCAAAACCATTACAGTACCAGATGCAGAAACAAAGCCCCACCTCAAATCGATGCAATCATGAATGTACAAAATTATTTTTCTGCTCTGTGTAGAAATTATAAAGGACCTTCAATATACATTTTTGTCTCTTCACCTGCAAAAGAAACAATCTTGGATTGTAACATGTTCTCTTGGAACACCATACTAAACAGTCAAGGTTCAACTCAAGGAAAAGTGAACAACCTAGAGAAAGCCACTTGGATATGCGGAGATGTAAGTCGTCTTACCAGATCGGGTCGAGCCTACCAACCAAACCAAGAAATTGGTGATCACTCTGGCAAAGACAAAGAAGACAATACCAGGGCTAGACACATGGAAGATATCCTACTAGCCCAAATGAAAAAGACTCAAGCCAACATATCAATCTTGGGCATGCTGTGTGCCTCCAAAACACATCGTGACACTTTGGCTAAGTCTTTCGTCGAAAAGTTATCCCCATTGAAACCTCTCCTGGTGAGTTAACCCAAATGATAGGGAACATCCACTTTGGAAAGGTGATCATGTTCACCGACCTTGATCTACCAAAAGAAGGAACCGACCACATAGATGCTCTACACATCACCATCGGAATCATGGAAAAGAGGGTACCATGAGTCCTAGTAGACAATAGTTCATCCCTGAGTGTCTGCCCTTCAAGTACATTAGCCAGATTCGAGAAAAAAGTCTTGGAACTAACCCCCTTATCACAGACAGTGAAAGCTTACGATAACACCATCCGCTGCATCTTAGGAGTGGTAACACCAGCAATGACAATAGGACCTCTCCCTATGCCAGTGGAGTTCCAAGTCTTGGATATTCCAGCTACTTTTAGTTTACTGGTGGGTTGTCCATGGATTCATGGAATAAAAGGGGTAGCCTCGCCTCTCCACCAATGGGTTAAGTTCATCCACGATAATCACAAAATGATTATCCTTGCTAATAAGGTCATAGAAAATAAAGAAAGGGGAGACATCACTATCCTCAATATAGAGCATGATGACACTGGTATTTTTCTTAGTGGTTTTAAAGTCATTCCTCAAGCCAGCGTCAACACCATTGAATATACACGAGAAACAGTGACAATTGTAAATACTTGGACAATAGATCAGGATGATTATGCTTTAGAATTACTTGACAGTGACTTCAAGACAGGGAATGATCTACGGAAGCACTGGCTACATTGAACCACTAGTGGAGTTTGTGGTTATCATATATAGTCCACTGCAGAATTGGTAGACTACTTTTGGGCCTCTCTTGACTATTGCGGACCTAGTTGATCATTTTGGATACACCATACCCCTTCATATCACTTATGCCACGGACTAGTCACCTACCAGCCTGCTTCCTGACACCTATATCGAGGATCTTACCTTCGAAGATCTTGATGATATAGCCAACCATGTAACCTTCCCTTTTAATGAAAGTCATAGTGTTTGCATGTACTCCTTGGTTGCCAATTTGTTAAAAGATGAATTAACTGAACATAATAAAAACATAATTGAACCAGTTAATAATGAATTACTTAACAAAGTGGTCTAAAAAGACAAAGAATATTTAAGCGAGCTCGCCCTGTTGGTCAAGCGATAAGGAAAGCACAAATCACCAGCAACAGAAAAAGACCTGTCTGTCAATAATCTACGGCTGAACAATGAGATTAGAGAAGTCCGAATAGGCACTTATCTGCAAGGGCATGACCGAACAACTTTGATTAGTTTACTGACAAAGTTCACATATGTGTTTGCATGGTCCTATGAAGACATGCCTGGATTGGATCCAACCATAGTTGAACACAGAATAGTGAAACAGATACTGCGTAGAATTAAGCATGAATGGTCTTTCCAAGTGAAATAAGAGATCATGAAACAAGTACATGTTAGGTTTATCTGGGTGGTTGAATACCCAATCTAGCTATCAAACATTGTAGCAATGCCAAAACCCAATGGAAAGGTTCGGATCTGTGTCGACTTTCGCGACCTCAACAGAGCATCTGCAAAAGATGACTTCCTACTACCAAATTTTGACATGGTAGTAGATGTTGTAGCATCCCACAAAGTAAGATCCTTTGTGGATGGCATGTTTTGTTACAACCAAAATGACAACAGCCGATCAGGAGAAAACATCCTTTATCACCCCTTGGGAGACATACTGCTACACAGTCATGTCATTTAGGCTGAAAACGCTGGGGCTACATAACAGAGAGCTACAATTGCCCTATTCCATGACATGTTCCACAAAGAGTTAGATGTTTACGGTAACTCAGCTCTAATCATAAATCAGGTCGAAGGAAAATGGAAACCCAAAATCCTCTCCTACAGCTATATCATGCCGTTGACCACTTTGGCCTAAGGGTTTGATAACATATCATTTCACTATCTGCCACGAGACAAAAACTGATTTGCAGATGCATTAGAAACTTTGGCTTCATTAGTCGAAGTTCCATCAGACATAACAGTACAACCTTTTGTAGTAGGGAAAAAGGTCACACCTAGCTACTGATTCATAGTCAACACAGATTCAGAAACATATACTGAGCCGTGGTATTTGTACATTTGGAATTTGGTTAAAGATGGAAAATATCCAGACAGCTTAGATAAGAAATGAAGAATTGCTCTTCGACGATGGGCTACACAATTTGTGATTAGCGGAGACGACCTTTACAAAAGACACTACCAAGGTCTAAACCATTTATATATAGACCAAACAAAGGCAGAAAAAAGTCATGGATCCGTTACATGGTGGAACTTATGGACCACACATGAACGGACATATGCTTTCCAAGATAGCAATCAGACAAGGATACTATTGGAGCAGGCTCGAAACCGATTGCATTCGATGGGTATGCCATTGCGACAAATGCTAGTGTTTCGCCAACCTACAACATGTGCCTCCACATATACTTTACAACTCTATCTCCCCTTTGCCCTTTTCAACCTGGGGAATCGATGTTAAAGGACAAGTCCACCCCAAAAGATCAAATAGTCATGAACATGTCTTAGTGGCCATCGACTACTTCACCAAATGGGTAGAAGCATCCTCCTACATAATACTGATCACCAAGAAAGTGGCACAGTTCATCAAAACCAACATCATATATAGATATGGGGTATCGTTTGAGATGATCTTCGACAATGGTACACACTTTGAAGGAGAAGTTAATCGCTTGCTCGATGAATTCAAAATACAGCGACACAAGTCTTCACCTTACCGACCAAAAGTCAATGGGGCAGTCGAAGCAGCTAACAAAAGACTCGAAAACATTACCACAAAAATGGATGAAACTGGAAGAGACTAGATTGATAAATTACCACTAGCTCTTTGGGGATATCGCACATCGGTTCACACACCTACTGGGGATACACCATATTCCCTAGCCTACGGCATGGAAGTCGTATTACCGATTGAGATTGAAATTCCTTCATTAAGAGTAATGATGGAAGCATACATAGACGAAATTGATTGGCTCAGACAAAGACATGATGAGTTGGCTCTCCAAGATGAACGCTGACTATTAGCTTTAGAACACACTCGAGCATATCGGAGAAGAATCACTCGAGTATTTAACAAAAAGGTCAATGGCCGAAACATTCAAGTAAGTGATCTTGTACTTTGAGAAAAAACCCCAAGTTGCATCGACTGTAGGGGAAAATTGAGATCTCCATGGATGGGTCCATACCTAGTGATACACATATAATCAAAAGGCGCAGTATTCCTTAGAAACCAAGATGGGGAAGATCTTGTTCAACCCTTCAACATGAATACACTCAAACGATACTATGCATAAGCCAGGATATTGCTAATATAACATGCTATAATGGCCCAGATACTTTATCTCTCTCTTTAGCTCACTAGGTTGAAAACCTGAAAGGGCGACCTAGGTAAAAGTTAGAGCAAACCAAAAAAGAACACTACTAAAAAAATGGACTTTTGCAACAGAAATTTTCGTTGCTTAAGGAGGGATTCTGTCGCTGATGGCTACCTAGCAACGGAATTTTTTCATCGGTTGGTCATTGGTAATCATGTGTCGTAGATGTCTGACGGGTCCATTTTCGCTTCTGCTCACCAACGGATCTAGGAACTCCATCGCTGCCTACCAATGAAATCTCTTTCGCTAAAGGTTTTCAAAATTTAATTAAAATTGAATTTCAGCGACGGAATGTCCTTCGCTAAAGGTTTTCATAATTTAATTTAAATTGAATTTCATCAACAAAATTTCTGTTGCTAAAGGTTTTCATAATTTAGTTAAAATTGAATTTCAGCGATAGAAATTCCGTCGCTAATATTGTAAAAAATTATATATATATATATATATATATATATATATATATATATATATATATATATATATATATATATTGTCAGTTATATTTTTTGTGTACTTGATATAACAATTAATACCAAACTAAAGATATGAAACAAAGAAGACTATAAATCAATCTAAAAACCTCAAACTCTAAATGTTATTACAACAAAGTATCAAATATCAAAGTACGAAATCAAACAGTACCAAATATCAATGTATCAAATCAAACAATATCAAATATCAATGTGGGGGGAGGGGGGCTGATCTTGGAAGAGATTTTTAACATGAGAAGGGGACCCGGTACTACTTGAGGGAGTGTTCGAAGACCCATGCATCTGTTGCATGCTTTGCATCACAACCATCATTTCTGCAAATCACCGCTTTGATTGTTCCCGATATTCTGCAGCCAAACATTGCTTCTCAGCCAAATGTGCTTCCAGAGTCTCGATCCTCAAAATCTGCTGAGCATCGGGCCTAATAGTATGCGAGCGACCTGTCGACAATGAGCATTGCAGCCCATAGTCCCCCATCCCAAACACTCTTTCTCCCTTCTTTTTTTGTCCTTCAAGAGTGATTTCTTTCCAAACGTTAGGCTTAAATGGAATGGCCTGGGTAGGATCAATGGCTTCCTCTGATACCACTGTCATATCAGTGGCTTCCTTTAAACTTTATTTCTTACCATTTACACTAACACCCCCCACGTACATACAGGTATCTTGTTTTGTTTCAAAGTCAATTAAACTAAAATCATGGATTTCATAGCATCAACATGGCTACCCATCTAACAAACGTACATAAATTGATGTTTAAGCATTAATACACTAAATTTACACTAACACCCCATTTACTTCTTATCATTTACATTAACGCCCCCCAACGTATATAGAGTTATCTTGTTGGGTTTCAAAGTCAATTAAACTAAAACCATGGATTTCATAGCATCAACATGGCTACCCAGCTAACAAACGTACATAAATTGATGTTTAAGCATTAATACACTAAATTTACACTAACATCCCCTTTAATTGTTACCATTTACACTAACACCCCCAACATACATACAACTATCTTGTTTGGTTTCAAAGTCAATTAAACTAAAACCATGGATTTTATAGCATCAACATGGGTACCTAGCTAACAAACGTACATAAATTGATTTTTAAGCATTAATACACTAAATTTACACTAACACCCCATTTATTTCTTACCATTTACACTAACACCCCCCAACGTACATATATTTATCTTGTTTGGTTTCAAAGTCAATTAAACTAAAACCGTGGATTTCCTAGCATCAACATGGCTACCCAACTAACAAACGTACATAAATTGATGTATAAGCATTAATACACTAAATTTATACTAGTATACGTACCATACGCATATGATGCTTAGCAACATTTATCGTCCCCATCGTATGCTTCGTGCCAGTCCCCGACGAGCTTGCCCTATTTTGCCTAGCCTGTTCGGTGATTGCACCCGACTTTTTCGACATCCAAAAAGCGCAAAACTAAGCAAACATATCCTCGGCCATCCACGTCGGTCTCACGGGGGCTACCGGTTTCTTCCAACACTATCTCATTGTGTTACCTATTAAAAATATAATCATCTCATAAACATGTAATGATAACATTATAAAATTAAGTTAAGGATAAATAAATTTGTTATCGATATGATCCCTAAACCGATTACTGCACTGATTGATGAAAACATTTTTTTTTATCATGCCCTCCTTTTAGTCCTCCTTCCATGTAAATTTCAACTACAATATAAAAAATGAAATTATAACATTTTAATAACAAACTAACATTTAATAAAAATAAAAAACATTAACACGTTACCTTAAAGGCCTCCCAAATATTATCCTTCTCCTCATCGGGAAACTTTGTAAACGTGGGCCAAAACTCACGGAGTACTCGACACCGCCAATACTCTCCAGTCCAAGTACCAGGTGTAGGGTATGCACCAACAAACCTGCCAAGTATATATATATACAATAATTAATTAATTTAAATAATGAATTTTATATAAAACAAAAAGGAACCAAATTATATCAAATTAATGAAGAGTTACATATTGATTGTAATTCAGAGATATCTGGACATATATCCTCCCCTAGGAATCGGTAGGATTGATAGTCGTAGTACCTGCTCTGGAGGAAAAGCCTGTATGCATGTCCTCACCGGCATCAGACAACTGAACAGAGCAGGAGGATTACGTCCCAGTGATAGATGTATATAAAGGGCGGGTCTTCCTACCCGTTCTGGAAGGTCTACTAGAACTCATCTCTAAATACAATAAAAATATAAACATATAAAACTTAAGCAATAGAAAACAATACATTGACAGATCTTCTTACAATGCTCGGACACAAATTTAAAACTCTAAAAATCTAAAGCAATCACAATATAGTTAACTTGTCAAATAACTAATACATAAATTAAAAGAGTATGATCATTGTTAATTACAGATTTTGAGTTGTTAAACTATTATGAATATTCTTCCGCATTCTCATCACCGGACTCTGAATTACTACAAAACTCAAGTTCTTTTTCATCATCGTCTTCGGACTCTGATGCATCAAACTCTGGTTCAACTTCCTCTTCCTCTTCCTCTTCCTATGATTCATCAATTTCAATGTGCGCGAGATGACCTGAACGAGGCGGAGGAGGTGGCATATTCACTGGTAAGAAATCGTCCTCATGTTCATCAACATTTTCAGGAATATGAGTGGCATCATCCAATGGATGATTAGCTGATGAAACGTTAGGTTGCATTGACATTTCATCCTCTTGATATGGTGTTTCTAATGATGACTTTGTAGTTGTATGTTCATCAATCATGCTTCTAGCCCTAGTCTTCCAGATAGCCCACCATTCGATTAACTCAGATCGCTGACGAGGGTAGGGTATCATGTATACCTGTTGTGTTTAAGATGCTAAGATGAAGGCGTCATTGCCGACATGTCTGGACGAGTCCTTTACATCGACAAGGTCAAATATGGCATGCTTCTTAATACCTTGCACATCATCTCGTCACTCACAATTAAACAGGACAACAATATTTCCACCCAAATACTCCAACTCGAGTACTTCTTTCAGGACACCATAATATTCAAGGTTTCATTTAAGATTCACATATTCCACGTTAATTTTGACTCCCCATAAGTTTTTGTATGAAAAACGTAGCCATTCACAAAATAACCATTGTATAAATTAACGTTCAAGTACGGATGTGTTGCTAAATGTTTTAACCTCCCAGCTTTGGCATCACCCGAATGTTCAGCTATCTATAAAACAATATGTAACCAATTTAATGAAATTTTAAGATTGAATGTTTAAAAAAGTGTATGGACAAATTTCAATGAAACGATATATTTGCATATTTACTTAGCCAATTTGGAAATTCTTTGCTGCCCTAATCGTGATGAGTTCTAGAGATAAATCTCGAGCTAAATCTTCAAGCATTCTGCAATAGGATTGAACAAGGCATTTCATATGCAGGTAAACATGCATAATTTAATCAACAAACTCAAGGAGACTCTAACGCATACCAAACCATTTACCGAGGAATCGACTAGGGGATGAAAATACAAAGATGCTTCCATTAGACACAGGATAACCACCATCATAATTGTATCCAATCCTAGTCAATCTCATATTAAAAGGCAAAGGCACCAATCTCATCTGTAATAACAGCCTCTGAAATTGAGGCTTTAACCTTGGCCCTATTGCTATCTTCCTTTTCAATTGTCCTAGATACCTAAAAGTCATTTGTAGATTAAAACGTAAATAATGTTAAAGAAGGTATTGTTAACACTCAAATTATCTAGAAATAGAATAAATTCAATTACCCCTCAAATGGATACATCCATCTGTATTGAACTGGACCACCGACTCTAGCTTCGTATGCCAAGTGGACTGGTAAATGCTCCATAGAATCGAAGAACGAAGGAGGAAATATCTTCTCAAGTTTACACAAAGTCACTACAATGCTCTCCTCAAGCTTTTTAATGTCATCAACATGTAGTGTGGTAGTATTAACGCCCAAAAAACTCACTTAACTCTATCAATGCAACCTAGATATTGTTAGGCAAGAGATCCCTAAGAGCAATCGGAAGTAGTCTATCCAGCAAAACGTGGCAATCATGAATCTTCAAACCCTGCACTTTCCCCTCCTCTATATTGACACAGTTACCAATGTTAGACGCATAACCATCTGGAAGACTTAAACTCTTGAGCCATTTCAGGATGCGGTGTTTGTTTTCCTTTGTAAGTACATATTGAGCCACCAGTTTCATTGTTTTACCACTGACCTCAGCCAACTCTAATGTTGGTCGCCTACATATTTCCTTAAGGTCCATTCGGCCTTTGACTATGTCTTTAGTTGTTGCTGAGGAAGAGGAGCAATTGACAGCCCCTTAATAATTAAACTCCTCCCAAACCTGATGAGCAATAGTGCTGGTGATAAAAACATGGGAATAGGTTTCCAAATGGCCAACAACATAACAATAGCAATGGGAAGCAATCTGAATTCCTTTATGCATTATACTTTCATCAATAGGGATCCTACAATGCCATAATCTCCACATGAAGATACTAATATGACGAGGAAGCATTTTATGCCAAATGAAATTGGTCGAGCCAATGAGCTGCCCTTTATGTCCGACCAAGTTCCAAGCAGAAGCAATAGAGAAATTCCCCTTATTAGTGAGACTCCAATAGGCCTTATCAGGGCAGTTAGAAAGGCTAAATCTCTGATTAATCAATAATATAAATAGAATACAAAATATCAATACAGAAATTTCAAAACAATAATATACAAAAAAACATAATACTATAAACAATTGTGACATACAAAAAAAACCAGAATACTCTAAACATAAATTTTAAAATAATAATATACAAAAAAAACCCTGGAAATTGGGGACTAGCCGGGAGTGGTTGGATTCCTAAACACAAAAAAGAGAGATCGAAAATAAAAAAAATTGTTAAAACAATGAAAAAAATAGCATAAATAAGTAAAAAAATGATATCTAAAACTAACCTTGAGAGGGAGAGGCGACGGCAACCGGTGCTTGAGAGGGAGACGATCGTCGGCGATGGTTGGTAAAGTCGCGAAAGAGGGATGTCGATCTGTGACACGCTGGTGGTTGGTTGAGAGAGATAGGGCTGCGACATTTGGTGAAGTCGCAAGAAAGAGAGAGAGAGTGACCGATTGAGAGATTGAGAGAGTAAGAGACGATATGGTTCTCTATTGTTATATATTTGAACTTAGCGACGGAGTATTCTGTCGCATAGCAGCGACATAATTCTAATACTAGCAATAGAATTACCAGAAGACCAGTCAACATATCACTAATAAACCTAGAGATGGAACCCTTCGTTGCTACAAATTGGTTCTAGCGACGGAATGGTGTAGACACCCCAATTTCGTACCCCTGGTATGTGACTGACATAAAATATCAAGAACTGTTAAAACTTAACAAATGTCAAGTTACAGGAGTTAAAAATGTGAAAGGAAAAGCAGAATGCGCGAAACAGTGAACTGCAGGGGTGAAAGTGCAAAAAACGAAAATGGAACAGTGTGGTTGGTGCCACACCAAGGCCCCTTGGTGCCGCACCAAGGGTCTCCTTGGTGACACCAAGCCTTCTATTGTTGCGTCTCTCAGAAAGAAAATGTACAAGCCTTGATGCCCATGGTACAAGCCGCTGATGCAGAGGAAGAAATCAAGAAATTCCGGCCGTGTCCTACTCCTTCAATATAAATAGGAGGCCTCGGCTCCCATTTCCAGTGCTCATTTCCTCCGCGATTTTAATCGCAGCGAAGCTTTGTTGTTATTCTGCCGATACAATTAGTACGAGAGGTGCGAGATAGGTGAGTGGAAGCCCCTAGAATCTCCAAACCCCGTCCAAACTCCGCCAAAACAAAAACCCATAGGTTATAAGTGATCTCTAGCCTAGTTGTTAGGTATCCACCTCACTTCCCCGGCCCAAAAATCCCAAAGTAAGTCGTTACTCTGCCCAAGTAACGAGCTGAAAAATAAAAAAACTAAGCCGTGGTTCCGCCCAACCAAAAAGGCCAAAACCTACCCAAATAAGCTGTCACTCTGCCCGAGTTGACAAGCCCAAACTCTCAGAAATAAGCAGTCATTCTGCCCAAATCAAAACAACAACCACACAACAAACAACAAAGACTCCTCTCCCCGGGACGAGAGAGCACACCGCCGCTCTAAAAGGTAAAACCTTTAAGGGCGCTATTTATTGTATTTATTTACTTTTTGTCTTTTTATTTTTTTTAAAGTTGTTATTTAAATCCGGCACAATGTAGCCAATATAAGCCGTTGTGCTGCCCGGATTAGAATATGAAATACTATGTAAAAGAGCCGTTATAATGACCAAATATTCTTAAATATGTCTGTAATTATTGTAAGGAAATAGCTGCGAGTCCGTAAATAATGTAGCCATGGATGTATTTGTTTTAATTTCCTGTCTTTTAATACTGTGTTTATTTGCTAAATAAATATAACAAAAAGCATACTTCAGCCAAAAACCATTTTGAGACCGAAAGGGCGAGTTGGGTGCCTAGCACCTTCCCAACTCGTAACTTAGCCTCCGAACCCGTTTTCTTTTTCTCTGATTTATTTTTCTTTTCTTTGGTTTTGCTTTATTTGCCTTAAAATAAAGATGGCGACTCTTAAAACTTTCAGATCCAGTGGGGCCTCGCAACACTCCTTCTTTGCACTTTCCCGTTCTCCCCTAAAAAAGGGAGAAATGGGAATGGAAGGGTGATGTATTCCCATATCCTGGTATCCCCTAAACAAGGGATAACTTGATGTGGGAAACCCAAAGCTTCCATAGTGATCTGAATGGGCCATAAGGCTATTTTAATAAAATCCATAGTGGGGGCGTCGCAATATCCTTTTTTGCACTTTTCCGTTTTCCCCTAAAAAAGGGAAAATGGGAATGAAAGGGTAATGCATTCCCATATCCTGGTATCCCTAAACAAGGGATAACTTGATGCGGGAAACCATAAGTTCCCATATTGGATACAAAATCCACTCAAGGCAACCGAGGCACATTCAAACGTGCTAACATAGACATCACTCCTCTCACACTTTTGATTTCGTCTTCCCCTAAACAAGGGAGGGTGGAACGAGAGCAGTGGTGTCCCGCATCCGCATGTACGCGCACCCTATCCAAGGGCGCGCGGGGGCACACCCCGGGAACCTCACAAATGGACCGTAGCTACACCAATGACGAAATTGTGAAGGGATATTTGTTGAATATTTGTTTTTAGCAATGGAATATACCGACGAAGTTGTTTCCGTCGCTATAGGTGTTATCAAATCAATTCAATTGCCGATGCGCGCTCCATTTCCGTCACTATGTAACGACAAAAGTTTCCATTGCTGAATATTTCGTCGATATAACCACCTTTTCTAGTAGTGGAATAAATACAAGGAGAAATAAGGGCTCGGTAGATCGAAAATCCAAAAGGGCAACAACGGAAAAAGTTATAGCACATAAAAAAGAAAAAATCAGGAGAAAATAAGAGAGAAAAGTTTCCCGCATAGTCTCCAACATGGAGCATACAGTCTACAGCAACATACAGTCTACAGCATACAGTTTTCAACATACAGTCTACATCGTACATTCTCCAATAGAACAGTTCGAGAGGACAGGTCTTCAACAAACTCGTCCCCAACGGGACCAGGACTACGTAGACCTGAGCCTTGCAATGAGGAATGTAGGCAGCCTAAGGGTGCGGTCTAACACACGCAGAAGGCTCCTCCTTCACCACAGAAATTTCGCAGCATCGCTACGAGAGTTTAATATGGGAACCCTTGACAACAACAATGTAGGGTATGGTCTAACACACACAGAAGGCTCCTCATTCACCACAGAAATATCGCAACATTGCTCCTGTAAGATCCCGAGCCTTCGTGTAATTGACCTTCTTGTTCTGCATGTCGTTTAACCATAACCTCACTTACATGACTTGAGGTAAGAACCTTGTTTTATGTAGGTAGGCTATCTAGAAGACAATACCATAATTCTATATGTTTCATAGACTTTAACTAGTTAAAGTTACAAGTCATACATTAACGTTGTTTGTTTCTTGACTCGGTTGAGAGTTGACTCGTGTAGTTCTTTCCTGTGACCTTGGTTGTACCCTAAGTCATTCCATCCATTTGTCTTGAGGGTTATTTGAGCCTCATAAGGCCTTAGTACACATCTTTTATGATTCATTGAGTTGCATTTACCCAACGTGTGCTTCACCTTCAGTTCTAGACCCATTTGGCTTTGTATTTGACTTAAATCATCGTTCCAACTTGACAACCGAACATCCTAGGAGATGTTCGGCCAGCCCAACCGAACATCTTGGGAGATGTTCTGCCACCACAACCGAACATCTAGGTAGATGTTCGGCCAGCTCACCCGAACAGTGGTCCCGACATCAGCTTTGTGCTGGTTTGATTTTTGACGTGAAATTTCTATTCTACCCTTATTTTACCCTTGCCCTTCACTCATTTGAGGGCACAAATGTCCTTAAACACAATTATAACCCCTAACACTCCCCCCCTCTCTTCATTAGTTATTGTCTTCAGCCAAGAATGGGAGAGAAAGAGTGCGAGAGATTGAGTGTGAGATTAGTGTGTGTTTCGTCAATTCCTATAGTTTCGGCCATCCGTTTGACGATCCGAGACCACCATCGCGAAGCCCTTGCCAAGTAGATCATTTCCCCTTGGTTTGTTTTCCTCTTCCTAGTTGTTTGTGGCTCGATTAAGGTACGTTACCTAAACCTTAGTTTCTCTCTCTAACTCAATATTGATGTTAGGTTGCTAGAGACTTGTTCCTTGTCATTTGACGTTGTTATACTTGTCGAAACGATATGTTCTTGTTGTATATCACTCTGTGATAGTTAGGGTTTGAACCCAAATGATTTTTATTGGGTATATTGGAATATTTATGGATTAAGATTGATTGTATTTTGGTTTAGAAATCCGAATAAATTGTGAATCTCAAACTTATGCCTTGACCTAGAATTTGAGCCTTTGTAATTTGACCCAAATGGAGTCAATGAATTATAGAAGTTGTTATTAGAGTCTTAGGATAAATTCCTATGACTACTTGTACTCATTGAATCTAAATCATGAAATCTTGAGGTTTGGTCGGGTGAGACCGAATTGGCTTTAAGGTTGATTTGTGACTTAGGACTCTAATGGAGGACCATTAGTGATGTTAAGTACAAGATTATTGCTAGTATTTGGATTGGTTTTGTGTGGGTCACAAATGCATGACTCGAATGAAAGACATTTGAATTGGTTCGATTATGAATTAGTACTGTTGATGCTTGTCGAACTTCAAATGAGGTCCCAAGACTTGTAAGAATGTGATCTATGCCTATATGAAACCTAGGGAATCACGATTGTTATTGTTGGAATACCGACCCTCTAAAGTCGCCTTGTGAATGTTTTGGGGAAACCAAGATAATGAATTTGAGAACTATTCTATGAGATGATTTGAATTGGGACTTTCTTTAGTACTCTATACATGGAATCTACATGTATATGTCGCTAGGATAACCAAGTTGTTATCTAAGACTCGCCAGTATGGTTTGACCTTACGAATGATCGTCGCTCTAGTGTTTACCTAAGTCTTGGACTACTATGGACTTTTGGGTTATAGAATGAATTATCATTCTAGGAAGACTTTATTATTTGCAAGTAAATGGCTTTATGATCCTAGACCAACTATATGATTGATTGATGGTTAAGTTATAACTTAACTTTATTTCAAAATTGAATATGGAATACTATACATATTTGAGGTTATGACTAAAAACATGATTTTCTACCTTGTCAAGGATTGATTCTTCTACGTGTTTCCATAATATGAATTATAAGCATATTGAATGTACTTGCCTTCATGCATGATTTGTTCTACATTTATTGATTTGTGATGAACTTGGATTCTACTATTAAGTGGAATTATGAATTGAAATTGAACTAAGCTTGATTTGACAATAATCAACTTACGCTTCCCTTATATACTTGACTTAGTAACTTTGAACTAATGTTCCTAAATGGGACAAGAACCTAGTCATGCTTCAAACGAAAACATAGAAAAGCGTCTCGGAACACATATAGTGTTCAAACTCTATTTGGTTGAAATTATAGAGACAACTCAACGGAGTCGATATTAGTGAGCCGTTGAACTATACTAGCTCAATGATCAATCCCTACGATGCTTGAAATCCGTTTAACTAGAATACTAGTCTTCATATTCTTGATTTAGTTCATGTTCATGCTTGATTGTTAGTCGTAGTGTATAACATGCCTACTTGACTTGGATGAGATCGATTTTATCGTACTCGTCCTTACTTGATTTCTTAAATGAGTAACGTTCACTTGACTTGGATCAGTTCACTCTTGTCGAACTTGAGCCTCTACATGTTCATGATTGATAAGAAAACATTTACTTGTCCCATATTAAGTCCAGCTGGCATACTTGTCTTGTCCTGTCCTGTCTTCCCTAGTTGACAATACATTACTGTTACGAATCGTAAGCTTCGTGATAGTGATAGGTTGCCGAACTAGATACGTGTAAACCCCTCCATTCTTGATCACTTTGGAGAAGAGTACCTTGTGTAACTATTAGGGAACTTGGGAATAATACTACCTCGGTCCATGTACCATCTCGTACATTCGACAGCACGTTCCTGTTAACATTTTATTGCAGGAACAATACCATGACATCGATTGGTACCTCCTCTATCCCTTATGTGGCTTACTATGAGCACTTATGTGTTAACAAAGTGTTGGTTAAGCATGAGATCTAAATGACCATGTTTGTATTGATTGTGCATTGAAAGACTCGCTGTATATATATATATATATATATATATATATATATATATATATATATATATATATATAAGTATACATGCTTAATTATGTTAAATTCATGAAAGAATTGATAGGTATGCGTATATAGATATGCATACCTTTACATGATAAATTCCATGAATGAATCATTAGGTATATAAACAAGTTTATACACCTACACCTGATGATCCTATGAGAGACTTGATATATGTACTTGTCCTTGAATTGCATGATATGTATATATGTAAATATACATACTTCTACTTGATTATTCCATGATTGTCTTGATATGTGTATGTATATAAATACGCATACTTCTACCTATTTAGCCTTTGGGAGACTTGGGATGTTTATATTTAATCATACGTCCATACTCAAACAATGATCCTTGTGACTTGCCTCCTGACTTGCTTGATTGTTTGTGAACAGGGAATTCACCCTGGTTCATCTTGGTAGTCTAGTAAAGGAACAATTTCTGAACAGTACAACTCGACTTACTGGATCTTCATCATCGTGACATGATTCTATTTACACTTATGACAATGTTTCATTTATGTTATATTGTTTTGTAGTAGCGTACTGAGTCTTTTGACTCACTCCGTACTTTGCCTCTAGTTACAGTTTCAGTAGCCGCGTTGAGGCCGAGTAGATCGTGACTGTAGCAGATCGCAGCTGATCGATAGATCAAGATTAGATCGTGTGTTCGTGATTGTAGCAGCCGACTTCCTCGAGTAGTAGCTTGTAGAGTTCTATCTCTTTCAGCATCGTTGATTGTATATTGTACTTTACTAGCCTTGTGAGATCGTTGTATTGTAAAGTTATTTAGACTTTACAGTCGGGTAGATCACTTGAGTTTTTGTATTGTTTCCTCCTTGGGCCGACGTGTTGTGTCGTACCATTGTTCGTGGATCTAGTTTTTATTTCAGTCTCCTGGCATGCAGTAGCCTTGGGGATTTTCTTTATTATAATTGTTTTAGTCGTTGGTTAACCCCGGTATGCTTTAGCCGTGGGTAATTGTTATATCAGGTTGATTATCTGTTTAACGCCTGCCTGGAGTGCCGATGGTTTGTTCAGAGTCTACATTTTTGCGGCACGTGAGTTTTGTTGTTCCTTTCGGGAGATTAATGTTCCTCTTGAATTCTTGACTTTTGTTTCGAGCTTCATAACTTGGGTCTTCTTTTCCCTATCGCTTCCGCAGATTCAATTTTTGTAAATTCGTATACGGCTTCACTGCCTTTATTTGAGCTTGTTAGCTCAACCGTTTGACTTGCACTACTGTTTGTCAAGTGCTTGTCTCCTTCTTGCCTTGTTCTAACAAGCGAACGTCCAACCCATTTGTAAATTGCGCTCCAACATGACCCGAAGAGTACGCCTGATTATGCGAGAATTCTTTTCAATCATTACAACAGCCCAGTCAAGATAAACACGCGACAACAATATATTCTCTAGGAACACATAGGCAGTGGCACGTCTGTTCCCTACCAAATTGTCGTAGAATTATGTACGGTGGAGAAAAAGTTGTCCTGCGAAGACCAGCCAAGATGACTTGTGCATATACACTAGTATACATGTGGAATCGTTCGATTTGCCAATGAGTGATTACCTAGATAATATCCAGAGAATTAACACGGACAAAATGCTCAACCCAGTGTCGCTCAGTTCGGATGACATTTTCATAAGTGCCCGTGGCCCCATATATAACTAGAAGGATCATAGCGTCCATGAGACAAAACCGGTTGATGGATCTAGTTAAAATGCTCTTCAAGCCACATATGGATCAGTATTGGATTCCCAGATAGGAAATAGTCGTCGCTAGACGAGTAGGCATCAAGGCCCTCCAGAGTTATGGCCAAAATGATTTGAATAATATTCACCTGACGGCCCCGAGCCTGCAATACAATGTCAACTGCCCGAACATCAATAGTCCCAGGAGGACCCACTAGGATGAACCTTCCTAGAATACATAGAAATAATGCCGCTCTTCACTGCCTCAGATACACCCGATTTTCCTGATACTCTGAGAAGAGACTAGGAAAATAAGTCAAGTCCAGCAAATCACCATGGATAAGTCCATTGATCCCAATCGGATCAGACTCAAACATCTCCCTGATAGCCATAAATGGATTATGAGTGTAGAGGGAACAACCACACTGCCTTATGTCCCCGTAGCAGTCATCGCATAAAATTCTTTATAGGTCATTCACATTTCATTCATTGAAAAGTTGAACAGATGAGAATTTGTTGACCAAAAGCAAGAAGCTAGCATTTCCCAATTGATATGTAACCCCCTTCATCGAAAGATACATCGAAACCCATATGCCTCATGGAAGCGTTACCTTTTGTGCCCACGGATAGAATTTATCCACCAATACAAACTGATCTCGTACATTTCAAGACGTGCCACATATATAAATGAAACAGCCATGGATGTATTCATGCGTTTGACAAAAATAGAAAAAACAGAAAGTTAGCGTCGCTTCTTTCGCGATAAGCAGACTTCAGATAAAACACAACAAACAGTACATTGAGGGATTGTGGAATAGTTGGCTTACTAGCTTTTGTGATCACAGACACAGATAGAGAAGGAACACATACTGGATTGTGGTCCTGGACAGTGATGATAGTACAGACACAGTAGTGAACTCGCGGCTAGAAATGAGTTTACAGATACAAGTGGGGAAGGCATGGAGCCGCTCCCTACCTTAGGGAGCCGCACCCTCTTTGATTTCCAAAGGAGCCGCACTCTCCTTCCAGGAGCCGCACCCTTTGACCTCTTTGTCCAACCCAACCTTCAGCCATTCTGCCCGACAGTTTGACCAAACTGTAACCTATTCCCAGGCTACGTTCGTAGCTCACTTATTTCAGCTTGTCGATAACCACTCACCGGCCGAAATAACTCTCATCTCCCATCCACTCAATAGCCAAAGCAGCCGCCCACGAGCCCCTGCCTCCCCAAATACAATGTGCAAATAACAAATATAACAAAAATCAATTTTTTTTTCCAAACAAAAATGCGTCTTTTACATATACTTGAGTATCAATTGTTTGGTCCGGTGTCGGTCAAATTCATTGCATATACATCATTTGGTGTCTCCCCCAAATAGCTATATACCGTCGATAGTTAAATTTTTTTGACATGATTTATTACAGACATTTAATTATTTTGAGATAAATTATGCATGGGTAATGCTAGGGCCACTCTAATAGCACTCAATTTTGAGTACCAAATGATGTGACATCTTATGTGTCATATTGTTAACGTAACTTTTTAACTTATAGTGGAGCCCATAAAATGCCAAATAAGATGACACATTGGAAACCACATCATTTGGTGCACAAATTTGAGTGCTCATTGAGTGGCTCTAGCATTACTCATTATGCATTGCGGATAGTTAAATTCTTATGATATTTATTTTTTGCAAACATTTAATTCTTCGAGTTAAATTATGCGTCTCTTTTGACATTGATTTCTTGCAAACATTTAATTCTTTTGAGTTAAATTATGCATCTCTTCTAACATGATTTCGTGCGGGAGTTTAATTCATTTGAATTAAATTATGTATCTTTGATAGTTAAATTCTTTTAACATGATTTCTTACAGACATTTAATTCTTTTGAGTTAAATTATACATCTCTTTTAACATGATTTCTTACAAACATTTAATTCTTTTGAGTTAAATTATGCATCTCTGATAGTTAAATTCTTTTGACATCGATTTCTTACAAACATTTAATTTTTTTGAGTTAAATTATGCATCTCTTCTGACATGATTTCTTGTAGGCATTTAATTCTTTTGAATTAAATTATGCATCTCTGATAGTTAAATTCTTTTAACACGATTTCTTGCAGACATTTAATTCTTTTGAGTTAAATTATGCATCTCCGATAGTTAAATTCATCTGACATGATTTCTTGTAAACATTTAATTCTTTTGAATTAAATTATGCATCTTTAATATTTATTTGCTCTTAATATGATTTAAACATCTACAACATTTAATTCTTTTGAGTTAAAACAAGCATCTCTGACATTTATTTTTTATAACATAATTTCTTGCAAACATTTAATTCTTTTGAGTTAAATAATGCATCTTTGATATTTATTTATTTTGACATGATTATGCATCGATAACGTTTGATTCTTTTGAATTAGTTATGCGTTACTAACATTTTGATTCTTTTTGAATTGATCATGCATCGCTCACACATTTTGATTCTGTTGAACTAATCATGCATCGATAATATTTAATTCTTTTGAATAAATTGCACATCGCAAAACATTTAGCCCTTCAAATAAATAGTGTATCCCAGATAATTGTGCATCACTAATTACACATGCATGTAATAAGTTAATACAATTTAATACATAAAATACATCAGTGTGCACGTGCCGACACGCTCCTCTGCACTCCCGCAGCTCGCAGACCAGGATTGCTAATCCCAGCACCCATGACCTCCGGCCCGGATTACCAATTGGATCATCATCGTCCCTGCTATGTACATTACCAATTGCATCATTGCCCCGACACGAAAGTGACACCTTTGCTTTGCGGTACAGTCGAGATACATTAAAGAAACTATTCAACAACTAAAGATATGACTGCGCGTTCACCTGAAACCACACGAAACAAAATACATTTTCAGATACAAATAAACTAGAAAGTAAATACAATGATAAATACAAGATAAAGAGCATAGTTTATACCGAGCGCGCACCCTTTGGGAGCCGGTAAGGAACATGAATCTCTTCATCCGTCAGAGCTTCCTCAATAGGAATGTTCGAACATCACATAAATGTTTTCCAACATCGTGTTTACTAGGTCCACCACTAGGAACATAAGCATTCTAGTATCGTGTTTACTAGGTCCACTCCTAGGAACATAGACATTCCAACATCATGTTTACTAGGTCCACCGTCAACCCTCACAGGTTCTAGATTTGGTTGAGTCATCTTCTGATTCTATTGCACAGTGGCTAATAGGTCTGTGTATCGATTAGTGTGGCAACTGTCTTAGAATCAAGGGTGTTTAGAACTAGTTTAGTGTTAGTTTCTCTAAGGCGCGGACCAGCAGACTTTAACAGCAGCCTTGAAAGTACAATTCAAACAGCAGACTTGGAAGTCTGCTCAAGCTCAAAAGTCAAGATCAGCCAAACACGTGGAATTAGGTCACATGTTATTTGATCTAGATATTTTCAAAATCTAGTCAAATTACATTCAATTTATATTCATCATATTTCCCTCCAAAGAAGTCAACTATCTACACAGACAACTGTCCAGTCTGTCTCCTGAATCATGAAGTCTGAAGACATTACCCCATTTGGCTAAGAAGACTTTCAAAGTTGTAACGTCTACAAGCTAGAACATTACTCTGTTTAGGAATACCTGCCTCTAAACCCACTGAAACTCTGATATCTGTTTATGCACTCTTCTTACAAAGCGTCGAAATGCATTTAATGCATTATAACGTTGGACACAACCTCTCTACCCTCAGTCCAACGGTCCTAAAAGATCTCCCCTGATATTTATTCAAATTTGAAGATCTGAAGAAAAAAAACTCTTGCACATTCAACACTCAAGCTTCATCTTCATAACTCATTCACGAGATCAAAAAGGACAAGAACTAACACTTCACCAAACTATCTAAAGTTGCAGATCTACCAGTCTTTACTTTGTTTCAGCTTCGTTTAGTTTGATTATAAACTATTCTTTACTTTAGCACTTGAGAGAACAATTATTCATTGATTGTTTCTCTCATCATTATACACTTGGTTGAAAACTATTTTTGTACACGATCCATTAGCGATCTTATCTTTACACCTAGTGGATAAACAAGTGCACCTTTCAAAATCCAAAGCTAACCACTTTGGTAGTGGACGTAGTACTATTCACAGTACGAACCACTTCAAAATTATGTGTATTGTCTGATCTGTTTCTGCCTATCTCTTAACTGCTTCTTTCTCTATTTACTAAAGTCTGCTACTGAATATGTTCTATATTAACAGCAGCCTGTCTATTAGTTCTGCACTCTTTCAATTTTTCCGCTGCCTTAACTTTTCTTGAAAAATTGCTTTAAAAGGAAAGAAGAAATTTTTATGAAGTGTCTCAAAAAGTTTTTTTTTATAAAATACTACTAGGCTATTCAACCCCCCCCCCTTCTAGCCTAGTTTGAGCCTATTTCGGGACCAACAATTGGTATCAGAGCTTAATTCTTTGAAAATTTATTTTTCCAAGACTAATCTCTTGAGAATAGATCTTATGGCTCACTATATGCTGCCTACCTCGAATGCAAGCCACGTCCCAATATTGGACGAAGGTCAGTTTGAAGTATGGAAAGATAAAGTTATGAGATACATGAATTCTATTTACAATCGGTTATGACAATGTGTTCAAACAGGTCCTCATATTCCAATGAAGTCGAACCCTCTTGCCAAAGTAGTAGGCGGAACCTCCTGAGATACCCAAATCAATGAATGAATGGACTGATGAAGAAAGGAAGCTTGTGGAACTAAACAGCAAGGCTATAGACATAATATCCAGCCAGTGGACACAAGCACATATCAACAGATAATTTGGTGCAAAGTAGCTAAAGAAATATGGGAAGCTTTGGTGGAATATCTAGAAAGAGATCTGCCCACCAGAGACAACAAAATGTACAACTATATTCAACAATTCGATTCATTCAGAAAAGACCCAAAGGAGACACTACGTCAAGCCTACGACAGATTTTGTAAGGTAGTAAATAGTTGTTATTCCTTAGGAAAAGAATATAGTGTCAAGGAAGTAAATATGAGATTTTTAGCTTCCTTGAGAAGTTTGTGGCATGTTAAAACCACTGCTATTAAAGAGTCCAAGGACTTAAACTTCATGCATCTTCGAAGTCTGTATGCGAGTTTAACTGTCTATGAGCAAGAACTACTTCAAGCTCAAGAACAGGACAAACATTTTAAACTTTCTTCATTTTCTGCTATCTCTCAAGAAGCTCCTACTGTAGAAAATAAACCATCTACTTCTTCTTCTTCAAATGACAATGAAATTCTTTCTGACGAACAATTTGCTATGTTCGTTAAGAAGTTTCAAAAATTTCAAAATTTAATAAGAAGAAGGAAGCAAACCAGCAGAATTTTAGAAAGACTGCTAAAAGCTCACAAAATTATGAGATAGTTTGCTTCAACTGCAGGAAGCCTGGTCACTTTGCTTCTAAATGCCCTAAGCCAAAATATGAAGCTTACAAAAGGCGACCCTCTAAATCATTTTCAAAATATAGGGGTCTACTGGCTGAGGATTTAGAACAAGACCAAGTGTCCACCTGGTTTGAAACTGATTCTGATGAGGATGATAGTGATGACTCACCTGAGCAGGCACATATCTGCCATGTTGCTTTAGAGTCACCTCCCACCTATGACTCTGATAGTGAAATCAAGTATTCTCCTTTTCAAGCTAACATTGAACAACCTACCAAAGAGCCTACTAAAGAAGAAATCCTCTAGGATGCTCAGGATATGCTAGAGGAATTCAATGAATTTAGAAAGGCTTATGTTAAGTTAGCTAAAAATCATGAGAAGGTGGGAACTGAGAAATCCTTGCTGGAAGCCGAGTTAAAAACTCTCAATGGAGTTCAGCAGGAAAGTATCAAGTTAAAAGAAGAAAACAAGTTTCTAAATGAGAAGGTTGCTTGCCTTATTGGTCATGCCAAAGAGTTATCTGTTGAGAAAGATGAGTTACAGAAAACTATCGACTCGTGGAATAACTCAAAGTTCGTTTTTGACCAAATACATGGAGACCAGAAGCCCTCTGCTGACAAAACTGAGCTGGGTTTCTCAGAGAACACTGCTGGCACAACCTCTGAACAGAAAACAGAAGACTTGTCTGTACGAACTGATGATGATCCTCCATATCATCAGCAGTTTAACAACAAAGGTAGACAAGGAGTTGGTTACGCTGCTATTTATTATAAATATCCTAAGACTCAAGCTATTAAGACCAACAATGTTTCAAAAGCTAAGCAATCATCAGCTGGCAAAAAGTCTGCTAAGGGTTGTACAGATTCACAAAATCCTTCCACCAGCACCTATGCCAAAGCAAAGGATGTTGTTTCTAGAAACTCAAAAAATATGCCCAAACCTATCAGATTCATCAAAAGCACTAATGGTAGCTCTACTGCTTCCAAGATTGTTGACGCTAAGCTCAAAGGCAAAATGTATGAGAAGTCAAAGTCTTATATTAAAAAGTCTGCTAAGGCAAGAACTGCCGAATTCAGACCTAAGAAATCTCATACAGAACCTTCTAAGCATGTCGTCAACAAGTCTGCTTAGTCTAAGGCTGCTGCTAAAAGAAAGTATGCTCATATGTATACCGAAAATCAGCTTTCTCAACATAACATTTGTAATTTCCATCGTTGCACCTTTTGCAAATGTTTAGGCCACTTGGTCCATGAATGTCTACTGAAATCCATCATGAAGCCTACTGGATCCCCATTTCCAAAAGTAAGGCAAGTATGGGTTCCAAAAATACGCTAACCATTTGGACCCAAATGAAAAATAAAAGGGGACCATGATTTTCTCATTCCTATATCCTAGGTATGCTTCATGACTGCTACAAATTCAGAAAAGAAAGATATATGTTATCTAGATAGTGGTTGGTCAAGACACATGACCAGAGAATCATGTCTTCTTTCAAATATTACTGAAGCAGAAGGTCCTGCAGTCATCTTTGGAGACAATGCTAAAGGAAGAACTATTGGATATGGATCCATTATTCGAGGAAATCTCTCCATAGGAAAATTCTCTCTAGTAGAAGGCTTGAAGCACAATCTTCTAAGTATTTCCCAATTCTGTGACAAAGGACTCATATGCCAATTCTCCTCAAACAGATGCGATATTAAGGACCCAGACTCTTGTTCAACCTTGGTAACTGTACATAGACAAGGAAATGTCTATGTAATAGATTTAAATGCCTATGGAAAGGTTGCTAATCTATGTCTTGTGGCAAACTCTGCTCAAGACACAAGCTGGTTATGGCATAAATGTCTCAGCCATTTGAACTTCAAATGCCTTTCTAAGCTATCTAAAGAAGGGTTGGTGAGAGGAATGCCAAAAGTTTCTGCTGATCATGATCATATATGCAAAGCTTGTCAACTAGGAAAGCTTTCAAAAGCTTTGTTCAAGAGCAAGCCAGATCTGGCAACTACAAGACCTTTGCAACTTCTTACCATGGATCTTTTCGGGCCTGTGACTACTATCACCTTTGGCGGTCATAGATACACTCTAGTAGTAGTCGACGATTATACAAGATATACTTGGACAGAGTTGATGTCTTCTAAAGATCATACTTATGATATTCTCACAGCATTGTTCAAAAGACTACAGACTCAAAAGCTCGATGAAATCAGTGATGTTCGATCAGATAATGGAACGAATTCACCAATAATGGAATAGCAAAGTATTGTGATGATCATGGCATCGGTCACAACTTCTCTGCTGTTAGAACTCCTCAACAAAACGATGTAGCAGAGAGGAAAAACAAAACACTTATCGAAGCTGCTAAAACTATACTCGCCAAAGAAAAGCTGCCTAAGCACTTCTGGGCAGAAGCAGTCAATACAGCATGCTTCACTCATAACACATCCCTGATCAACAAATTTCACGGTAAAACACCATATGAACTTTGGAGAGGTAAGGCCCCGGATATTGGATTTTTCAAAATCTTTGGCTGCAAATGCTTTGTGGTCTATAATGGTAATGATTACAGAAGCAAATTTGATAACAAAGCCGACGAAGGTGTATTTCTGGGCTATGCCTTACACTCCAAAGCTTATAGGGTCTTTAACAAAAGATCTTTAAAAATTGTTGAATCTATTCATGTTTCATTTGATGAATTTGATTTATTAGAGCCACACGTGGCTCCAAATGTTGCTGATGATTTTGTTAATGTTGAGACAGGTACCTCCCAAACATCAACCTCTCATATTCCAAATCCACCACCAGCAACTCACTCAAATATTCTTGATCATCATTTCTCAAATGATTCACCAGAAGACCTCAACCCTGCACATAATAACACCAATCCAGAGCCCATCGCTTCTGAACCTAATAATCATATTCTCCAACTTACCTATGAACCCAATTCTGAACATATCCATCAAGAAACAATTGACTGTCCTCCTAGTCCTCCTTCTGAACCTCTCCATGAAGAACCAGCAGTGAATCACATTCCTGTTGTTACAAGAACATGTAAAGATCACCCAATTTCTCAAATCATTGGTGACATTCATGCAGGAGTGTGGACTAGAAGATCTTCCAAAAATAAGTGTATGTTCTATGCTGCATTTGTTTCTGAAGATGAGCCTAAAAAGATTGATGAAGCCTTACAAGATCCAAGTTGGGTAGAAGCTATGCAAGAGGAACTTCAGCAGTTCAAAAGATGTCAAGTATGGAAGCTAGTCCCAAGACCAGCCGATCACACCATCATAGGCACAAAATGGGTGTTCAGAAACAAGAAGGATGAAGATGGGAACATTATTAGAAACAAAGCCAGACTCGTTGCACAAGGATATCGACAAGAAGAAGGAATCGATTATGATGAAACTTTTGCTCCAGTAGCAAAGTTGGAAGCTATCAGAATCTTCTTAGCCTATGCTACATACAAAGACTTTGTGCTATATCAAAAGGACGTCAAGAGTGCTTTCCTCAATGGTGATCTTCAAGAAACCGTATATGTCACTCAGCCTCCAGGTTTCGTGGAAAAATGGAAAGAGACTCATGTTTACAAGCTTAAGAAGGCCCTCCTCTATGGTATTAAGCAAGCACCTCGTGCCTGGTATGAGACACTTTCCAAGTTCCTGATAGAACAATCGATACTACACTCTTCATTCTTAAGCACAAAGGTCATTCGCTGCTGGTGCAAATATATGTCGATGATATCATCTTTGGTTCTACAAATGAGAAACTGTACAAACGATTTGAGACTCTCATGACTGGAAAGTTTCAGATGAATATGATGGGAGAACTCACATTCTTCTTGGGTCTTCAAATCCAACAATCCAACAAGGGAATCTTCATAAGCCAATCCAAGTATGCTAACGAACTGATCAAAAAATACGGATTGGAAATGGCTAACACTTTTGACACTTCAATGTCTGCTAAATGCAAATTATCAAAAGACTTACAAGGAAAGAAAGTTGACATCACTCTCTACAGAGGAGTCATCGGATCTCTACTCTATCTTACCGCCAGCAGACCAGATATAGTGTATGCTGTTGGGGTGTGTGCTAGATTTCAAGCAGACCCTCGTGAGTCCCATCTTCTAGCAGCTAAAAGAATCATTAAGTATGTCTCAGATACCACCAACTTAGGTATCTGGTATCCTAGAGAATCATCCTTCAACTTAGTTGGCTACTCAGATGCTAATTATGCTAGATGCCAAGTAGACTGGAAAAGCACAAGTGGAACTTGTCAATTTCTAGGCGACAGACTTGTATCATGGGCTAGCAAGAAACAAGCATCAGTTTCCAAATCCACCAGTGAAGCAAAATACATCGCAGCTGGGAGCTGCTATTGTCAACTACTCTGGATCAAACAACAGTTGGTGGACTATGACATTAGGTAGCAAATTGCCCAATCATGTGTGACAACACCTCAGCAATCTCTATCACCTACAACCCTGTGATGCACTCCAAGACAAAGCATATCGATGTTCGATATCACTTCCTAAGGGACAATGTAGAAAAGAGAAACATAACTATGAAGTACATTTCAACTGAACATCAAGTCGCAGACATCTTCACAAAAGCACTGAGCAGATAGGTTTGCTTATCTAAGGGGAGAGCTTGGTATGCTTGACCCAACTGCTTAAATATTGGTTCAACTTTATTTCTTTCAGTTTTACTATTTGAGCAGACTAAACATTGCAACAAAGCAGACTTGTTCCTAAGTAAAGAAAATAGCAGTATTTCTTTTTACTCAAAGATAGAGGTAAGTCTTCTAATTCCTAGTTTAAGAGGGTTATTTATGAAAATTGTAAGGGACTGATTTTAAAAATCGGTTGAGATATTCTTTAAAAGGTCACTTTTTGACTGCTTTAAGCCGTCAGTCATCAAGTCTTTTCAAGTGACAGCCGTCTGACTTAAAGTCACTTCACCGATTCAGATGACTGATTTCACGCCTTTTCCATAATAAACCCCTCAACTGCCATTTTCAAAATCACTTTTTCAAAAAGGGCTTTAACTTTCAAAATTGTCTCTTCCTCTTCTCTCCAAACCCTTCTCTTCATTTCGCTTCGTCTCTGCAAATCAGTGAAGAACTATTCAATTCATCTAGATTTCTCCTACGTCTTCTTAATTGGTAGGACAAATCTAACCCAGAATCGTTTATTCCCGTCAAAATTTCACAATTACGGATATGACATTTCGATTTTACTACATTTGGGGTTTCTACGCATGAAAGATCTGCCATTATTAACGGTTAAAGACTTACCCAACTGAGAACTTGCTCACTGTTAAAAATTTGTCATTTTTAACAATTTCCTTTATCTGTTATATTTGTTTAACAATGTTTGTTGACATTCTGTTCTGTACAGTCTATTGTTCGTATTTCACTTCCAAATATTTATTTTTCCCCTATGGACTATTGAAATTCCTCATTTTCTGAGCTCCAATTTCATATCCTCGTCGATATTGAGAATTTCATATATATTCCAAACATTGCCCTAATTTTCTCTCTTATTCTATTTAGGCTAAATCATCTGCCACTGGTTCATCTTCCACACCTGCATCTACTCCAGCCGCTGCGGTACCAGAATCTTCAGAAGCTCCAACTTCTGAAGATGAGTTTCCCCACTTGCCGGACACCATGTACTATCCTGGAATGTGCATAGATGCACCTACTATCCGTGCATACGCTTCTGGTATCAAGGTAGTCGATGACATGAACCAGTCATGGCTTCTTCCTCTCTTCATGTTCGAAGACAAAGAAGGTTACAGCAACTACCTGGCAGAAGAGTTCTACCAGCGAGTCACTATCGATAGCTCCCGGGGATCTGTCTCAGGTACTGTACGGGGCGTACGTTTCTCTCTCACCGCTGATTGTATCGCCAAAATAGTTGGTGTGGAATTTGATGGTCCAACTAAGCTCACCGAGCAAGAAATGGCCACTGCTTGGTCATACATGCGTGGTGAAGGAATTCCTAAAGAGCCTCAAGGAAATATGAAGCCAATCGTGTTCAACGATGATGTTTACTTCATAAGTCATCTTATTGACAAAAGCATGCTCTTCAAAAATGGCACACACGATATCATGACTGCTGATCAGTTGGAGTACACAGCAGTTGTTATTCTCAACAAACACTTCAACTGGGCCACCATCATCTTTAATCTTCTGTGTGATGTCATAGATAGTGTCAAGGCCTCTCTGAAGCAGAAAAGACCCTTTGTGTGACTCATCAATATGTTACTGCGCAACAATGTCTCCTTCTCCAATCGTTTAGTGTCTTCTGAACTAAGGCCTATAAAGAAATCCATCCAATTCACCAACACCTTCATCTCTTCAACCAACAAACTGAGGAATGACAAGCTTGAAAAGCAAGGTCTACCCTCTCAGCCCTTATTTGCTGCTATCAATCCACCTCCATTGGATGTCATCAGGATTAATCCAAGGACGCTGGATGATGCATTCATTGCCAAGCAGCTTAACAAGAAACATAAGAAGGATGCTGCTAAAGAAGGTTGTTCTAGGCAATCTCCTAAGGGACCAACCAATCTTTCTCCTCCCTTCAAGAAATTCAAAAGACAACTCTCTACTGTTGAGGAGGAATCTCCAGTTAAGAAGAAGAAGAAATCTTCCGACCCTGCTCATGTCTTTGTTATCCCTCCTCCATCAACATCTGCTGGTGCTCCAGCCAAGAAGAAGAAAAAGCGTGCAACTTTTACTATCCATGCCTCAGTGCCAGAAGAGACCGCAGAACCATAACCAACCCCTCTTCTCCCCCGCAAACGTAAGTACAAAAGCTCAGAACCCTCGGAACCCTTCATTCCCTTTGTCCCTCCTACCTCCCCTATCTCTTCTTCATCACCACCGCTTCCCTCTTCAACAGACCCTGCTGTTGTTAGGGAGGAGCCTACTGAGTATATTTCTTTTCCGACTCCCTCAAAAACCCCTGCTGTTGTTGAGGAGGAGCCTATTTCTTCCTCTCCTAAGAAGAAGAAGCGCAAACTTCGCCAGAAGTCTGAAGCTCCAAAACAATCTTCACCACCTCACCCTACTCCAGAAGCCATTCCTTCTCCACCCTCTTCTCCTGAACATATCTCTTCTATTTTTCCTGAATCTTCTCTCGCCATCATCCCTACTCCTACAACCTCTTCTATCTCTTTCTCTATGCCCGATAATTTTTTCTTCCCTCGACTCTCACATCTCTTCTCTTCTATATCAAACTTCATTTCTTCCTGAACTCTTTCCTCCTATCACCCCATTCATCAGATCCATTTCTATCTCTACCGATCTCTACCAAATTCTCTTCCCTTCTATCTCTTCCGCCACCCATAGCTTTCTATTTGATATTCACTCCATTTCTGACCTTTTAGATCCTCCTCCTCCAAACTTCATTCTTTTACCTTAATCTCCCTTTCCTTCTTTCTTCCTTGACCCATCTTCTTCCTCTTCCTCTCCCTCTGTCAGTGACTCGGACACTGATATGGAACTTGACCCAAGATCTTTCACTCCTCCTTCCCCTCCAAATCCTGCTGACCACTATTCTGCTCCTCATCCTCTTCCCCAGCCTCTAATCATCCTAACCCTACTGATACCTTCATCCCCATCAACCTTACCCCTAACTTTTTTCCTTCAAACTCTGCTAACCCTGCCCTCCTTGACCTCCTTCGTGCCAACAACGCCCAGCTTGAGCGTCTCAACGGCACGGTCTCCTCCATGGCACAGCAGATAAATGTGCTCACCTACGGCTTGAATGCTACTCATGCCATAATTTTTTATCTTGGGAAGATCATTGAGCAGTTGGTGAACGACACTGCTCAAGCTTTCACTACCAATCGCTTCCTTGTTGAAGACCAGCAGGAGTCGCTAATGAGTATGTTCCACTTTCAACAAATCAGCATCCATGAAATTTTTGATGAACTTTGGACTTCCTTGGCCCGCACCATCATTGCTAAGCGCGCAGTTCCTGACTTCACTGCTGTTCGGCATGTTGAACGCGCCAACCAGAGGGTTGCTGCTGCTCAACAAAGACGAGTTGCTACCATCAGGGAGGGGAGAGCTACTCATCTTTTGAATCAAGCATTAATCGAAAAACAGAACAGAATGCGAAAGTGCCTAAATGACCGAATCAGAATTTGGGTTGGTGACTAATTAGAGCACCGCCGAACTCAACCAAACCTATTCTAACATGGTATAACTCTTCTGTTCTAACTCTTATGATTCACTGCTTTTGAAAACTCTGATGTTAAACAACCTGTTTAACTTACATATGTAGTGTATTTTGGACTAAAATTACTTGCTCTATCTTTTGATCCTATCCATTTAAATTTCACGTTTAAATCTTTAAATTGTTTATATCCTGATTATTGCTAAGATTTAAACTATGCTCAACTTTGTACTTGATCCTTCTTCTCTTTACTTTGTAAGTACCTAGTTTAGCTATCTCTCTACTTAGACTTCTGCTCTGAGAGGCATGTCTACTCTTCCTAATAAATTTTTTTCTTAAAGACATGTAATTATCTCAAAAGCATGATTCAAAGCCTACTAGTAGCTGAGAAGATGACATCAACCAAATAGGAGGAGATTGTTGACCCTCACAGGTTCTAGATTTGGTTGAGTCATCTTCTGATTCTATTGCATAGTGGCTAATAGGTCTGCGTACCGATTAGTGTGGCAACTGTCTTAGAATCAAAGGTGTTTAGAACTAGTTTAGTGTTAGTTTCTCTAAGGCGCGGACCAGTAGGCTTCAACAGCAGCCTTGAAAGCACAGTTCGAACAGCAGAATTGGAAGTCTGCTCAAGCTCAAAAGTCGAGATCAGCCAAACACGTGGAATTAGATCACATGTTATTTGATCTAGATATTTTCAATATCTAGTCAAATTACATTCAATTTTTCTTCATCAAATTTCCCTCCAAAGAAGTCAACTATCTGCACACACAACTGTTCAGTCTGTCTCCTGAATCATGAAGTCTGAAGACATTACCCCATTTGGCTAAGAAGACTTTCAAAGTTGTAACGTCTGCAAGCTAGAACATTACTCTGTTTAGGAATGTCTGCCTCTGAACCCACTGAAACTCTTATATCTGTTTGTTCACTTTTCCTACAAAGCACCGAAATGCATTTAATGCATTATAACGTTGGACACAGCCTCTCTACCCTCAGTCCAACGGTCCTAAAAGATCTTCCCTGGTATTTATTCAAGTTTGAAGATCTGAAGTAAAAAAACTCTTGCTATTCAATACTCAAGCTTCATCTTCATAACTCATTTAAGAGATCAAAAAGGACAAGAACTAACACTTCACCAAACTACCTGAAGCTGCAGATCTACCAGTCTTTACTTTGTTTCAGCTTCGTTTAGTTTGATTATAAACTGTTCTTTACTTTAGTATTTTAGAGAACAATTATTCATTGATTGTTTCTCTCATCATTATACACTTGGTTGAAAACTATTTTTGTACACGATCCATTAGTGATCTTATCTTTACACCTAGTGGACAAACAAGTGCACCTTTCAAAATCCAAAGCTAACCACTTTGGTAGTGGACGTAGTACTATTCACAGTACGAACCACTTCTAAATTCTGTGAAATGTCTGATTTGTTTTTGCCTATCTCTTAACTGATGCTTTCACTATATACTAAAGTCTGCTACTGAATCTGTTATATATTAATAGCAGCCTATCTTATTAGTTATGCACTCTTTCAATTTTTCCACTGCCTTAACTCTTCTTGAAAAATTTCTTTAAAAGGAAAGAAGAAATTTTTAAGAAGTGTCTCAAATTTTTTTTTTCATAAAATACTACTAGGCTATTCAACCCCCCCCCCTTCTAGCCTAGTTTGAGCCTATTCCGGGACCAACATCCACCCCTAGGAACATAAACATTCCAGCATCGTGTTTACTAGGTCCACTCCTAGGAACATAGACATTGCAACATCATGTTTACTAGGTTCACCCCTAGGAACATAGACATTCTGGCATCGTGTTTACTAGGTCCACCCCTAGAAACATAGACTTTTTGACCATCACAGAAAACCTTCTAGGTGATACAATATGATACAATAAACAGTCGAACTACGTTTGGTCTGATTCTTTAAAAGGATATGTAGGCAGCTTATTATGGTAGGCACGACCATCACATCACATTTATGGGCATCACAGTATTGTTCCCCAGTCGAACTACGATTGGTCTGATTCCTAAAAAGAATATGTAGCAGCCTATTCCGGTGGGCACGGCCATCACAGCACGATAATTTACATCGAAATGTCTGCATGATTCCATGTCTCATGTTCGCATTCTCATGCATACTTGTCATATACATATCTTTTCTCATACATACACGCTTTTCCATACATGCTTATATATACATGCTTCCTACATACATGCTTATATATACATACTTCCTACATACATGCTTCTCCATATATGTTTATACTTACATGCTTTTATACATGCCTCTCCATACATTGCTTTTATATGCATGCTTCTCCCTACATGCTTTTATATACATGCTTCCTATATACATGCTTCTCCATACATTTTATATACATGTTTCTCCATACATGCTTTTATACACATGCTTTTCCATACACATTGTCTTTCAATATATACATGTTTTTTCAATACACACATGTCTTTTCAATGCACATGTTTTTCAATACACGTGCTTTTCAATATACACTTGTTTTTTCAATACACATGTTGTTTAACACACATCTACTTTTCAATACACGTGTCTTTTCACTACACACATGCCTTTTCAATACACACCTATCTTTTCAATACACACATGCTTTTCAATACACATCTACTTTTTAATACATACTTGTCTTTTCAATTCACATCCTTTTCAATATACACATGTCTTTTCAATACACACATGTCTTTTCAATACACATACTTTTCAATAGACACCTGTCTTTTCAATACGCATGTTTTTCAATACACACATACTTTTCAATACGAACATGCTTCTCAATACACATGTTTTTCAATGCACACATGTCTCTCAATACACACTTGTCTTTCAATACACATGCTTTTCAATACACACGTGTCTTTCAATACACACTTGTCTTTCAATACACATGTCTTTCAATACACACCTGTCTTTTAATACACATGTTTTTCAATACACATGTCTTTCAATACATACCTGCTTTTCAATACACATGTCTTTCAATACACACATGATTTTTAATACACATGTCTTTCAATGCACATATGTCTTTCAATACACACTTATCTTTTCAATACACATGTCTTTCAATTCACAAAAAAAAAAAAAAAAAAAAAGAGGAGGATAGGAGGAGAATTCCACCATGCCCCAACTTCCATTACACACATTTTAAAATGCACAACATATTTAAAACCAAAATATCTCTTGGGATGCATGTCCCAAAATCGGGAGTCTATATCTTATCAACAACGTTCGTCTACATGTTAATTCGTGTTCACTTGCAAACTCCGTCGTTGAGGGGCTCTGTAGACAATCCAATTTCGTACCCCTACGACATAATGTCCTACAACAATTACGAAATATATTTTATAAAACAATCGAGCAAACAAACGTTATTTTCCGTTAGTGTTTCAGTTAACTGGACTTAACAGGCGTTAAATACAAACATACAAACGACAAGGGCCTGACTGAAAACCAATTTTGCTGTGAAAACCACTGATGGAGATGCTCCTAGCCCCACAGAGACGCACCCCACCTAAGGGAGCCACTCCATGCTCCCTTCTCTCCTCTAGCAGCTTAAACGCTGGTATTTCCTTCAGTTGCTTCATGCGTTCTGCGTTGTTTTGTTCCCAGGCCTCCACCTGGCACACCATGCATCAATTATGAGATAACATTTTCGTTTAATCGACTGTTCTTCTCCTATAAATAGAAGGCTTCAACCCTCATAATCAACACCCACAATCCACACACAATATTTGCACATAACCCACAATCCACACACAACATTCGAACACAACACACTCACACTCACAACACGCCTTCCCGAAGCCTCCTCTACCGAAGAACCTGAAGAAAAAGAAAGCCTCCTCGCCCCGAAGTGTGCCATCCAAAGATTCAATCTTTGCCCCCCGAAAAGCTTATCACACACCACAACACACCACAAGACACCACAAGAAGAAAGACTTCCTTTCTCGGAAGGACAGGGGAAGCACACTTAAAGTCTTCGAGCGCCTAGTGGGCTAAGCCTAAGCATATATACCGGGTTAGACATTCATGCTACAAAATGTAAATATAAATTTATTTTCTTTCCCGTTAATATAAATAATATAGAATATTAATGTTATGCATGCTATGTAAATAATGTTATTTATATTTAATGTAAATATAAAGTAGTTATACATGTTATAAATACAAAACGCAATTATTCATGTTGTATAGGTATGTTGTTAATATTTAGGCATAAACACACACATAACTGTTATTATGCCCAAATGGCATTAAATGCAAAGTAATGTTATTTTTAATATATATATATATATATATATATATATATATATATATATATATATATATATATATATACATATATAATACATTTTCAAGAATAAAATGTTATAAATCATGTTAATTTATTTAAACCCTAAAACAAGAGCTAAAGGGCGAGTTGGGTGCTTAACCCCTTCCCAACTCGTAACCTAGCTTCCGAACCTACACATTTTCTGGTTTAATTGGTTTTTATTTGTTTAACCATAAAATAGAGGTGGCGACTCCGTACATACATATTTAGAGTCCACGATGAGATCGAGTCCATTCCACGCGCTCTGATGTTTCCAAACAACTCCCTTTCACGCGGGGGCGGTCGCAAAACGGGGTTCTCACACCTACACAGGATAGGTTGGTGTTACCCTTTGTACCTTCCTCGTAAAAGCATATTTACTTTACTGGCTGATCAGTAGACATGGCGTCTTTGAACTATTATGTCGTTTGTGTAAACAATCATATACTTCACACAGGAATCTTCCTAACATAAATCAATTCTCATAACTATGTTCATTCATGGCTTTGAACATACTCTTGGTTCAGTGAGTGGGTCTAAGAATTGAGCCTCACACAATTCTCCTCAAAGCGGGCCCACTTCTCTCTCACATAGGTGATTCTTGCTTAGGAATCATTAAAAGCCATATGGTTATCCTCTTACACATGAGCATCACTGTTACAAAGGATGACCCAAACAGTGAAGCTAAGAGTCTTTTTACAATTAGGTTGTCCCTTTGAACCTAGATCTTGGGATCTCTAGTCAACAAAGTTGGGTTTCTATTGTATCAACTCATATCTAGAGGCTTAAGTCTCATTCCTTTGGAACACTTATCCTTTGACTTCACATAGTCAATAGGGATAGTTCCAGTTGAGAGTAGTTGTCTAATGGTATTATGTCTATGGCGTATATGTCTAGACTTTCCATTATATATATTACTCTGTACCCTACCAATTGCCGATTGACTATCGCAATGTATGCAGATTGTAGACACAAGTTTTGTCCATCTTGGAACGTCTTCTATGAATTGACGTAATCATTTAGCCTCTTCACCACTTTTGTCTAGAGCTATAAACTCATACTCCATCGTAGATCTAGATATGACATCCTGCTTAGAAGATTTCCATGATATGGATGCACCTGCCAAAGTGAATACAAATCCACTAGTAGACCTTGAGTCTTTAATATCTGAGATCCAATTTACATCACAGTATCCTTCAATCACTACTAGTTCTCTTGCATAGTGCAGTCTATAATCGCGAGTATATCTTAAGTACCTTAGTACTCTGACTATTGTTTTCCAGTGATCAGTCCCATGATTACTCATGTATCTACTCATTTTACTCATAACATAGACAATGTCTAGCCTTGTACAACTCATTTAGTACATCAGACTTCCTATGATTCTTGAGTATTCTACATGAGAGACAGTCTCACCTCTATTCTTTGATAGATGTAGACTTGTATCAATAGGAGTTATAGCTATTGCGATGTCATCCTTGCTAAACTTCTCTAGAAATTTATCCAAGTAGTGTGACTGACTTAAAGTTAGTCCACTTGAAGGTCTAGAGATTTTTACACCAAGGATTACATCAGCTAACCCCATATCTTTTATGTCAAATTTTGAGTTTAACATGTCTTTTGTGGATTTAATCATTTTATCATTGCTTCCAATGATAAGCATGTCGTCTACGTAAAGACATAAAATGACAGCCATTTTTAGTGTCCTTTACGTATACACATTTGTCACATTCATTTATTTTAAATCCACAACCCAACATGGCATTATCAAATTTCTCATGCCACAGTTTTGGTGTTTGTTTTAAGCCATACAAAGACTTAACCAACTTGCACACTTTTTTTTCTTGCCCTGGAGCAGAAAACCCTTTTAGTTGTTCCATGTAAATCCCATCTTCTAAATCTCCATTTAGAAAGGTAGCTTTTACATCCATTTGATGTACTTCAAGATTTTGCAACACTACAATTGTAAGTACTATCTTTATTTATGTTATTCTCGTAACTGGAGAATGCATATCAAAGTAATCAAGACCCTCACGTTGCCTACAACCTTTAATTACAAGTTTGGCCTTATACTTATCAATTCTTCCATCTGCTTTCATCTTCCTCTTGAAATCCACTTATAACCTAGTGGTTTACTTCCCAGAGGAAGATCCACTAATTCCCAAGTGTGATTTTAAAGAATGGAATCAATTTCACTTTTGATAGCTTCTTTCCAAAGAGGTCCTTTAGAAGAGCTCATAGCTTCTTTATAACTTTGAGGTTCAGTTTCCAGCATGTATGTTAGAAAATCTGAACCAAAGGATTTTTCTACCCTAGCTCTTTTAATGTGTCTAAGTTCTTCCTCTTCTTCCTTATTCTATTCATGCTCTTCTTCTATTGAATCGTGTATTTGTTAAGATGACCTAGACACACTACTCGATCTGCATGGAAATACATTTTCAAATAGCGAGGCATTTCTTGATTCCATTATCGTATTTTTGTGTATGTCTACAATTTTAGAATCATGCACAAGAAACCGATAAGTATTGATGTTATGTGCATAACCAATGAATATGCATCAATAGTTTTTTGTCCTACTTTCTCCTTTTTAGGCAAAGGAACAACAACCTTAGCAAGACACCCCCACACTCATAAGTATTTGTAGGATGGAGCTTTTTCATGCCACATCTCATAGGGGCTTTTATCAAGCTTCTTGCGGGGTACCTTAATCAAAAGGTAATTAGTTGGCTGCACAGCTTCTCCCCACATGTTATATGGTAGTCCATAACTTAACAACATGACACTCATCATCTCTTTAAGAGTTCGATTTTTGCGTTCTGCAATGTCATTCTGTTGAGGTGCATAAGGTGATATTGTTTCGTGGATGATACCATGCTCAACACAGTATGCAGCAAATGGTGACTCATATTCACATCCACGATCACTTCTTAGCATCTTAACCTTTTTGTTGAGTTTGTTCTCAACCCCAGTTTTATAGAGAATAAACTTCCCTATAGCTTCATCTTTACTTTTGAGAATATACATATAGCAAAACCTAGTGCTATCATCAACAAAAGTAATGAAGTACTTATTTCCACCACGTGATTGTGTTGATTTAAAATCACACACATAAGTGTGAATTAATCCAAGTAGTTCCCTATTTCTTTCAATAGTATGAAATGATGTCCTTGTTAACTTTGCATCTACACAAGTTTCACACTTGTGTTTGAAATCGATTTGGAAATTAGGTATGCAATTCATGTTAATTAACCTACGCAGGGTTCCATAATTAACGTGTCCTAGTCTACCACGCCACACATAGGAAGACTCAAGCAAGTAAACAAAAGACTTATTCTTATTATTGCTTTTTGGTTTAACAACCATTACACTGAGCTTAAACAACCCATCAGTTACATACCCTTTTCCTACAAACATTCCACTCTTAGACAGAGTTACAATATCAGACTCAAAAACAATATGGAAGCCATGCTTCACCAGTAGAGTTCTAGACACTAAGTTCTTCTGGATATTTGGTACATAGAGTACATTGTTGAGAGTCAATTCCTTCCCGAACGTCATCTTCTGCACCACTTTGCCTTGACCTTTGACTTCAGAAGTGGCAGAGTTTCCCATAAAAATGTTCTCGCCATTCTCAGCAACTTCAAAGGTAATGAACATCTCCCTATTAGAGAACACATGCCTATTGGCACCAGTGTCGATCCACCACTTATTGGGGTTTGAACCCACCTGTGGGTTCCTGGGACATCTTGCGCACCCTTGGATAGGGGTGCTGGCGTGATGCGGACACCACTGCTCTCATTCCATCCTCCCTTGTTTAGGGGAGAACGAAATTGAAAGTATGAGAGGAGTGCTGTCTATGATAGCGCGTTAGAATGCGCCTCAGTTGCCTTTAGTGGATTTTTGATCCAATATGGGAACTTTTGGGTTTCCCGCATCAAGTTATCCCTTGTTTAGGGGATACCAGAATATGGGAATGCATCACCCTTTCATTCTCATTTTCCCTTTTTTAGGGGAAAACAGAAAAGTGTAAAAAAGGATGTTGCGACGCCCCCACTATGGATTTTATAAAAATAGTCTTATGGCCTATTTCGGATCACTATGGGAGCTTTGGGTTTCCCACATCAAGTTATCCCTTGTTTAGTGGATACCAGGATATGAGAATACATCACCCTTTCATTCTCATTCTCCCTTTTTTAGAGGAAAACGGAAAAGTGCAAGAAATGAGTGCTGCGAGGCCCCACTGGATCCAAAATGTTTTTAGAGTCGCCATCTTTATTTTAAGGCAAAAATAAAGCAAAACCAAAAAAAAAAAAACCAGAGATTATAAAACGGGTTCGGAGGCTAAGTTACGAGTTAGGAAGGTGCTAGGCACCCAACTCGCCCTTTCGGTCTCAACAGTGGTTTTTGGCTAAAGTATGCTTTTTGTTATATTTATCTATCAAATAAATAAAGCATTTAAAGACAGGAAAATAAAAGCAAATACATCCGCGACTACATTATTTACGGACTTGCAGCCGTCTCCTTACAATAATTACAAATATATTTAAAAATATTTGGTCATTATAACGGCTCTTTTACGTAATATTTTCTAACTAAATCCGGGTAGCACAACGGCTTATATTTGCTATATTGGGCTGGATTTTAAAGAAAAACTTTATAAAAAATAACACCCTTAAAGGCTATTACCTTTTAGAGCGGGATGTGCTCGCTCTGTCCTTCAGGGAGATGGGGTCTTTTTTGTTGTTGCTGTGTTGTTGTTGTTGTGATTTGGGCAGAGTGACTGCTTATTTCTGATGGTTTTGGCTCGTTCACTCGGGCAGAATGACGGCTTATTTGTGGTTGTTTTGGCCCTTTTGGTTGGGTCAAATAACGGCTTATTTTGGGTGTTTTTCGGCCTATTACTCGGGCAGAGTAACGGCTTACTTTATGGTTTTTGGGCCGGGGAAACGAGGTGGATACCTAACTAGAAGGCTAGGGATCGCTTTTAACCGGTGGGTTTTTGTTTTGGCGGAGTTTGGACGGGGTTTCAAAGCTTTATGGGCTAAACACTCCCTATCTCACTTCTCTCACTATATCTCAGCGTTATAGGAATGCAGAGAATTCTTCAGCGTTTCTTCGTGATCGCTCTTCCCTCTTTAGAAGTGAGCCCAACACCTTTATTTATAGGTGAACGAGGGGACACATCCGGGATTAAAAATCCCTTCAGTGCGCTAATGAATCGTGTACACCAGCCTTCGTCTCTTGTACAATGAGTTTACTGGGAGTGCAACTGTAGCAAGCATGGCGCGGATCCTACCTTGGCTTGGCGCGGCGCCAGAGGTGCCTTTTGGCCGCGCCAAGGCACTATTCGAGTTTCAAAATTGCCACTTTCACACCTCGCATTTTACTGTTTTGCACATCTTGCTTTTCCTTTCACATTTTTTTACTCCTATAACTTGACATTTGTTAAGTTTAAGCAATTCTTGATATCACTTGTCAGAGTCACATATCGAGTGCGAAGTGGGATGTCTGAGGCCCTCAGCGATGGAGTCTCAGGGTAACTTTGAGGCTTACTGAGTAGACGAACATCGTTGATAAACAATAGACTCCTCAATTTCGTTCAATTAAAATAGGAGAGAAATGCAATTGGTAACAGTTATAATGCAACAGTTTATCATGCTAACCAAACTCCATATCCTAGACATATTTAGTCGGTTATAATAGGTTATCGCAATTTTTAAGCAGGTATGCAATGTAATGCTCTAATGGTCGGACCTACTAGTGTAGGCTGCCTACGTATCTCTTAATAAAGGATCTCAGACCAAAACGTAGTTCAGGCCAAAATAAGTCGAACAACAAACGAGGATGTCATGTCCTTCGGGTCAAAAATCCGTCCAAGAACACAACGGGAAAAAGACTTTTATGTTTTTCGAAAAGCCGTATACGGGCCATAACCGGCTGTCGAATACGGTATGAAGATTTTTAAGTTTTTCGAAAACCATATTTCAACTGGACAAAACCTGTTATCGAAATACGTTAAGAGGAATTTTCAAAAATTGTGCTCGATCGGTCAATACCTTGTCGCCAAACACAAATAAGAAAATTTTCAAATTTTCCGAAAACTACTCTCAACCGATCAAAATCTGTCGCCAAGCACGACAAAAAAGATTTTTCTTCAAATTTTTCGAAAATTGTATCAAAGCGATAAACATATGTTGCCAGATAAGGCAAAAAAGATTTTTCTTTTTCCCTTCCTTTCTTCTCTCTCTCTCTCTGTTTTTTTTTCTCAATATTCCTCTTTTTTTGTTTTTTTTTCATATCCCTCTTTTTTTTTTAATATTCCTCTTTTTTTTGTTTTTTTTCTCTTTTTGTTTTTCAAAAGCAAGACTTGAAAAAGATTTTTCTTTTATTGAAGGTGGAATAGGAATACTTTACCTTTCTTACCTTTTCATGCTTAGGTGGCTGCTGCTTATTTCAACTGATTTTGATATTTCTGCAATCTTTATTTCTTCGAGCTAAGGACTTCCTTTTTTCTTTTCTTTTTTCAATTCTTTTTTTTCCTTCTTTTCTCTTTTTTTTCACAATTCTTTATTTCTTTTCTTTTTTTTTTCTTTCTTTTTTTCCTTTTGATTCTTACCTTTGCCGCCTGAATTTTTTTTGGCTTTTCTGCTTATTTTGCGACTGACCCGCAGGGGATATCACCTTTTCTTTTCCCTCGGATGGATGGCCGTCAAATTTGGTTAACAAAATTTCTTTTGTTAACTCTTCGTTAAGCTTTGGGGCCATTTTGTAACTTTTGGAACCTGGGGACATAAGTGTCGCGGCTTCAAACTAGGGGTGAGCTTTGTCCGGTTCGGTCCACTTTTTTGGAAAAACTGAGAGAACCAGGACCAGACCAATAGTCCGGTTCTTAAAAAATATAGAACCAGGACCAACCCAATATGTCTGAGAACCAATACATTGGTCCGGTCCAGAACCAATTAAAGACGTACGAGAACCAGGACCGGACCAATACGATGCGTATCTTTGATCAATAGAATAACTATATTTTCTAAAAAACAATGATCAATAATCAAATCATGTTCTTCCTTCATACAACATTTTGTTGGGTTCGTTGTTCTTGCGAAAATAAACTAAAGGTAAAAATCATTACTTCCAAATAATAAAGGGAAACGAAAAAGAAAGTTGTAAGGAAATTTATTGCAAGACAACTCCCTCTCCAATCCCATTATGGTTAATTTAATTAATTTACAGGTAACAATATGTTCAAACTAATAATGTTTGGAATCACAAGAAGAGGCAGGAAATTAATTAATACGGAAGAACAATGTTTTCCCTCCTATTTTCTCTTTAATCAAATAAGGAAACTTAGTTGAATATTGAATCAAATTATTATATATTTTCTTTAGGTTGTAAGTTGTATTTCTTTTATTATCTTCTTATCATTATATATATATATATATATATATATATATATATATATATATATATATATATATTAATTATACTATATTAGTATATTATATATAATAAAATAATAATAAATACACATTGGTCCGGTTCGATGCAGTTACTGCGTTTTGGTTTTACGGAACGGGGCCGACCAATTGTCCGGTTCTGTAAAAATTCAAATCCAGGACCAATCCAAAGTATTAATCCGGTCCATTTTTGACTGGTTCGGTATGATTCCATTGGTTCGGTCCGGTTCCTGAAAACTTCTGCTCACCCCTACGTCAAACTTCGGAGGGGGAAAAGGAAAAATTCCTTTTTCCTCCCCTTATTATTTGACGGGGGAGAAAGGAATCGAGCCACTGCTCCTTTCTTCTTCATTCTTTCTTCTTTCTTCAGCGCAGCTCCGCCATTGCTGCTTGTTTCATTCTCTTCTCCATTTTTGCTCCTTTTCTCAATTTTTTTTGCCAACTCAAGTGATTTTTCTAGCAGATGACTTCTTCGTCACGATCCAGGAAGGGGAAGACACCTATGCACCCAGAATCTGGCAAAAGGAGGAAAGAGTTTCCTCCTTTGGTCCGGAATAAGATCAGATACCGGTATTCTACGAACGACTGAGGCAACATTCTTCGCGATCGGAACGCTCATGTGTCCAATCTTCCACTCACTTCTGTAAGTTTCTTCTCTTTTTAGATCTGTCGGATATACTTCAGATCTGCTAGATTTTAGCACTGTTTGGCACTTTTGGAGCATTCCTGACTCTGTTAATAATGCTTATGCATGTCCTATGTATGCCTAAATGATGCAATTAAGTAATGATGCATGAAATTGATGTGATTTATTTTTGCGATGCATGATTGAACTAGTGGTCACTATTTGACCATACTATGCATGATTTATACTATAAATGCAATTGGAGCTATATGATGCATGTTTTAGACTAAAACATATTTTTGCATGCCATATGTTTACGAAACGGACTTTTCGGAACAAAATTCAAATTTTTTTGAACACATTTTCGGGCACATTTTTCGATAAATTCAGGACAAAATAGATATATTTTATGCCCTAAAATTTATTATTCATTCATGTTTATGCTGCAAGGACATAGTAAATGTCATAGGGATATTTATTTTCATGATTGGTGACATTTTATTCTCTTTTTAGTGCACCCCTGATGCAGCTTATTTGACAATAAATGCAAATGATGGATGCATGTATTACTTTATTTGATGCAAATGCAATGCAGAAAAATTATAGGATGCTTACTAACATGATGCATATGCATTCTTTTATTCTATTATGCATACTATCATGCAGAAATGCAGTATACATTTTTGAAATGTAAAATATAGTCTTATGATGCCTATGATGCAAAAATACTTATTTAGATGCAAAACAACACACATGATCTCTCTTTTTTTAATTATTATATATTATTTATATATTTTTTTGTTGTTTTTTTTAATAAAATACATGTTTAGGTGCACAAAAATGCATTTTTATTTATTATGAGAACGTAAAAAGAATACAACACATACCTTCAAAGTGCACTTTTTTTTGTTTTTATTCTTTTTTTTTTTCAATATTTTTTATTTTTATATATGCTAAATGTTTATTATTATTTTTTATGTATCACAGGGAATTAGCATACTGCAATTTTAGGATTCATGAAATACAATGCATGCAACATGTTCATTATTCATCCTTACTTATTCGTCATTATCATCTACTTATTATTATTATTATTATTATTATTATTATTATTATTATTATTATTATTATTATTATTATTATTATTATTATTATTATTATTATTATTATTATTATTATTATTATTATTATTATTATTATTATTATTATTATTATTATTATTATTATTATTATTATTATTATTATTATTTTCACGAGGAAAATAAAGATAGTAGACTTACATTTCCCTTTTCTTTTTTTCTTTTTTTCAGTTTCGCAGGTCATTCCAGAGGGTCCGAGCCTCATGTACCAATGTTATGGACATTTACCGTATGTTGCCCGAGGCGGCACAGGTCCTGGTGGAGGGTTCTAGCTTTAGCGCATTTCTTCATGCTTTCCGTCCCTTCACGAGCTACCTGTCGATCTTCGATGTGCTACGGGACTACTGCTGGGACACCACCCATACTTTTCACTTTAGCTGGGGGGAGGCGACCATGACCCCCTGTGACTTCGCCGCCATTACAGGCCTCCTTACCAGTATCGAGGAGACTCTGGCTCCGGACTATACTCTTCGTTGGCGTCAAGAGGATGTGGTGGACCTCTTGGGCTTCGAGCCGGAATTCAAATCGACGGACGATATCTTTATTGGCAGCGTGAGACACTGGCTCCTCAACAACGCTAGGCGGGTGCCGACAAATGATATGGCCGCTGTGACCCGCATTTTATTTTTCTTTCTTGCCACGTCGCTCTTCGCCAATTCTTCTACCTCCTGCGGAGTTTCCGTCTGGCTTTGCTTGGATTCGGTGGATCCCTTCTTATGATTGGGGACAGGCGGGCCTGGCCGAATTATATGCTTACATGGACAGGGCTTGCCGGAATGACTCGTTGACTTTGAATGGATTTACCCCGGCGTGGGAGGTAGATGCCTTTTCCTGCTTTTGCTGCTTCTCTATATTTTATATATATATCTACATATATATATATATATATATATATATATATATATATATATATATATATATATATATATATATATATATTATTTATTTATTTATTTATTTATTTATATTTATTTTTTTGCAGCATATATTTCACTTTTTTTTAATGCTGATAACATTTTTTTTTCTTTTTTATATATATTTCTTTGCAGTTCTGCCTTTTCATTTTTTCACTTCACGTCGGGTCGTCTCCTTCAGCGTGTCCACCGGGCGCCGTATCTGCGCCAGTATATTGATGAGAACAGGGTTCAGCCAACCCAGGACGGTGGTTGTAAAAGGAAGGAAAGAGTGCAGGAACAGATCACATGCTCGAGTCCGGGTACGGTGCACTTCTTTCCCTGGGAGGGCCTAGAGGGGCATTATGCTGTTTCCTTGGGATTGAGCCACTGCCGGATACTGATGGTATCCATTATGGTGGATTCGTTATACATGGGCGAGCAGGTTAATTGCCAGCACCAGTCGATCTCAGTACCTCCAGTGGTGCCTCCTCGGCCTCTACGGGTGATAGAGCCGATCATTGCCGAACAGTATCAATACCTGTCGAAATTCCTCATGCCAGGGACAGATTTTCCGATTATGGCGTATGAGGATTTCTTGAGGACATTGCTACATCCTCCTTTCCCTGCTCCTACCGCGCCCAGACGGCATTATGATGCCTCTGCTAGACCAAGGCCTTCTACTTCATCTCTCGACGAGAACCTAGAGTTCACTAAGCCTGACGATATCTTCTCTACCTTCCCGTATCAGTGGGGCGCTCATATGGTAGAGCAGGTTCTTCCAGATGTCGAGATCCCTGAGGAACGTCGGGTCCCGGAGTAGGCCCGTTCGGTAGACTCATATATATATATTTTTAATCATGCACATGTATATTTCTTTTTTTCTTTTTCTTTTTTTGCATGACTATTATTTTTTTTGGAAACTAATATATTCTTTTTGTTGTCTCAATTTTTTTCTTTTTTTTTTTTTAGGTGAACGTGTCTACTTACAAGAGGCTGCTGCGGGGCTTCTTTAGTATTAGCAAGCTTTATCAGAAGCTTGCTGACGAGTTTTCTTGTAGGGGGAGCAGCACGGTGCGGCAGACCAGGCGTCGAGATGGTGATGATGATGACGCGGATGTCGGGTCGAGCCGCGCTCGGGGCAGAGGTCGGGTGTACAGAGATGGTGGCACAGGGGGTCCTTGGGTCATGGGTGGTAGCCTTGATAGCAGCCAGTCGTCCCGAGCACATTAGTCTTGGATGCCTGCACTTATTAGTTTCTTTTTCTTTTTTTTTATACAGAAGAAACCTGTACACACATTTATTATCTAATGCAATATAATTGTATATGATGCAAAAATGCAGACTCAAACACACAGATAAAATAAAGCTATACCAATATCTAATGGGTAATGGCACGCTGTATTTTTGGAAAAAGGAGTTTATAAGAGTACACCTTCAGACTTGAACGGTCTTTTCTGGTCATACGGAGGGAGGGAGAAGCAAGCGCCTTCTCCTGTTTCCTCGGCATATAATGGCCATTGGTAGTGTTCATAGCCCTTCTTTTTAGCCTCTTCATATTTCTTGTGATCGAACCGCAATGACGGCCGGTAGTCGAGGCAAATAAAACCGAGGATACAGGCAATTTCAAAGGGCAGTGGGCGGTTAGGCGTGCCAAATGGGGCCATTAGGCGATGCCGAGAGGTTTATGGTGGCACCATGAGTCTCTTGCATGCATTCTGTGCACTCACGCATCTTGTGTTCGAAATGCGTTTCTTGATTTTCGGTATAAAAAGGACGGAAAAATGACACGCCTCTTCACAAGCTCATCGTTCTTCTCTCTCACTCTTAAGCTCTATTACGCTTTCGCTGAATCACCTCTTTTGCCTTATAATCCTTTGCATCTCTTTACAAATGGAACAAATTCATACAGCACTAAAGATAGAAATTTAGGAGAATGCCTTGGATTTTTGGATCCTCTCCCTGCACGATCGAGACAGGCGTGATTGGTTTGATCACATTTTTTGATTCAGGTGCCTATTATCCTGGAGGAATGTCATCATAAACTGTGACATGCTCAGGGGAGCCTCCAGGTTTTGGTCTCTTCAGGACCATCTTTTTAACTTTGGCATGAATGAAATGTGTCCCACCTTCGAGGAATTGCAATCTTGGGGTGGCACCTTTCCCATCGTTGCGTGCCATCTCACGAATGGGCGTCAGTACATAACCATCAGGGCTATTCATTACTTCTGCCAAAGCCACTCAGGTTTTTATATGGGTAGTTATTGATTTGATTGTCCTCCGGTGCTTCACAGGAAGATGACATAGATTACAACGGCGGCATGCTGCGTTCTTCACAGTAGGGAGATATTTGTTGGTGGGCCAAGGATTTATCGATGTGTGGGTCGTTGACCTTGCATTGCAGAACTTGAATCGCCGCTAAATATTGTTCGGTGATTACGAGGCTTTTGCGGGCACATTGCTTTTTTAAAAGCGATGAATTATTCTTGGCGGCCCATTTGCTCCATATGTGGCTGGAGGAGCATTTTCTGCAGGTGATGGCCCGATGCATGGACCTTGCGTATGACCCGGCGTTTTTATGGCCTTCGTGCCCATTTTCCTCAGACCAATTACTGAAAGTTTGGCCGGTGAGAACTTTTCCGAGGGGCTCCATGGATATAGTCTAAGGTGATCCATCATTGGCGGATCCGGTGTTTTCTTACGTATTCATTGAGTATAATCAAGTGGTCATGCTCGACATTGAGCGGACCTCTTTTATAGACATGGCAGGATCTTCACGCCATCCGGGGAGGAAGCGGTGATCCCCGACTCAACTCGATCCGTATATTTGGAGGTGGAAAATAATGGCGAGG
>CM028381.1:86785953-86846004 GCA_013146195.2 Codonopsis lanceolata
TGAGTTACATTTACGCACCAGTTTGTCTTCGATGTAAAGATAGATTACGCTAAGTAGCTCTTTTGCTTCAGAAAGAATCTTTAAAATTTGGAATCCTTGTTTCAATTTAAGTCACTTTTTTAATTTTTTTCTTCTTTTTCAAATGTTTTTCACATGAGGATCCAACACGCTTCTTCTTACGATCAACACGACCATGTACTCTTTTTGCAAGTGTAGAGCCTTCTTCATTGAAGAAGGATCTTCATGACAAAGGCGAAACAACTTGACAAAATCATCCATGTTGTTGATGTCTTTCAAAAGCGAAATTAATATTCTCTGTAATGCTTGCCTTCAAATCAATAGCCTTGTTCATTGAAATTTCTTCTTCCAACTCTATTACCTTCTTCTTCAACATTGAATTTTACGTTTGAACTTCAAAGCTTCACATGAAGTTCGGATGTTGGTGACAACTCAGAAGATAATGTTGGAGTAACTTTTGACTTTTGCAAAACTTCTACCTGATCTTTTAGTCTATCTATATCAATATCTTTCAATTGAATAATATGATCTTTTTCAGCAATAGTCTCTTTGAGGCCATCAATTGTTGACAAAAGAACATTCATCTCAATATCATTTGATTGCATTATATGGTCCTTATCAGACAAAGTCTTTTTGAGGCCATCAGCGTAGAGAAGAATCTCATTCATCTCAGACTTCAACTTATTAATTTCATTTTCTTTATCTTTCCTAAGATTGTTTTCTATTGTCGCTAGATCATCAGAAACCTACAAAAAATCATGAAAAAATCAATTTCTGTTGCCAACCCTAGGAATAATCAAGATTGTTTAAGCTATTATTATGACTATCCCCAAAAAGCCAGGCATCAGAAAATTCTATCAATATATACACAGTTTTTTCAAATCGAAAAACCCCCATCAAAAGGCAAGCATCGAGAGAAAAAAAATCAATAATGTTAATCCAATACTAGGCATCGAACTCTTAACACGGTTTTCAAGGAAAAAAAATCAATAATCTTGATGCCAAGGGCAGGCATCAGTGCGATGCCAAACCCCATCAGAGTTCTTTGGTTTGTTTAAGCTATAATAATGAAAAAAAAAGCCAGGCATCAGGACTGTTAACAAAAATGTCTGGCATCAAAATTGTTTAAGCTATTATTATGAATATCCGCAAAAAGCCAGACATCAGAAAATTGAATAGGATAAGAGGGGTGACTAACTTGTAAATGAATATCTGAAAAATGTTCTTCTTCTATTGGAAAATCAAGCATTGAAGTTGTAAAAACATTATCATCTGCATAATGTTGTTCTTCTTCACTACAAAACTCTTCGTTAGCTTCGTTATGATCTAGCTGAAAATATAAAACAAAAAATATTTAGACAAGATATGTTCCATAGCTGAAGAAAAATTGAAGTTCATTATAATAATATAAACTTACAATATTGGTCATGGCTGAATCAAACTTTTTAGAACATATAGAAGATAGGTTCCATTTAAGGAAGCGTGGTGTAGCATCATTGTCGATGGGATACAAATGTTGCCTTTCTCACATAAAACATACTGTAATTTGGAATTCAAACAAGATATAAGTAATAAATATATAAAAAATTAAGTCAAAACTAGTTTATGATAAAGTTAACATAACTTACCGGTATCAAAGGCGCACAATTCTCCACATTTATATTTGTCCTCTTCTCCAATCCATTTATCAAACTATCTACTATGTGTTTTGACCAGTTATATTCACGGATCTCATCAATATTTGATACTAGGTACATAGGACCATGCTATGTATGAGCTGTTCTTTGGAAGAAAAAAACCGCTAACACCAATAAAGTTATTAAACATGCAACATCCTTCAAATCATCTTCTTCTCCACTACCAATTATTCTACTAATACTACTTTCAATCACAGATGGCATCAACCTTTCATTAAAAATTTTCGTCCCAAACTTGTGTGGAAAATGTTTTAAAAGAAACTGAGTTCGATTCATCTTGTAAAGGGAAACATCAATTTCCTTCACCCCATCCTTTACACCAAAAACATCCCTTACATGTCCCTCTTCAATTGTAATTTTACTTTTCCCAACAGAAAAGTACTTCTTCCCTCCTTTTACAAAACAATCAACCATTGATAACAATAAGTTCTTATTAATGTTGCAGTATTCATCAACATTCTCACTTTGAAGTAGAGCTTCAACCAAAATTGCAAAGGGTGTCTTCTTCAACATAAGAATATGCTCATCACGGATGTTAATTTTCTTCAAGTGCTGTTTTAATAGAAGCACATTTGATCTTACTCTTCCAGAACCAGTATTGGATTTCTTTGATGTTTTGGCTTTCTTTGAAACTGCATTAGACAGTAAAATTTGTTCATGGTAATAACTTAAACAATCAGGCATCAGAAAATATCAAATATAAAAAAAATCATAATAAACTTCAAACACTATAACTTCTTCATTTAAACCCTAAAAAACTTTGAAATAATACTCACCTGTTGCATTCTCTACCGCTGTCTCTGGTTGCTGTGAAGATGAAACAGGTAAATTTTGATTTTCCATTTCCAAGTATCGTTAGCGTGAAGAGCTCCTTTTTTTTGACGAATTTCGTAATAAGGATAATCTGATTTTGAATAATCTATTTTTAAAATTTGCTAGTGTATATATATTCTTGTATTTGGGGTTCATTAAAAATGTATATTCGTGTATATACGAATACAAAAAGGCGGTGAAATGTATATATTTTCGATGCCAAACCAAGGCATCGAGGATTTTGGCGGTATGAAAAATTAATGAACCAAATTTTCGATGCCAAGGCCGGGCATCGAGGAAATATTGGTTAAATGGATTAACGTTTCATGCCAAATGACAAAAATGCCATTAATTCAAAAACTCGATGCCAAGCCTTGGCATCGGGATGGATTCTAAGCATTATGCAGGATCAAAATTAATTGAAAAACTCTGATGCCAAGACCTGGCATCAGGATGGATTTCACAGTATTTTGGAGGACCAAAATTAATTCAAAAACTCTGATGCCAAGCCTTGGCATCAGGATGAATTTCAAAGCATTTTGCAGGATCAAAATTAATACAAAAACTCTGATGCCTGGCATTGGCATCGGGATGGATTTCAAAACATTTTGCAGGATCAAAATTAATACAAAAACTATGATGCCTAGCATTGGTATCAGAATGGATTTCAAGGCATTAAATTGAGTTAACGTTTTCGGATGCCAACAATAGGCATCAGGACTTGAAACAAAACATTACATAACACGACACACCCAATTTCAATACAAACCCTAAAATTTTCGAAAAGACCCATCTTACTTCTTCACTAAACATTACCCAAATTATGGCTACAAGAAAGAGTTCACGAATCAATAAACATGTTGAAGGCAATCGAACAAAAAACAATGTTCAAGATCAATACGCAGTTGAAGATGCTACAGGTACCCTAATAACTAAAATTTTATTAACATTATTACGATTGTTTTATATTACGATTGTTTTATATTATAATTGTTTGTATGATTGTTTTATCAACTTACCTATAAATTCTAAATTGTTTTATATTATAATATAAATTGTTTTATATTATGATTGTTTTTATGTCTAATATAGGAAGTAATGTAAGAAGAAAGTTGAAAATAGTATTTATTTATTTAATTATTTTATGTGCAGATACAACAAAAAAGTATGCAAATACAGATGTAGCATTCAAGTGCTAAATAAGCAATTGAAATCCATTTGACTTTACAAAGAAACAATTAACTGCATTAGAAGAAACGACATTCTGGTATATTATTGAGGAAATGAGAAATAGCAATGTTGAAATCAACAAATATAAGAAAGACGATGAAGCGATCAACCAGATTATAAAATGCTTCGTCAAAGGAAAGAAAATTTTCAAATTTGGAAGGAATACAGTTCAGCTGAAGCCAATTGATGCAAAGTTGGTTTTTGGAATAAAGGATGGTGATAAAGAAATCAATATTGGTAACCCTCAATTCCAACTGAATGATTTTATAAAGAAGTGTTTCCCAGATAGAATCTCAAGCTGTTCTTTGCAAACATACGTGAGTCCAACGTTGATACTTACCAAGGCTGAGACAATGGTAAAAGCAACAAAAAAAAAGATTTGAGCGTGTTATGTGCTTGACAACTCTGCTTGTTCTTGCAACATTATTGGTACCAACAACTTCCTCTTATATATCATGGAAATATGCTAACATACAACTGGTCGAAACACATAGTAGATGTTTTGTTGGACAGCCTGGAAAACATAAAAGAAGGCTATCCTGATAGATGCGTGCTTCTATTACCACTAAGTTTTAAACATTCTAAATATGTTTATAGATGTGTAATTGTTAATTGTAATTTATTAATACAATTTATTTATTTTTTTACAGTATCTGCTCTGTGAAAAATTGAACATTCTCAAAGTTTCTGGACAAAAAAGCTTCCCAAGATTTGAAAAATGGGACTTATCAAAATTGTATCCCATAGTGAAGGATATACATTTTTTATCTGGTTTGAAACAAAAGGTAAGTTGGTACAAGTTGAAAACCTATTACAGTCTGAATAATACATCCTTACATTACTCAATATTTTTTGGCAGAAAGTTTTTCAGGAACTAGATCCCACAAATCTTGAAAGAGAAAAACTTTGGAATGTTCAAGAAGAGGAAGAAGATGAAGAACAGGAAGATGAAATCGAACACATTGAAGGAGGAAATCAAGAAAAAAAAGAAGGGTCAGAAGAAAATACACAGGGGGGCTGCCTTTAATCGTTGCAGCAATGGAAAACTTTAACAAACCTGAAGGAACAGATGAGAAAAAGAGAAAAAAAAAAGATACAAAATGAGAGCAAAAAAAGGAGACTCAGAAAGAAGGAACCTCAAAAAACAGCAACCAAATGAAGAAAAGAACGAGGCTCAGAAAGAAGAAACCTCCAAAAGAAAGATCAAAACAGATCAAAGTGAAGAAATGAAGGGTAAGAAGAAACAGAAGATTCAAAAAGAGATTCAAAAATGTACAAGAAGGTCTGGAAGAATTATGGCAGTATCATATAAACAAAAATGTAAGAAAAATGATGGAGTGGTTATTCAGATAGACTGATGGACACAATATTGACACAAGTGGTTAAAAAAATGTTGTAATTTGGCAATTTGGGAGAAGTGTTTGTGATGTAAACATTATGATGGTTTATTGGTTACTTTTGACATTGTCCTGCTCATTTGTCGTTGGAAATTTAAAACAATTTGTATCAAATTACAAAGTTTGATGGTCTTTTGTAAAAACAGATCGATGGCCTTGTGTAATTTGTTACATTATACCAATGTTATAAGTTGTTCCTATCCTTACTGCTAAAATTTGATAGAAAAAATGTTCAAAGTTTCATGGCATCAGAAAGTGTTTTCAAGCAAAAACCCTCCACAGTTAGAAAAATGCTGATGCCAAGACTTGGCATCAGGATGGATTTCACATCAAATTGCAGGAACAAAATTAATTGAAAAATGATGATGCCAAGCCTTGGCATCAGGATGATTTTTAAAAAGCTGATGCCAGACCTTGGCATCAGGATGATTTTAAAATAATTCAAAAACTCTGATGCCATGACTTGGCATCAGGATGTATTTCACATCATTTTGCAGGACCAAATTTAATACACAAACTCTGATGCCAGGCCTTGGCATCAGGATGGATTTCACAGCATTATGCAGGACCAAAATAATTCAAAAACTCTGATGCCAAGAATTGGCATCAGGATGGATTTCACATCATATTGTAGGACCAAAATTAATTGAAAAATGGTGATGCCAAGCCTTGGCATCAGGATGGATTTCACATCATTTTGTAGAAACAAAATTAATTGAAAATTGCTGATGCCAAGCCTTGGCATCAGGATGGATTTCACAGCATTTTGGAGGACCAAAGTAATCCAAAAACTCTGATGCCAAGACTTGGCATCAGGATGGATTTCACATCATATTGCAGGACCAAAATTAATTGAAAAATGCTGATGCCAAGCCTTGGCATCAGGATGGATTTCACATCATTTTGCAGGACCAAATTTAATACACAAACTCTGATGCCAAGCCTTGGCATCAGGATGGATTTCACAACATTTTACATAACCAAAATGAATACAAAAACTCTGATGCCAAGCCTTGGCATCAGAATGGTTTTCACAGCATTATGCAGGACCAAAAAAATTTCAAAAAAAGCTGATAACAAAGATTCAACAGTTTTTTCAGGACCACAAAACAACATCCAATTTCTGTTCGTCAATTCCAATAATCAAACTCATCAATTCTTCAGTTCGTCAACTAAAATATGATCAACATTACACTGAATCTCTACATGTCCTAGAGTTGTGATTACAATATTTATTACATCTACTACATTTATGTTTCTTTGTACTACTCTGAATTTCACCCTTGGATGCAATTCGCTTCTTCTTAGGCCGTCCAGGCAATTTCTTCATTCGGGGTAAGATTACTGAACCTTCTGATGATTTTTGAATCTCATACTTATAAGTTGTTGGAACTGGCATCAGGCTTCCCTCGTAGCACTTGACATAATAACTATTTAAAAAGTAATTATCAATTATGTCTTCAACTGCTCTCTGTGCTCTGACAATAACAACAACAACATGACAGCATGGGAAGCCTTGAATCTGCCATTGATAGCAAGAACATGTTCGACAATCCAAATCAACTCGCACAGTAGGATTAGATACAACTTCGTAAATAGAGTTAGTAGCTTTCATAACCTGCCATGACATACCAACTTTCAAATTCTCTATCCACTTTTTATCCATCTTAGCACAAAAAGCTTGTTCCATTTCAAACCATTATTGACCTTTCGACAAACCATACCATAAGTTTTTTTCTTATGCATTCCACCATACAAGTGATAGGAAGTCCTCGAGCATCAAGAATCCAATTGTTGAATGACTCTGCAGCATTTGATGTAAGTTCAGCATAACGTTTATCAGAAGAATGTGCAATGGCCCAATTCTGAAAAGGAAGGTCAAGCAAAAAATCTAAGGCAATCTGTCCACCATCTCCTTTAAATACCTCAAGCTTCTTCTCAAACAACTCAATTGTAGGCGAATAAGCACATTCTTTAAATTTTAAACAAATATTCTTGCGAAAGGAAGAAGCGCTTGCCGACACACATATCTTTCAAATTACGACAAAGATGAACCAAACAAAAAAATGCTTAGAACTACCAAAAACATCTGGAATCGCTTGCATCAACCCAACATTCCGATCTGATACAATAAGCACATCACGACCATTAACTGCTTCTTTTACTTTTGAAAGAAACCAATGCCAATTATCATAATTTTCTGAACTTACAACAGCAAAGGCAAATGGAAATAGTCCTATATAAAAACAAAAATGAAATATTCCAATTAGTAAAACAACAACTTTGACATCAAAACACATAGAAAACACAAACCAATATAAGTGTCATGTACAACTTACCTTGATTACCATCCTTCGCCGTGGCGGATAAGAGAGTTGACTTACATCGAGATTTCATAAATGTCCCGTCTACAAACAATATAGGCCGACAATAATTAAAACCATCCAAGCATGCGAAAACATATGAATAACCGGGTGAAACATTTTGAAATGGAATCGATTCAATAAGCCAAAGCCTTGGGATTACTCTTCTTCAAAGCTTCAACATACCACTGCAACTCATCAAACGATTCATCATAACTACCAAATACCTTATTACGAGCAACCTCAACACTTCTCCATGCCGTCATATATGATATCTCAACCCCATAATGGATCCTAATATACTCAATTACATCATTTGCAGAATAATTTGGCTGACTCTGAACATTATCACAAATAAAATCTGCAATTACATTATACCCCATCCTTTTTGATTTCTTAACTCCATCAATAAAAGAAACTTTGCAACTGTGTGTAAGATTGCACTTCTTTATAATTATAGAATTATCAACACTAGAAACAACACACTTGATGAACCAATCACAGTTATCAATGAATTTATTACCACAAACAACAGTAGCCCTCTTACTCTCATTCCTAGCAAAAACATATTCAAATCCAAGTTTCATAGAATATTTCATAAGTTCAGTACGAAACTCTCTCATGCCACCTTTAAATATTTGTCGGATCCGGTGATAATCTCTTCCCAACCAAGCGATAACAAATTATTGGAAGATGGAAGCAGGGAAAAAAATCATAAGCGGGATAACTTTCATTATCAATTTCAGCAAAACCAATATCAACAGATTTACTATTATGAGAAGAAGAAGCATCCAAACTACTCCTAGAAGGACCAAAATCACCCTTTGACTTATGAGAAGAAGAAGCATCCAAACTACTCCTAGAAGGACCAACATCGCCCTTTGACCCCAAATCATTCTCTACACCATCAACAGTTGCACCCAAAACATCAATAACATCTACTGAAATAACATAAATGCTTAGAATTTTACCCAGCACCAACATATTCAAAAAATCTTCATCATTTGATAAAATACAATTCTGATGAGGTCCAAGAGAATATCTCAATCTCAAACTTTCAATATTAACAGAATATTTGTTTGTAATTGATAACAGCAAATCAGAAAACTCAAAACCATCTGTAACCCTTTTCACAATTGTCTCTCCCCTAAATTTCAGCAAAATCATAACACTGGACTCCATAAACTAACATTTTAAACACAAATACATGTAAAACAAAGTCGACGTTGTTGCGAGAAGAGAGAGAACGACGTTGAAGGTCACGCGAATTAAGAATTGGGCAGCGGCGACAAAAGAGATGACAAAGTTGTGACAATCGACTAAAGAAGATGTAACCTTTCAGCGGTTTATCGAACAAATATGGTAGTGCCAGTGGTCGTGGAGATGAAAACTGTGAACTAGAACATCCACCTCCCGCTCATCAAACACGAAAACACGACACAGAGGGGCAATAGCGTACTTTAATCACAAAATTGTATCTAAAAGAAATGTGCAAAAAATAGGTGGATTGATTTGAAAACATGTTTTCAAAAATGTACCGGCTTGTAATTATTTCTAGAAAATTTGTTTTAAATCTTAGTCAAAAGTGGACCTAGTCCAACTCAATTCAATTAGTTACTAAATAGGTCCAAAAATATCAGATTAACCAAAAACTATTATAATATTAATTAAATAGGTCCAAAACAATTATAATTTTAACTAACACGAATTAATATTTTTAATTAAAATTATTGGGGTATTACAGTTGGTGTATTGAAAGTAAAGAAAGTTGCATTTAAAAAAGATTATTGAACGGAGGCAATTAAGGAATAATTTTCTAAAACTTGACTTTAGAGGATACAAAAAAAAAAAAGGGTACTGTAGACACCCCAATTTCGTACCCCTGGTATGTGACTGACATAAAATATCAAGAACTGTTAAAACTTAACAAATGTTAAGTTGCAGAAGTCAAAAATGCGAAAGGAAAAACAGATGCGAAATGCTGAACCCAGGGGGAAAGTGCAAAATTTTCAAACTTGTAAAGCTTGATGGTGCCGCACCAAGGGTGCCTTTGGCCGCACCATGCAAGTCGCTGTTCATCTCTCTCACATTCAAATGGTTCAAGTTTTGATGCGCAAGGTACAAGCGAGCGGGTGCACGGAAACAAATTTGGAAATTCTGCCGTCCTCTCCAAGATAAATAGAGGCCTCAGCTCCCAGTTCTCGACACACATTTTCATCCGCGATTTTTGATCACATCGAAGCTCTGCTTCGTTTCCTCCGATAAAATTAGTACGAGAGGTGCGAGATAGATGAGTGGAAGCCCCTATAGTCTCCAAACCCCGTCCAAACTCTGCCAAATCAAAAACCCATAGGTTATAAGTGATCCCTAGCCTAGTTGTTAGGTATCCACCTCAAATCCCCAGTCCAGAAATCCCAAAATAAGTCGTTACTCTGCCCGAGTAATGAGCTAAAAACTAAAAAGTCAAAACTTAAGTCTAGGTTCCGCCCAACCAAAAAGGTCAAAACCTACCCAAATAAAGCCACTCGCCCGAGTTGATAAGCCCAAACCTCAAAACATCAATCAAATCAAGCAATCATCCCGCCCAATTCAAAACAAAAAGACTCCCTCTCCCTGAAGGACAGAGCGAGCACACCGCCGCTCTAAAAGGTAACACCTTTAAGAGCGTATTTTTATTTTATTTGTATTTTTTCCGTTTATTTATTTTTCAAAAATTGTTATTTAAATCCGGCCCAATGTAGTCAATATAAGCCGTTGTGCTGCCCGGATTAGATTAGGAAATATTATGTAAAAGAGCCGTTATAATGACCAAATATTCTTAAATATGTTTGTAATTATTGGAAGGAGACGACTCGAGTCCAGAATAATGTAGCCACGAATGTATTTGTTTAAATTTCCCTTGTCAAAATAAGACCTTATTTATTTGCTAGATAAATATAACAATGAGCATACTTCACCAAAAACGTTTTGAGATCGAAGGGCGAGTGGGTGCCTAGCACCTTCCCAACTCGTAACTTAGCCTCCGAACCCGCTTTCTAAAATCTCCGGTTTTTTTTTCGGTTTTCCTTTATTTTTGCCTTAAAATAAAGGTGGCGACTTAAAACTTTCAGATCCAAGTGGGGCCTCGCAACATTCCCTCTTTGCACTTTCCCCTGTTCTCCCTAAAAAAAGGGAGATATGGAATGGAGGGTGATGTATTCTCATATCCCGGTATCCCCTAAACAAGGGATAACTTGATGCGGGAAACCCATAGCTCCCATAGCGATCTGATTGGGCCATAAGGCTATTTTAATAAATTCATAAGTGGGGGCGTCGCAATATCTTTTCTTGCACTTCTCTATTTTCCCCTGAAAGATAAAAGGGGAGAATGAGAATGGAAAGGTAATGCATTCTCATATCCTGTTATCCCCGAAATAAGGGATAATCTGACATGAGAAAACCTTTAGTTCCCATTTTGGATACAAAATCCACTCAAGGCAACCGAGGCACATTCCAACGTGCTAACATAGACAAAGACTCCTCTCGCACTTTGGATTTCGTCTTCCCCTAAACAAGGGAGGGTGGAACGAGAGCAGTGGTGTCCCGCATCCGCACGCACGCACCCCTATCCAAGGCGCGCCGGGTCGCACCTGAACCTCACAAATGGCGACTGGGAGTTGTTTTATTTTAAATAAAATGGAGGGCTAGACTCATAAAATAAAACCTTTTTTGTTTTTCTTTGTTTCTGCAAGTATGCTCGTTATATTAATTTACGCATTTCAATAAAGTGTTCCCATTACGGCCGTGGCTATATTTGTGGATATGATCCTCCATCGCGCAGCCTCGCTCCGATACATTACTGATATGTTTAAGAGTAAAAAAAACCAAAAAAAAAAAAAAAATATATATATATATATATATATATATATAAATTTCGAAAAATAAAAAAATATAGATATATATCTATTATATATATTACAATAAATTCCAAAGACAACAAAAGAGCTGGGGCTTTACTTCCGGCTCTATATTATTATTTATTTTAGTTCATTTCTTTTTTCACTTTATTCTGTACATTTGTACATATTTACATTCATGCTGTCATTTTATTTCGGGGACATATGACCAAAATTTGTAATTAATAGGGATAGATAGTTTCCCCACTTTTCTTTCTATTTCTTAATGAGATGTGCTTGCTTGCTTACGCTCAAACTAAAAAGCCGAGAAAATCCACACAAACAAGAAGAAGACAGCCATAATCGTTCTATTTTTCTGCTTATGTATCTCAGAATAAATAAAGATTTTACTGCTTTCTAGATACCACACACACACACATGCATATAGCTATATTCCGAACTGTTACCCTACACCATGGCCCTACCCCGCATGAGCCAACGTTAGAATGCATATAGATTCTCAGGACACTTCAATGACCGACCGGTTTTTGCATCTCTGAATTGTGAGCCAGCCCCTGTCAAAAAAAAAAAGGTCAAAAAAAAATATATATGAAAATAAATTGCGCAAGTAAAAAAAATAATAACAAAAAAAAAAAAAAATGTACATGGCCGATTTATTATTCTCTCGATGCTCGACCTAGACCATTTCGAATGGTGGATCCTCGAAAGAGTATAGGCCCTTCGCCTGGGACCACCCGTCCTAGGAGTCGAAAGGCGTGTGGAATACGTTGATCCTATACTCGGAGAAAGAATCCACTGCTCCAGAAAGTCCCGAGACCAAAATAAAGTGTGCTTATCCTGGTCAATTGTAGGGAACAAACAAATAATAATAAAATATACTAATAAAGGCACGCTGTACTAAACCCAAAAAGCCTTCACCTTTTCGATACATCAAAACCCATTTTCCTCGTAAACCCGCCCGAACTTGAAAGGCAGAGATAGTATCGCCGGTTGATACGGAAAGTAGTGTAAATCGTAACGTAAGGTATCGATCAAATCGACAAGCGTAATCGCTCGTAAAGAACGATCCAAGCAATATGGCAACAGATGAGCAACCGATATGGGATGCATTCGGGGCTCCTGATATGCTCCGACTCCAAGAATGCATGGCTAGACTGTAATTTGGCGTCACGAGATGAACGCTTGCTAAGCCAAATAAAGAAGTCTTATACAAGGTTCGAAGCCCAATGGTGAGGTGAACTCTTCCCCTACAACCCCCAGAAACATCAACATCCCACGTGCCTCCAAATCCAACTCCTCAGCCAAACACTAACCCACCAAATATCACCACTACCCCAAATCCCAATCCTCCACCAAGTCCCTACTACCCAAATATCAGCCCTTACCCGTCACATCCTTCATATCCCGCCTCCAAACACCAAAATTCCCCAAAGCCCAAATGACCTCCCCTGTTCGATAACCAACCCACCTGCAACCCCAAATATGGACCCACAAAATTATAACCCGCCAAAGCCAAGTTACCACATATTTACCTTATAATGATCCCGGCCGCAAATTTAAACAACCCAAAACCCTTATCCTACCCGTAATCCACCAACCCAAAATCCATATCCTACCCGTAATCCACCAACCCAATATCCACATCCCAAAACCCTTACTGCACACCACAAAATTAACCCAAATTCTTCCCTAATCCAAACAAGATATACCAAAAGCCAACTCCCCCAACCACCCAAGTAGAGGCAGACGTGGAAAATATAAAGGCTATGATGCTCAAACTTCTCAACAAAGGGGAATTTTCTACACGGGCACTAACATTACAACCTGCGGCTATATTGCCTTTCAAATTCAAAATGCCCGACATAGAAAAATTTGATGGGACCGATGCCCTATATCCCACTTAAAATCTTATTCCACCGGCATGCGCCAAGGGGAGCTAGCTTTGAGGCTATGGCTTCCAATTTTCACCTCACCCTAATAGGGCCGCCAAACAATGGCTAATGTTGTCGATAGCAAAGACCATGAATACGTGGGACCAAATAGCTGCTCGAAAGGTACAAAGACAACACCACCCGTAAAATAGAAGGGACCTTGAGTCGGCACCCAGAGGGAAAAAGAAACCGCCGAAGTTCGCAATGTGGAAAAGAAAGTTGGCCTGCACTTTTGATGCACTGATCCACCGAGTCATGCCGAATGTTTATCAAAAACCTCCAGCCCATTTACCTGGAACACATGCGGTACCTTCCCTACACCAATTTTAAAGAAATAGTAGAGATAGGCTCTCGTATTGATGATGATATACTGACCGGCCAATTACAAGCCAATACGCATCCTACCTCTTTCCGTTACTCTAAAGGGAAGACCCCACACCACGCACCAATTGTTAATGCGGTAGAAATTCATCGCCCCTTTTTCTACCCAAAATTATGGCGTTGTTCCATGGTCTTATGGAGCGTATAGGGTCCAACACACGGAGGAAATAATGGTCCGAGCGTAAATTTCTAAATCGAACCGCCATTATGATGAACCGCAAGCTTCTCAATCGCTGATCCCCAGGGCTAATGGCTCGTGGAGTGTTGAAGCCTTTGGAAAACTATAAGCCACCAAACCCCTACCCGACACATGGAATCATGCCCAAGATTGGAATACCATCGCCGCAAAGGGTCACCTCACCGATGATGCTACACGCTCAAAAATGCTATCCAGATTTGATAGATGATAAGGTGATTGAAAACCTCCTCCTGCACCAAATATAGTCAATAACCCTTTACCTCAAATCAACATGATTGAGGTTGATGAAAACTTCATGGGTATGATAGGCAGAGGTACTGATTACGAGAAGCTCCCTGCTGAATTTGAGTCTATTTCTAATAAGCCTCTGCAGAACTAGTATACGACCACTACGACTCCCCGCAGATCTGTGGACCGCTTGATATATTACCCCTATTCCTTTCCCTAGCCTTACTGATTTGGTCATCTACCAATCCGCTCCCTAAAATTGAGGATCTCAAACCCTGTGTCCTCAATAATGTAATAAACCCCACGATGTGCTTTTAATAATAATCTAAACGTCTTTGCTTATTTCTTAGTTGCACCTACATTAAAAGACGCATTAAATAATTATAATAATGAGTCATTTAATAGGACCCAAAAGATAAAAAATTATTTGCTTGAGCTTGTAAAGTCAGTAGAGCACCAGAGACAACATCATCAATAGCAAACTGAAGACTGATCCACTATCAATCTAGGGCTGGACAAGGAACTCAAAAGAAGTCAGAATCGGCAACTACCTGCAAGACTCCAAAAGAACACCACTCATGGATCTCCTCAAAAGAGTTCGTAGACATGTTTACCTGGTCCTATGAAGATGTGTCGGGGGTAGACCCAACCATAGCCAAACACCGGACCCTCATATGTCCGGATGCTCAGCCAATCAGACAAAAGCTCCACCGCATCAAGCTAGAATGGTCACTACAAGTTTAAAAAAAAAAAAAAGCATGAAACAGCCGCACGTCAACTTCATTCGGTTATAAAAAAAAAGAGAAGAGTAAAAAAAAGAGAAGAAAAAAGTAGAAAAAAATACCCGATCCGATCGTCCAAAATAGTAACCATTCCCAAATCCAACAACAAAGATGTCGAGCTATAGTCAAATCAAAAGCAGCAGGAGACCAAGAAAAGACCTCATCCCTTGGGGGACCTACTGCTATCATGTCATGCCGTCTGGGCTAAAATGCTGGGGGCTACTTATCAAAGGCTGCTACCCCTCTCTTCCACGATATGCTATATATTGTCAATGAGATCCGGTCAGGAGATGTCATACTCCCCACAAGCCAGGAAAGAAGACCTTGTTCAGCCCTCCAATTTCAACAAGCTCAAAAGGTATGGTGCTCGATCCATTCTATCCAACAAGTGCTTCCTCTCCAGCCCGCTAGGTCGAAAACCCGAAAGGGCGGCCTAGGCAAAAGTTAGGGCATTTAAAAAAAATGATAAAAAATGATAAAAAAAAAAAAGAAGAAGAAATAAGGGCTCGCTAGGCTGAAAACCCGAAAGGGCGGTCTAGCCAAAAATTAGAGCAAACAAAAAAAATAATAATAAAAATAAGGGCTCGCTAGGTTGAAAACCCGAAAGGGCGGCCTAGGCAAAAGTTAGAGCCAAATAAAAATATATATCAGGAGAATAAGGAGAGGGAAGGCACTCTTTGAAATCTCAAGATCCTACCTCTCGCCTTCAAGCAGCAAAAGAGGCTCGACCGATTTAAGAAAAAGAAAAACCACGACATAAGCTCACAATAAAATACTAAAATATAATATTACGGGTCCTAAGGTGCAACTTAGGAATAATTGCTAAAGAAATTTAGGTTATACATTAATTGCCTGTACATATCTATTATTTCCTCTACCCCCTTTTGTTTCCCCCAAAACTATCCTTCATTTGCAGCTTAAGCCCCGGAGCAGTCCATCAATGTCTATGGCATCCGTCCAGCCGGACTCATTTACTTCTTCTGCAAGGCACAGAAATGACTCAGTCTCATCAGAATAAGAAGTACCAGAAGTGTTCTCGTCCTATTCATCATCTGCGTTGCCATTGTCCCAAGCGCCTAAACAACTTGATCCCGATCATTCACCGCTACCTTGTCGATTATGAAGAAAAGTGCGGATTATGAAAATAGCCTTATGCCAAGTATAGACCTCGCAACAATTATATGGCAAGAACAAGAATGTAAGGAAATGACTGCCTTTTCCTCTCCCCACATATCACAAAAAAAAAAAAAAAGGGAAGCCCACTCGAACCCGAAGGTATTTTTCCTTTAAAATTCATTTTGAAAATACAGCGTGCCATTACCCATTAGACAACGATATAACTTTGTTTTGTGCGTGTGTTTTGAGTCTGCATATTTTTATTTTGCATCATATAAATTATATTGCATTGTAAATATTTGTACATGTTTTCAAACAAACAAAAAAAAACAAAAACAAAAAACAAAAACAAAAAAACAAAAAACAAAAACAAAAAAACAAAAACAAAAACAAAAAACAAAAACAAAAACAAAAACAAAAAAAAACAAAAACAAAAACAAAAACAAAAACAAAAAACAAAAACAAAAACAAAAAACAAAAAAACAAAAACAAAAAACAAAAACAAAAAACAAAACAAAAAAAAAAAAACAAAGCAAACAAAAAAAAAAAAAGAGAGAGAAGGAAGAAAGAAAAATAAAATTTTGTCGATCCAACGATTTCTGGCCGCTTGATGCGCAAAAATTTGAAGAAAATTCCTTTGTCGTATTCGACTACGCTTTATCTGCCGAGTACGCTTAAAATTTGAAAGTTTTCTTATTATGTTTGGAAACAAGGTACGAGGCCACCAGACATGATTTTGAAAATGCCTCTTAACGTATTTCAACGACGGTCTTTATCGGTTGAAATATGGTTTTCGAAATACACAAAAATCTTCATACCGTATTTGACAACAGCTTGACCGAAGAATACCGCTTTTCTGAAAACATAAAAATCTTTTTCTTCATTGGTTGTTTGTCTCTGCCAGCCGAACCACGCTTGGTCCGATTCCTTGAAAAGGATACGAGGCAACCTATCTTTATAGGTCCGACCATCACAAATAAAAAATAATAAATAAATAAATTCCCCACAAAGAGTGGCGTAAATGTCGAATCACCGAAATCCGCCACCCGGTGTAAAGGTAAGTCGCACAAGATTCTTACCTCGACTTTAGAATAATTTTTAAGGAAAATTTGTTTTTCAAAATAAAAAGAAACTCTTTTTCAAAAAGAGTTTTGATTTCAAAAAACACACACAAAAAAGAAGAATATTTCAAAACAAAAAAAGAAGAATATTTCAAAAACAAAAAGAGGAATATTTCAAAAACACAAAAAAAAGGAATATTGAAAAAAACAGGAGAGCAAAAAAAAAAGAAAGAGGAAGGAAAAAGAATGTTTTCCACTTCCCAATTTTCGAGAATACTTGAAGAATGATCAATTTGCCGTGCTTGGCGACGGATCTTTATCTGCCGAAGTGCGCTCGATATTTGAAAGTTTTCGGTTATGTGGAAAGGAGGCAATGACCACTGTACATAACTTAGAAAATTCTTTCTTAACACGCTTTCAACGACAAGGTATTGACGGTTGAAATGTGGTGGCGTAAAAACATTCAAATCTTCATACCGTATTTGACAACGGTTTCTGACAGAAGAATACGGCTTTTTCGAAAACACAAAAATCTTTTTTCTCGTGTCGTGTTCTCGATCGGCTCGACCCGACGGACATGACATCCTCACCTTAGTTGTAGTTTAGGGTTTTGCCCCGAACTACGCTTTGGTCTCGATTTCCTTTAATAGTGAATACGTAGTGCTTACACTAGTAGATCCGACCATCGTGAGCACATTAAATTCAACTCTCGCTTAAAACTGATAATTTTTTATAACCGACTAAAAAGTCTAGGTTATAGAGTTTGATAGCATGTTCATCAGGCATTATAATCGCTACCAATTGCATTCTCCAAGCCTAAACGAAATTGGAGAGTCTATTGTTTATCAACGATGTTCGCCTACTCAAGCAAGCCTTAAGGTTACCCGTAGACTCCATCGCTGAGGGGCTCTAGACACCCCAATTTCGCCCCTCGGTATGTGACTCGACATAAAATATCAAGAACTGCTAAAACTTAACAAATGTCAAGTTGCGTGAGTCAAAAATGCGAAAGGAAAACAGATGCGCGAACAAAGTTGAACCGTGGGGGAAAGTGCAAAATTTTCAAACTTGTAAAGCTTGATGGTGCCGCACCAAAGCTTTGGCCGCACCATGCAAGTCGCTGTTCATCTCTCTCACATTCAAATGGTACACGCTTTTGATGCGCAAGGTACAAAGCGGTACGATGCATGGGAAACAAATTTGGAAATTCCCGCCCCTCTCCTCTAAGATAAATAGAGGCCTCACTCCCAGGTTCTCGACACACATTTCCATCCGCGATTTTTGATCACAAATCAAGCTCGCTTTTGTTTCCTCCGATAAAATTAGTACGAGAGGTGCGAGATAGGTGAGTGGAAGCCCCTATAGTCTCCAAACCCCGTCTAAACTCTGCCAAATCAAAAACCCATAGGTTATAAGTGATCCCTAGCCTAGTTGTTAGGTATCCACCTCAAATCCCCAGTCCAGAAATCCCAAAATAAGCCGTTACTCTGCCCGAGTAATGAGCTAAAAAAGTCAAAACTTAATTCTAGGTTCCGCCCAACCAAAAAGACCAAAACCTACCCAAATAAAGCTGTCACTTTGCCCGAGTTGATAAGCCCAAACCTCAAAACATCAATCAAATCAAGTAGTCATCCTGCCCAATTCAAAACAAAAAGACTCCCTCTCCCGAAGGACGAGCGAGACACCGCCGCCTAAAAGGTAATACCTTTAAGAGCGTATTTTATTTTATTTGTATTTTTTCGTTTATTTATTTTTCAAAAATTGTTATTTAAATCCGGCAATGTAGTCAATATAAGCCGTTGTGCCGCCTGATTAGATTAGGAAATATTATGTAAAAGAGCCGTTATAATGGCCAAATATTCTTAAATATGTTTGTAATTATTGGAAGGAGACGGCTCCGAGTCCGTAAATAATGTAGCCACGAATGTATCTGTTTAAATTTCTCTTGTCAAAATAAGACCTTTTTTATTTGCTAGATAAATATAACAATGAGCATACTTCACCAAAAACGTTTTGAGACGAAGGGCGAGTTGGGTGCCTAGACCTTCCCAACTCGTAACTTAGCCTCCGAACCCGCTTAAAATCTCGGTTTTTTCTTTTCGGTTTTCCTTTATTTTTGCCTTAAAATAAAGGTGGCGACTCTAAAACTTTCAGATCCAGCTGGGCCTCGCAACATTCCTTCTTTGCACTTTCCTCGTTTCTCCCCTAAAAAAGGGGAGATACTGAATGGAGGGGTGATGTATTCTCATATCCCGGTATCCCCTAAACAAGGGATAACTTGACGCTGAAACCCATAGCTCCCATAGCCGATCCGATTAGGCCATAAGGCTATTTTAATAAATTCATGTGGGGGCCGCAATATCTTTTCTTGTACTTCTATTTTCCCGAAGATAAAAGGGGAGAATGAGAATGGAAAGGTAATGCATTCCCATATCCTGTTATCCCCAAAATAAGGGATAACCTGACATGAGGAAACTTTTAGTTCCCATTTTGGATACAAAATCCACTCAAGGCAACCGATGCACATTCCAACGTGCTAACATAGACAGCACTCCTCTCGCACTTTGGATTTCGCCTTCCCTAAACAAGGGAGGATGGAACGAGAGCAAGGGTGTCCCGATCAGACGCACGCGCGCACCCCTATCCAGGCGCTGGCGCTGGTCGCACCCCTCAGAACCTCACTGTGTACTAAAAAGGATGAAAATTAAGGAAAAATTACGAGTCGGTCTACTTTTTGTAGTTTCTAATCGCTAAAGTACCCCCTTCTTTCAACCGGAAAAAGTCATTTTTGTTGACAAAATGATTATGATACCCTTAATGAACCGTAGGTGCGCTACGGATGTCAATATTTTTGCACCGCATTTTAATAATTTAATTGTTTAGCTTAATTGCACCGCGATTCATCAATTTTATAGCATTAATTTTTGTACCGTGAGTCAATAGTTTAATTGTGTAGTCTAATTGTATCGCGATTCATCAATGTTTGTACCGTGATTTGTCAATTTTATTGCATTAATTTTTGCACCGCAGTTCAATAGTTTAATTGTGTAGTCTAATTGTACCGCTATTCATCGATTTTATTGCATTATTTTTTGCACCGCAGTTCAATAGTTTAATTGTCTAGTCTATTTCCACCGCAATTCATCAATTTAATTCGATATTTTTACACCGCGATTCAAAATAGTTTAACTACCTAGTCTAATTGCACCGCGGTTCAAAATCGTAATGAAACAGACCATGTCTTCAGTCTTCTTCTTCCTTCTCCTCCGTCGTAAGCCTTCTTATTCTTCCTCTTTTGTCTCCGTCCCTACTGTGAAAATCCTCCAACCTAACACATTTTCATTAAATTTTTGTAGTTAGTGATTCATAAAACTCGTTTACCTTTTGGGGGCATTGCCCCCGAACCCCCTTGACCTAACCGGACAGGTTGATCCCTGTTTCGTTACGCAACAATGATGATTTACAAATCCAAAGTATGTTGCCGAAGCTATTGAAAAAACTATAGTATTTATGGAACAATATTTCAAAAAATTGTTTTTTGCGATTGAAAAAAAGAACGGGGTACTGAAAGGATTAGAAACTTTGGAAAAAAGACTGGCCCGAATCTCTCAAATTCTCAATCTTAAATGTAAGGAAGCCCATGATAGCTCCGATAACCGATACATTTTATAGGCCCAATTAAGCAAGAGCCCAGCCCACATTTTTCATCGTCAAATTCTAAAACCCATGAATGGTTTTACACCGGTTACAGTACTCAGGTAAAATCAAATCCCGGCGAACACTATTTCATGTAATCATATTCGATTTGCATTCCATTCCTGACCTAACTATGATTCTAGACTTAAATCGGAATCTGGGTCTTCATCGGCCCCTAACCCTGGAAAAGTCTCTACCCTCAAAGTGGAAGGAATTCTAAATATGGCCTAAATCGACTTCTAGGTGTGCATTCTACTCCGATAAGCTTCATTCCGACTTTACCTTCGGTTCAATGCTTTTCGCCATCCGTCTGGCCACCGCCACTGTCAAGTTCAATCTCAGACCCTCATTTCTCTCTCCTCCTCGACATCTCTCCAGCCTCCCGGACTTAACCCTACTCACCGAAATCCAACTCAAAACCCTCGTCCTCTCTCACTGTCGCCACGGCAAGTTCTACGACCTTTTCCAAAACGTTGTCACTTCACCCTCCGTCCTCCTCACCGCCTCCCACAACCTCGCCGCACCTGGCCCCAACCATGGCACACCACTCACTGCGGATTTCATCTCAACCCGTTTCTTCTCAATCCAAGAAATGGCCGAACAGCTCGCCAAAACCCGGTTCGATTTCGAGTCATGTGTATTCAAAACGCCACCGTGTAAAGGTGAGTCATCACTCGCGTTACCGAATTTGAAACTTAAAGTTGTTATAGAAGCTATTAGGATGGTTTTAGAAGTTATATATGATGATTATTTTGTTACTTTTAGCTATGGTGGACGTGTTGGTATGGGCCGACACACGGCGATTCGGTATCTAAAGAACAATGTAGTAAACCCAAGTTGGTGTTTGAATGTTACGCTTAATCGGATAAAGTTTGATACAAAGCATGTGAATAAATTGTGTTTAATTATCAAAGAGAAAATAAAAGATGAGGCTCTGATTGATGTAATAAGAAGGTTGTTTGAGTTGGAGGTTGTGAGGATTGAATTGGGTGGCTGTTGTTTTGGGAGAGGGTTTCCGCAAGAATGTGCGTTGAGCTCGATTTTGATTAACATTTACTTTAATGGGTTCGATAAGAAAATTCAAGAACTACGATTATCGTGGAATAGGGAGAATATAAAACTCAAATACGACGATCTTCTTGTAAATCATGGTACTGTGTTTTATAAGCCGTCAAAGTTATATGCAGTTAGGTATTTGGACGAGATACTTCTGATGACTTCTGGGACGAAGTTTGTGACATTGGGTTTGAGGAAACAGGTTTTGGAGTTTTTGGAAGATGATTTGGAGTTGGATGTGGATAGGGGGAAAACAGTTATTCATAGTGCTGTTTCCGAGATGATTAATTTTTTGGGTATTGAGATTCAAGCTGTTCCGCCTTCTGTTTTGCATCCATTGAAGTCTGAAAAGGCGATCAGGGCGCGGAAGAAGTACCTTAGACAGAAAGAAGTGAGACTCCAGGAATTGAGAAATGCCAAGGAGCGTAATAGGAAAATACGTGGTTTGAAAATATTTAGTCATGTTTACAAGAAGTTGAAGCAGAGTAACGGGTTCAGATTTGATTTCCAGATTGAGAATGAAGTCCGAGAAATTTTCAGAGATTGGTCTGACGAAGTAGTGGAGGAGTTTCTTGGGTCTATAGAAGAGCGGGCTAACTGGCACCGGAAGCTCTCATCGGGAGATTTTCTCTCTTTAAGAAGGATTAGGGATCAACTGCCGCAAGAGCTTGTGGATGCCTATGACAATTTCCAAGAGCAAGTTGACAAGTATTTGGAGCCCGTGAAAGCTAGGAAGGCATTGGAGGAGAAAGAGAGGAGGGTTGAAGAAGAAGAAGAACGCGTGTATGCTGAAAGAACAGTTGAAGATTTGAGCAAGCTATGTGTAAAAGTTAATGCACCTGTTGCACTGATAAAGAAAGCAATTAGGTTGGCTGGGTTTACCAATTATATGGGTAGGCCGAGGCCAATCACTTCTCTCATGGTTCTTGAAGATAGTGATATTATCAAGTGGTATGCTGGTGTAGGAAGAAGATGGCTTGATTTCTTCTGTTCTTCTCACAACTTCAGATACGTGAAAACTGTTGTAACTTATCACTTGAGGTTCTCTTGTATCTTGACTTTAGCTGAAAAGCATGAATCAACCAAGCGTGAGGCTATGAAACATTACACTAAGGATTTGAAAGTTTTTGATGTAAATGGAACCGAAGAAGTGCACTTTCCAACAGAAAGGGAGATCAAAATGATGGGAGATAAGAATCTTTCGGATCCAAAACCAGTGGATGGAGCTCTCACTATGGCCTTAATCAGATTGGCTTCACACGAGCCTTCACACAGATGTGCTGCTCATTTCTGTTATCAAACAAATACTACTGTTTATCGGATTCGATTATTACAAAAAGATCTGAAATTGAGCCCATTAGATGAGAAAAAGTGGGTTCTAGGGATGGGCGTCATTCATGAGAGTTTCCATCGGACATGCGTTCCTCTATGCTCTTATCATATAAGTGAGCTATACATTGGTAAACTTACACTACAAGACATTGATTATACTTCATTGGTGTTGTAAATTTATAGAACAGCTGTGGATTGTGTCTGTCTAGGAGTCAAGAAATTGTTGTATATTTCTTAACCACATTAGTAGACGCTAGCAAATCTCTCTTGCTCGTGCAGTCAAAAGCACGAGTCTATTGTGGGCTCGAATTGGGAGCAGGGGGAGAAGCTTTTGGTTCATCCCTTTTATCGTGGCGGAAGTTTGGCTCAGCTCATTTCAGGTAATGCTCTTAAAGTTTGAGTATATCTTGATTTTGTTCTGTTTGACTTTGTGTTTGTTTGCTTTTTTTGTTAATTTGTAGCTTTTGAAATTGATTATGGATTTACATGTCTAATATTTTTTACTGTAGATTAATGGGCAATTAGCTTGATTTTGATTGTATTGTAGACTTGTGGTAGACTATTAGTATTTGATTGATTTGGACTTGCCTTGACCTATTCTGGAAGCAATTACACTTTGGGGAAAGAAGAAAATTGACGATAGATTAGCGCCTACAAAAGATGGAGTACCTTTTTGGAGTTGTTCAAAATTGAATTAAATTATTTTCCCCACAAAACATCTCAGCAGTTGAACTGTTCTTATGTTTTCTTTGGTGCTTGTTCATGTCCAGTTCTTTTTTATGCTCATGAGAGACATCCCTTGGTTCTTTTCAAATGGTGTATTTGTAGAATTTATATCCAGAAAATGCTTTAAGGTGGTGTAAATAATTTATGTTCAGAATGCTTTAAGGTGATTTATAACACTACCGTCTTTCACTAAAGAGCCCCTGTGCGCGGGGTTGGGGTGGAGTGGGGGGAAGGGGTGGATTAAAAGAACAATAACTATCCTTGGTTGCATTTCCATTTATGTTTTTATATGGTTTGGCAGAGATCTGAATCCAACGGGAATTACTATGGAATGCAAGGATATGGTTCATATGGGTGTGGCATGCCTCAAAGTCAGTATCCAGCCTTGTATGCTGCTGCATCAGCTTATGGGGAAAATGGTTATGGCAACCAGCAGCAGCCTGGAAGCTGAACTTTTTGAGCGCTGCTCTAAAGTTAAGTTTGAGTCATCAAACACTTGATGAAACACAGACAATTTGCTCTTTTGTTGGGAGAGAAACTTAAAATTTGTAGAGATGAATTTTTGTTGTTGATGGATTGGATATAATTTTTTTTAAAAAAATTATGGAACTGTTCTAGGAATATTATTGAGAAGCTAGCTATCTTTTGAAACTGGAGGGGCATAGCCTAGTAGGTTTATGTAGAGATTGCTACTCGTCTTTGTGGTGTAGGACTCGTGATTTTGTAGCAAATTGATTGTCGATAATCTTGAGAGAGTCATATTCTGATCCTTCATTATTTTCTCGTTTCTTGTATTGATATCAGAATCGGGTATAAATAACCTGCTAGGAATGAGCAAGAGCAAGGATGAAACTCGGTTCTAATCAATTCTTAAGATAGTAATCAAATTAGTCTGGCTTAGACATGCATTCTTTGGCTTTGATTAAGCTTGAGCTGATTGGAGCTTGATGAATGATTGTTCGGGTCAACATTTAACATTGAAAACTCGGATCGGCAGTTACTAAGGGTCAAATGTATAGGATCTTTGTAGCGTGTGTACAGACTAACATTTTTACTTGGCCATTGATTTACGATCTGCTTGGTGGAGATTTTCACCCCAAGTTTGGACTTTGGATACAACTTGTACTTTTAAACATCCGTTTATTATTTGGTTTTTTTTGGATCAGTTGAATTGTGTGCTTGCACTTACTCTTGCGTGGCTGCAAAAACTCTCTCTCTAGCTACTCTCTCTTTGGATCTACCAATTTTCTTTATTTCTCTATTATTTTTTCATCAATTATTATTAAAAGAAAACTCAAATCCTAAAATAAAAGCCGTTTAATCACCAAGCCAAACGCGCCCGATATATTAGGATATGATAGGATTGCATATGTTCTCAAGCTCCTTCATCTTATCTTCAAACTCATCAGCTTCTGCAAGCTGGTTACTATCAAGCCATGAAATTGCTTGATCGATAGCATCCATGAACCTAGAAAATTCATGAATGGGGAAATATGAAAAGTTGGAACATTACAAACAAAATACAAAGGACTTATCCAAATCAAAATAGATGATCCGAACTTGTATAGCTACTCGGGATGATGAACTTTCAGCCTTGTCCATTGGAGAAGAAACTGAGAGGAAAGATCAAAAGAAAGATGAAAAAATAGACTGCAGAAACTGTGTGCAGACACCCCAGACACTTCGTACGAAAAATGCCTTATCTTGCTCCATAGGGCTCGAAGTGACAAACCGTTTTTTTCTCCTTAAACTAGACTCGTATATCTTTCCAACGCATAAAGCCACGCCTTATAGAACCTCTTGAGTCAATACATTTTATTAGTTAAAATTGGCCATTTCTTGACCACTGCCCTGCCTTTCCGTGGATTCATTTTCATAAGTCACTCCGGTGTCTCATCTGCATATTCAATAAATCTAGTTCTATGGTGAATCTAATGACTATATTCTGTATGTCTTCTCCTGAGCCTTAGTTTCTTTTCTCTCTGTTTGAATACCTGTGCCATTTAGTTGACTATTAGTCCATTTTTCTATTTTTCTTCCATCATTGTTGCAGATGGGTTGCTGAGGAGATCATGGTTATATCTCAAAGGTCATTATGAAGCTTTTTGCCATATTTGTGACCCCAAAACGCTTCCTTTTGTGGAGTTTCCTGACTGCTGTTATGATGAGAGCAATGACTGATCTCAGGACTGGACTAATTCTGGGTTGAGACTGAAAAAGTGCCAATTGCGAGACAATCTATCTATATATACATAGATTATTAGTACTCCAATATTTTCTTTAGGTGTTGAAATGGAAGAGAGTAGTGGAAAATGACCATGGGATTTCTTCTGTTAGTGGAAAGAGGGCAGAACATGTGGATGACTTTATTTTGGCTTGTCCAAGGGTGTCAACCAGGGGACCCTCCTCTCTTTCACTATTCTGGTCATGGTTCACGGCAAAGGAACTATAATGATGATGAGGTTTATGGATATGATGAAACTTTATGTCCATTGGACTTTGAAACACAAGGAATGATTGTTGCTGATGAAATCACTGCGGCTCTTGTTGAGAGGGGGAAAGTTTCCTTGTTTGCAGAAGCATGCATTCCTGTGGTATTAAGTTCCACTTGCCTAATACTCCCTCCATTCCGTGCAAAGAGTCTACTATTCCATTTTGAGCTGTTTCACTTAAAGAGTTCACCGTTAAAAATCAAGGCATAAAAGTGTTATTTTATTTTCAATGAGCTAATAAAATGCCATTTTCTTAAAAATTTTGACTTTCAAATGGGGACTATTTGACCGAAACGGAGGGAGTATTAAATTCCAAAAATGACTACCTGCAATTGTTGGCCTTGTAGTGCAAATTGTCTTCCAAACAGAATTGGTTGATACAAATGAGGATGTTGGTCTATAGTTATAATGACAAGGCAACTTAATTTATTTGCTTTGTGATCTTTGTTTGATATTCTCTTTGCGCTTTGAGCTTTGAGCTTTTTGTTTTACTTTTGCAGTGGAATGGAGGTTGTGGACTAGTTATTCATTGATATTTTTGTATCTGCAGAAGTAGTTTTCTTAAACATATATAATTATGCATATGTTGCTTTGGTCCTATGGGAGTACAAGTTTAGTTGTATAGGTTTATTTCTAAATGGTGTAGTTCATTAATTGTTTTATATATGAATTAATTTCTGGAAAAAAAAAATTTGGGTTAAGACGGTTTGACCCATTCGATCTATTTTTGGCCCAAACTATTTGATTTGTTTACTATTTCAGTTGTGTTGGCTCACAACCCGCTTCAATCCATTACCCACTTCAAACCAAAGTCGGTATGAAGAAGTTTAAAGTAGGACAAATTTTAAGTGGGTATAATTTTAGAAACATGTTTTCATTTATGTTCATCAATTTTTTGGATATTTTATATAACTATAAATTGGTTGTCAAATGACCAAAATGTCATTAATGAAGGCAAATCTTATCCGAACTGTCAAGACAAAAAAAAAATCCAATAATGCTGATGTCAAATCCAGACATCAGAACTTTTTAGATATTTTTTTCAAGACAAAAAAAAATCCAAAAATGTTGATGTCAAATCCAGGCATCAGAACTGTTTAGATTTAAAAAAAAATCCAAAAATGATGATGTCAAATCTAGGCATCAGAACTGTTTAGACTGTATTTTCAAGACAACAAAAATTTCAAAAATGCTGATTCCAAATCCAGGTATCAAAACTGTTTAGACAAAAAAAAATAATCCAAAAACGCGGATCCCAAATTTAGACATCAGAACTGTTTAGACAATTTTTTCAAGACCAAAAAAATTTCAAAAATGTTAATATCAATGCTAGGCATCAGAACTGTTAACAGTTTTACACATTTTCTCTTTTGTGTGGTGGATCCTTCCTTTCACCAAAATTCATAAATCCACCCCGTACAACCAACCGCTCTGTTGCCAAAACTAAACGGGGGGGAAAGCCCGCTAAACGGCAAGGAAAGCCCACAAACTTAACGGTCCTTGAATCCGTAGGCCCAATCCGCCCCGCGTAAGGCCGCGAGCAAAACGGGCAAGCCCGCAAGATTTGAGCAATCAATACTGAATCTACATTTAAATGCAAACACAAATTCAAAAAATTGAAATCCAAGATCCAAATAGAGAATTAAATGTAGAAATGAAACATCAATCTGATTCAAACTATTAGATTATTGAACATAAAAATTATAAAATGGAGGTCAAACCATTTTGAAAATTTAATATTCAATTCAACCCATTGACTATATATAGTTCTACTTAAAATTTATGTTCGTGGCATTAAATTTAAATGTTTAGCTGGACCAAGAACTAGCTGCCAATATTTTCCAAGCAACCTTTTAATGTCTTCAATGATTTGAGATTTTATTCTCCTTTAAGGTAGATCTGGAAGATGGTTTCTCCAAGGATCTGATCTGAGGTAGACAAGCCACGAACTTGTACTTCAGCAGGGTAGATCTGGAATATAATTTTGAATTTATTCTCCCATTGGCTCTCGCTACTGCTAGGCTATTTACTTCAAAAAGAGAGCGATGGTGATGTCAATGTGGATGGTGAGCGGTGATGCCGGTGTGGATGGTGAGCGGTGACGCCGATGAGGATGGTGAGACTGAGCGGTGACGTCGGTGTGGTGGTGAGCAGCGGTTGAAGATGAAGAGAATAGGGAGAGAGATGAAGATGTTAGACGTCCGTAAAAAGAGGGGGATAAGCAATGACTTTGAAGAGAGAGAGAGAGAGAAGGGGGGAGGGGGAGTGCGGCTGAAGTAGTTAAGTTAAGTTAAGTTAAGTTATGTGATCTGATTGGGTTTTAGCTGATCGAGACGGGTCGAGACCCGAATGCCAGATTCTGTTTGCCACCCTATGTTTGTAAATTATCAAATCGATCTTAACCGCTCAGATCTACTTCGAGTTTGAACTAAATTGAACAAAAGCAGTACAATTCGACTTGTCCAGTTTCGAAGTTTAGTTTCACGGTTCGATCTCATGGTTCATTTTCGTGATTCAATCTCGTAATAAAAACTGTAAAATGTAAACTTTAGCCTTTATGTAATCTTAATTGTCAAATGAAATATAGAAATCCACTAATTAATGTTCAACAGTCAAATCCAAATAAATTTTTCTTTTTAGTTTAATTGTGTTTTAATATTGTTTGATTCAGTTGATTAATTCCATCAGATGATTTTAAAGTTCGACAAATACTATGTTTAAAAAATTGAGTAAAAATAAAAAATTCTAATGATTAATGCGTATATATATATATATATATATATATATATTAAGGAATTGGCTAGAGACAACACAGTGTGACCACATACAAATGCAAAATGACTTTACTTATTTAATTTTCTCAAAAAAATTTTAAATATATAAAGCTGTGAGATAAGTTGAGTATCATAGATTAAAGAGGTTAACTATGTATATATATATATATAACACAAAAACTAAATTCAGTACATTAGCGACGGAAATTCCGTAGCTAATTTATTAAATTTAGCGACGGAAATTCCGTAGCTAATTGGAAACAGAAATATTGATATTACCGACGAAAATTCCGTCACTAATGTTGGCACACATTTCCAAAAAATTGGCGACAAAGATATGTAGAATATTCTTAAAAGATGCTTTTTTTGCGACGGAATTCTTACGAAATTTGGCGACGGACAGAATTCCGTCGCTAATATTAATTTAGAAACGGAATTCCGTCGCTAATTTAAGGTTTCCGTCGCTAATTAGAAACAAAATTTTCCGTCGCTAATTAACTGTTTTCTAGTAGTGTGAAGTGATAAGAAGATTAGATTTTAGGGTAGAAAAAATCTTTCAAGTTTATTAAATAATAAAATTTATATGTCAAGCCCAATGGATAATGGTCCTAATCAGTTGTAAATTGAAGGCCTAAAATCAAAAGTATCAATTATCACTCAAATGACGAGCAGCCCGTCCCCGCCCCGCAAAAGGCCACAGCCCGTGAGGCCCGCTCCTAAACGGTCCTTCAATTTCTTGGCCTAACCCGTCCCTTTTTAGTGGCGGGGCGGGCATGCTCGCAGGCTTTAGCCCTATTTGACGGCTCTAGCTACAGTGGTTGCACCTCTTCGCCCACGACCCCGACCACTAGCTTTGAGAGCTTTGCCATTTTTATCATCAGTATTATCCTCATCACTGTTTATTTCCATGTCTCTTCCACCAACCCTTGTTGTTGATGCACTTCTTATACCACGGCCTCTTCCAGCAGATTTGAGATCAGTATTGCCTACTTTATCTTCATCGCTATCATCAAGATCCAATGGCTTCTGGGAAACTCCCCTACCGGAATCACTTTTCAATTTCTTTCTTGGAGTAACTTCAACAGTCGGCTTCCTCGAATTAAGTAAGGTGAAGTTGTTGTCAACATCTTTGTGAAGCTTCTTCACAGGTGGGGATTTCACATCACCAGATAAAGTCCCCCTTTTGGACCTTTTTCTGTCAGGAAGTTCCTGAAGGTGCTCCTGACTGTTTAGCTGGTTTGACTTTTGTAATCATTGGAACACTTGACAGAAAAAGTAAGGCGTTGCCGTTGTATTGCAAACACTATTCTGTAAAAATAGTTTTACACCTTTTCTTCTTTGTGTGGTGGATCCTTCCTTTCACCAAAATTCATAAATCCACCCCGTCCGCCACCACCTCTTTGTTTAGCGAAATGATATTAAGATTTAAGGGCAGTGACGTACTTTTGTTTCAAAATTGTATCTAAAAGATATGTCTAAAAAATAGTTTGATTCATTTGAAAACATGTTTTAAAAGATGTACCGACTGTAATTTTTTCTTTAAAGTATGTAATTCAGACCGGTTAGCTAACTCTACTATTATTCCAAAGCAAGACTGCTATAATGTGCGTAGTTATTCGTTGGATTCTAATTGTACATTATTAATACAAATTATTGCAGAATACACGATTCCTTCCTTTGTATTTTTCTTGTATTTTTAAAGTTTATATTCTTTTTTGATTCATTAATTGCAGATAATATCGCAAACGTAAATAAAATTTATAATAATTATAAAGGATAAATATTTGGAAAAAAATGTTTGTTTTGAAAAGGAAAGGAAAGAAAATACAGTTTATTTTTTAAGAGGGTGGGTGTGGAAAGAAAATATGATAATGTTAATGTTTTCAGTGCGTTTTAAAGACTAAAAGTAAGAAATATAATACTCCCTCCGTCCTTAAATTATCGTCTCACTTTCCTTTTTCGTCCGTCCCAAAATAATTGTCCACTTTGAAACTTACCTTTTTAGAACATCACTTTTACCACTTTACCCTTACTTTTTCATTCTACTTTAATTATGGGTCACATATACATGGACATTAATGGAAACTACACATTAAACCAATATACATAATCAAGTCAATTACTTTTTCTTAAACTGTGCGCCGGGTCAAACAGGACAATTATTTAGGAACGGAGGGAGTAACGCATAATTGACTACAAAATTTTTTAAGATGTCTCGTAATGGCATAATAAATATTTCATCTGTTCCGGATAAATAATCTATTATTTTATTTTGAGATGTTTCATTAAAAAATCAACTTTAAAATTTAGGTATAAAAGTGTTATTTTATTATTAATGTGTTTACTAAACTACTGCAACAAAAACTATCCATTCGCCCCAAAATTTATTGTCTAACTTTTCTTTTTTGTCAGTTTTAAAATAATTGTCTTATTTAAAATTTTTATTTTTATAGCAATATTTTTTACTTTATCTATACTTTTTCAAAACTTATATCATAATTTGTAATTGAGTCCCTGGGGTTTGAAAAAACAAACCCCCGGCCTTCTTCCCCAAATTTGCAAGTTTGTTGGATTTGTAAAGTTCTCCGGTTTCATTGACCCAGAAAGAAGACAGGTTGTTTCAAACCCAAATATTGTTTACACACACACATCCCAACACGAACACCCTCTCTTAAACTGCCCATCCCATTTTAAACCCCTCTCCCCACTCCCCTCTCTCTCTCTCTCTCTCTCTCTTATGCTAGACTTCTTCAAGCTGCTCTTTGTGTTTTTTCTTCTCAATTTTGTTTGATTTGATTTGATCGAAAGTCAATATGGCCGAAGAAACCAAGCCGGCGGCAACATCATCTAAGGAAGTTGTCGTTCTGATATTCCTGAAGTAGAGAAACTCGTCGTTGTTGCAGATAAAGAAGTACCAGAGCCTGAGGTAGCCGAGCGACTTTTAAAACCTTGGGTTTAAGAGATGGTATTCGTGTTGGTGTGTGTGTATATGTGTTTACAACATTTGGGTTTGAAACAGTCTGTCTAGCCTCTACAAATTTGGGGAAGAAGGCCCTGAGTTTTTTTTTTTTTTTTTTCCAAACCCTAGGTACTCAATTGCAAATTATGATATAGGTTAGGTTTGAAAAAAAATCATTTTAGCCCTTACTAAATGCACATGTGCAACTTAATGGTATTTTTTTAACGACATCCATCAAAAAGACTGCAACTGTGAAGATTTCATACTTGTATGACCCAAATTTGACAAAAAATTGTAAAGGGACTAATATTGTGATTGACCCAAAGTCAAGGGACCAATGGTGCGATTTTCCCAAAAGAAAAATATGAATCTTCTTTCCATACAGAAAGAGTAGTACTAGCTTTCAAAGTGGGTTAGCGGTGCGGGTCAGCCGACAACCCACTATAACTCATCATTTAGCGGTGCGGGACGAGTCAGTCAACCCACAAATATGTCGACTTGGAAATTGACAACTCAGCCCAACCTATCATGGGTTATGGATTAGACGGATCAGCCCACCAAATTTTTTTCCTAAATTAATCAAAAAAAATATTAATATTAAATAACACAAAATATGTCACAATTTAGTAAAAAAAATTATAATTTCTACAATTATTTTCTAAATAGTGTTTTTTAACAACATTCTCTAATGTAAAAGGAGAAATAAAAAACCATTTTATCATTACTCTATTTGATGTTCTTGTAATTTTCCCCCCGTAAATATTGAGGTTAAACTACCTTTTTCTGACATATGTTGTTGCTGTAACTGCCATTTTTTAATAAATTCATAATCATTTACTTATATTTCAGATATCAAAGATAATCTCATGTTTTGAACAAAAATGATTTAAACTCATAGTTTCAAACTTGTGTTATTTGCAACTTTTAAATGGCGGGCCAACACGCCTCGTCCCGTCTTAACGTGAGGTGGGCTCAACCTGCTTGATTCGTATTCTAGTTGGCTCATATTTTTCCAACCCAACCCACCACTTTTACGTGGTGGGACGAGCTCCCCCAGCGAGCTCTACCCGTTTTGACAGTTTTAGTCCTACAATCATATTTACTTACCTGAGCTATCCATCGGCAGAGTAGGTTTTTTTTTTCCTCCTAAGGGGGGCGTGGGAAGGGATTGAACCTGAGACCTCACACATTGTGAAGTCTCATCTCTACCACTGAGCCACCCCCTTAGAGGCATCGGCAGAGTAGGTAGTTTTATTAAAATCACAACATTAAATCAACCAATAAACTGACATAGATAAGTAAACTTCTAAATGACGTTATTCTAACGGTATATTTGGATACCCCAATTCCATAGCTTGAAATTTTAATTGGGTCTCGAAAACCAATTTCGTCGTTTGGCAACACATTTTAAATTTGGAATTGAAATTTAGTTGGAATTTCAAATGTCTCAATTCTATAAAACTATTTCTATAATAAATTATAAGAATTTAAATCCTAAATTTTGATATATAATTATACACAATAACAACTCACCTTCCTTTTACCACCACCACTACCACAACTCCTGACCACCGCCACCAGTCACCTCCGGCCACCACCTCCGCCTCCAGCCGCCTTCAGTAACCACCGACCTCCGCCTTCAGCCACTACCATCAGTCACCTCCGACCTCCGCCTCCAACCACCACCACCAGCTACCACTCTCCACCACCTCCGTCCTCCGACCACCGCTATATGCTATTTATTACTAAAAAAATAAATTCTCAAAATTTTGTTATTAGCAAGGTTCAAACCTTTGCCATTAATTATCACTAACAATCATTACCACCAGGCTAAATTAGATGTTTGATATACTAATGAAAGTTTATTTTAACTGTAATATTTATATTATAATACAACTTGGGAAACACGCTCGCAATTGACTTGAGATAAAAAGCGGCTGAGATCAATTCATTTACCGATATCCTACGGTCCCAATTTCGTCTAGATTTCACATGTGCGAAGGGTAGTTGTACAACCCGTCTCTAACTCCCCCACTTCTCCCTGCAGATCTCCAACTTCCCATCTCTTTCCCCTCCTTTCTCGCTTCACAACCATCTCTCTCTTCCCTAGCTCTCTCATGTCCCTTTTCTTGATTGAGTGTATAAAACATTCTTTCGATTTTTAAAAATATCTAAAACACAATTTATTGAGTTTTTCTTTAGGTGGTTTGGGTTTTAAAATGAGTATTAGCTTTTTTGGAAATTTTTTGGTTTAACTAAGAATATGTATAACCATTAATTGAGAATTCTTCCAATTTTTTATGTTATTAAGACCACTCTAAAAGATAAACTGTTTTTATTTTATTTTTTAAAAAATAGAATAAGTAATAATATGTATAATTACTAATTTGGAATTCTTCCGATTTTTTACGTTGTTAATAATATGTATAAAATATAAAATACACTTTTCATTAAACACATAGTCACTTTTTTATACCAACATAAAAAAGAGATATTAATTGTTTAGTGTCTATCTTCCACAGTAAATCTATAATATAAAACATGTTACATGGTTAAAAAAAGTTAAAAAATTAATACCCTTGGTGTATGTGTTAAAAAAAGTTTATATTTTAACAAAAGATTATCAATTGTATAAGGGCAAAGCTGGTTGTCCTCTTCAAATTTGTAATTTTATTTCTATTAATAAAATTTAACAAGGTATTGCCTCTGTTTTCTTAAATAAAATTACAAATAAAAGTTTTAATTTTTTTTCTCCACCGTTGAATGATCATAATATTTTAATTGATTATCGAGAAGTCTTCATTTTCAATTTGTTATTTTAGACTTTTTTGAAACATGATTAAAACATATATTGATTTATTTAAATATTGACACCCTCCAGTATTGACATCCTCCCCTACTCGCGCCGTGCCATAGGCACGGGCACAAAGACTATAGAGTTATAATTGAATTCCACATATTATCAAAACTATAAAATTGCTATGATTTTAAAAGCAAATTTCACGTTATTTAAATTATATAAAATTATAATATTTATTGAATTGAAAATCAATAAATCCAAACTTCAAAAATCGTAAATTCCACCAACTCTACCCTAAGTCCCTAATAGAGATGTTAATCGGTCAAATCCTATCGGTTTCGGTCTAGCCATGTCGGTTTCGGTCCCTAATCGGTTACGATTTAAACGGTCCACTTTAAACAGTCAATTGAAATTGCAAACCTAGACCTGCTCCTATAGGTTTCGGTTTTAAACGGGTCACTAACGGGTTACACCTAAACAAAATAAAAAAACTTAAATATATAAATATAAAATTCAATATCAAGTAATTATCGGGCAACGAGCCAACAACCAACATTCAACAACACACAATCCAAAACAAAATGACTCAAATGAGTCATACAACGAGTCAACAACATTAAACATAACTGATAGAGTTCAAAATACAAACAAACTTCAAGACTTCAAGTTTTATTAGTTAAAAACTAAAAAGTTCTAATCAAGCATGAAATGATAAAATAAGTCGAGAATCGTAAATATTATAAATTAAACTTTTATTAGACAAAACATAATCCAATTTTGAATAACTTGATTCATTAGAGTTTGACTTGCATAGTTGTTTTTGAGTTAGTATTTAAATTTTAGATTTTCATTGTGTAATGATCGAAAAAAATAAAATAGAGATGACCAAAAAGAAAAACTATAAAGCAATTTTACTTTTTTTAAAAAAAGATAAAATTTAAATTGTACCACCGAAGGTAAGACTAACATAAATGTTAGTATGAAAAAGCAGATGGAATGTTGGAGTGACAACTTGAATTTTAGCGTGACCAGTAGAAATGTTAATCGGTCCAACCCTGTCGGTTTCGGTCTAGCCCTGTCGTTTTCGGTCCCTAATCGGTTGCGGTTTAAACGGTCTACTAAAATTACAAACATAACCCTAAAAAAAACCGGTTTAATAGGTTCAGACCTGCGGTTCCCGACCCTATTAACATCTCTGATCCCTAACCCCTTCCAATTTGCTTTCCAAATCGGAGGGGGGTTTTCTATCGGAACCGGTTCAACAGCCCGCCTCAGAATTTTGAAAAACAGTTAAAAGTGCACAATTTATTGATCTGCCCGCCAAATTTCGTAGAAAAGTGGATTCCAAACCAAATTCGCCGATCATACTACTCAACTTCCTCCTCCTTTCTTTCACCCTCAAACATTCCTTCTCTACTCCCTAATGGTTTGCTTAGATTTCGATTTCGATTTCCTTCTCCGTCGTATCCTCACTACTCAACCCTCCATTCTTCATCCCGAAATTTACTACTTCACTCCCATTACCTAACATTAGATCTCCCAACTCTCAGAAAGCTCCATGCTTCTCTTATAACTTCAACAACGGGGTATGAATCTTTTGCAATTTCGTCAAAATTAATATCATTATACGCCCACTTCAATGACCTAAGCAGTGCGGCTTCCGTCTTTCAGACCTTGAGTACTAAACCCAATACTGTAATCTGGAATTCGATAGTTAAAGCTTATGTTGATTCCGGGTTTGGGAATTCTGCGTGCGCACTTTATAAGCGGATGCGGGAATTTGGGGTTCCGCATGATTGTTTTACTTTTCCCATACTTAATCAAATGATTGAGTTGCTTGAAGATAGTTGTATTCTTTGGATTGGGGAAATGGTTCATACCTTGGCAATTAAAATGGGGTTTGAGTCTGATTTGTATTTTTGCAATACATTGATTAAGGCTTGTGTGAAAGGTGGGCGTTTCTGTTATGCTCGGAAGGTGTTTGATAAAATGATTCATAGAGATTTAGTGACATGGACTTCAATGATTTCGGGGTGTGCTGTTGATGGAGATGTCGTTGGTGCTTTCATGTTGTTTGGTAAAATGCGGATGGAGATGGAGCCGAATTTTGTGACCATGATGGTAATGTTTCAGGTTTGTTCTATTGCTGAAGGGAAACAACTTCATGGTTATGTGACAAGAAAAGGGCTTTTAAGTGATCGGTCTGTTCACAATTCTGTTTTGAAAATGTATTCTTGTGAAGGTTGTTTGAATGTTGTTGAAATTCTTTTTGGAGAAGTTGAAGAAAGAGATGTTGTTTCGTGGAATATAATGATGTCTTACTTTTGTTTGAGAGGAGAAGCAAGGGTAGTGGCTGATTGCTTCCGTGAAATGCGGTTTGAAGTATTGCCCAGCATCGAGACGTTGACTATACTTATTTCAATGTTTGGAGAGGGTCGACATTGCTTTGAAGGTAGACAGACACATTGTCTAGCTATTAAAAGTGGACTTTGTGACAATATTTTGGAAACTTCATTGTTGGATTTTTATGCGAAGTGTGGAAAGATGGATGCAGCTATTCACTTGTTCACTGAAATTCCTCTTACAAGCAGTATTATTAGTGCCATGATTTCTGGTTTCCTTCGGAATGGGTGTATTAATGATACCATTGAACTAATCAAGCAAATTTTAGCTGCAAGTGTCAAACCTAAAGTGGAAATCTTAAGAAGCCTTGTTGTAGCGTACAGCCACATGGGTGCTTTGAAGCTTGGTAAAGGGACCCACGGCTACTTCATAAGAAACTTCTATAACTCTAGAGAAGACACAGTACCACTAGAAACCTCTATTCTAAACATGTACGTAAGATGTGGAAGCATTTCCACAGCGAGTATTTGTTTTGATAGAATGCTCAACAGAGATCTTGTAGCATGGACATCAATGATTGAGGGTTGCGGAATACATGGCCTGGGTCATGAAGCACTTGCACTTTTTCGTTCAATGTTGGACGAAGGTATTCATCCAAATAGTGTTACCATTTTAGGTTTGCTATCTGCTTGTAGCCACTGTGGCCTATTGAGTGAAGGATGTGAAGTCTTCTACTCCATGAAATTGAAATTTGGTATTCAACCTGATTTGAATCATTTCACTTGCATAGTTGATCTTTTGGGGCGATGTGGGAAGCTCAAGGTGGCTTTGGCTATTATCCTTAAATTGGTGGCTTTACCGGACAGCAGGATCTGGGGAGCACTTTTCTCTTCTTGCAGAGTTCACGAGGACCAAAAACTTGGGAAATATGCTGCTCAACGACTCTTGGACTTGGAACCTGATAATGCTGGCTACTATACATTGTTAAGTAATGTGCAAGCTAACAATGAAAGATGGGCTGAAGTTGAAGAACTAAGGAGTTCAATGAAAGATAGGGATATGATAAAGCAGCCTGGGTGGAGCTGCATAGAAGCAAACAGGTCGATGCATGGCTTTGTTGCTGGAGATAAATTAGATCCTCAGGTGAATGAAATTTATGATACGTTAGGATGCTTGAGTAAGAATATGCAAGACTTGGGAAATAGAACTTATAGCTGATTTTGTTCTCTGGAAATAAAAACATTTTATCTAAAAGGACTTTAGCTGGCTTGACTATCTAATTCATTTTCAAAATGATAACCACATTTATTTTCTTTCCCCCTTCACTCGCATTCCTCCTTTAGAATCGTTTCATCTCTAAATGGCTTAGTAAGGTGTAATAAAAAATTCAAAATTTGTATGAGGAGACGAAGCTTTTATCATATTTTTAATCTGAGATATACTGCCAGATGTGAAGCTGCAATCACCTTGTTTGTCTAGTTGAACTTGCATTTATCTACTTAATTCAAAAGCTACTCACCAAAATCAGGTCTGTCTTCCTACTTCTGATCTGTATTGTTGAAGATTATTAAGAAATTCGAGATACAAACATCTGGTTTAACTCCCTGGAGGGTCAAGAGTCTTTATGAATTCAGTAGATTATTTGACATTTATTAGTTTGTTGGATGGGGATCAGAAGTATATTCCAGTTCGTATAATGCTGGTATGGGCAACTGTGGATGAAATCTGAGATGGAGAAGAAATATAATGAACACTGCCGATAGCAATTGGAATTTGGAGTGCTGTGGGCTGTCTTTGCAGTGTGGTTGGAAATACCAAATGCTCACACTTGAAGGTGTTTTCTGAGAGAATCACTGTGTCATGTGGATTGCAGTCTCCCCCATAAGCAGCGAAGCGTAGTCAGTTCCAGAAGGTGGCAAGGGACAAGAAACCTGCCCTGTGAAGACTTAGATTGAAATCAAAAGCAGAAGTTGGGGTTCTCATAGTCCTGATAACCACAAGAAACCAGTCAAAAACGTTATAGAAGTAGAGACCAGATAGAGGAGTACCACCAGTCAATTTTGAGGTACTTGCAGCCATTTCATGCAAATTTCCGGATGTCCATTGCTGCCTTCGTTACCATTTGGCATGAGATTCTCACGACACACGGGTACTGTAATCCACTGTCGTGAAACTATCGAGCTCAAAGGTGATGATTTGGAAGGGCGAATGAGCCTTAGGTCAATAACTTTATATGATCTGCCACTGCTAGAGCAACTCCAATGGCTCTTTTGTAAAGCTTTAAAAATTAGTTATAAAGCTTTGTAATCAATGGCTCTTTTGTAAAGCTCTATGTTCTTGGACCGATTTATCACTTGCCAAGTTGTCATTTCCCTTTTTTTTTAGATTAAAAATGTATAACATATTTGTTAGACATAATACTCCCTCCATTTTTAAATAATTGTTCTCCTTTATTTTTTTATTTGTTCCAAAATAATTGTCTTCTTTCAAATCTTTATTTTTTAGAAAAATACTTTTGCCACTTTACCCTTATTTTTTTCTAAATATTTTAATTATAAACACACGTTAAAGGATAGTAAAGGAAACCACACATTACCTCAATATTTATAATACATTTAATAATTTTTTATGTTCTAAAAAGATATACTCCCTCCGTTTTCAAAATAGTGTCTACTTTCACTCGGCACGCCGTTTATAAAAAAGTAATTGACTGTATTATAAATATTGGTAAAATGTGTGGTTTCCTTTAATGTCCTTGAGTATGTGGTCATAAATATTGGTAAAAATGTTTTTTTTTTCAAAGATAAAATTAATATATATATATATATAAAAATTATTTTTTGGACGTATTATATTTGTTCTATAAATATTTATGTTTTAAAACGATATATTTATTTTTGAAAATAAATGTATATTGAGAAAAAAATTAAATATTTAGTTGTGGGTCCATACTATAAAGCGTTTATGAGTTTATGTATAGTGACGAATATGTTTATAGAGAAAATGTTTATAAGCTAATGACGTGGCTGGGGGAATAAACATTTTGAAAGGTTTATGAATGTGGATGCCCTTAGTGAACTTACTGAAAGGAAGCCAAGAGTCTACTGCCAGCCTGCCACAATACAAGATATTCCGTACTGAATTCTTCAACCATCATCATCTTCTTCTTCTTAATTTTTTTGAAAAATAAAAAATAAACACTCATTTTAGGATTGAGGAAGTATAAAAAGGAACGAACCTTGAAACTTAAGCATAAATAGAGCAGGTCAATTTTACGGAAAATTATATTTTTGACCATTGTACTATTGTCAGCTATACGATTTGACCAACCACATTTTTTAACTCTCAAATTGACCAATGTACTAAATAAGTTGGTATGTTGTGGTTTATGTCATTATCATCTCATCCAATTTCATAATAGAGGTGTTAATGTCGACTAATGAAGAGATTTTATGAGAGGTATTTTTGTCCATCTCCATGAAAATATAAAGATAGAAATTAAAAATTAAAAAACAAAAAAGTGTTATCATCTTGGTCAAAATAGAGAATACGGGACCTGCTTGTTGGGGAAATCACTAAATTGCTAAGACGATTGAAGACCAAATTATCTCGAAATAACCATACTGAGAATCCGTGGTCCAAATTGTTGATGTATTGCCTTCGTCGGACTGATAATACGTAACCGGAGACAGAGAGCTCAGGCGGAGAAGATGAAAAATGGTGGAGACTGATAGAGCAAGCCATATACGAGAGCTGTTGGGTTCGGTCGGATCAAAGGAGATGGTCGCGGTTGACACAGTGGACTCTGCTGGAACCAAGGCTAGAGATCACGATGGGGGCTAGAGGCACCGGAGACGGATGATAAACAATGGGTAAGAGTGCGGTCTTGACGGAGGAGACAATTATTTTTTGGATAGACAAACGGGTGAGGTGGGTGCTGTGGGAGTAGAGATGGTCGGTGTATTCGCCGGTAACGAGAACAAATCCGGAGATGTTGGTGCCGGTTTGGTCGGTGTAGAGGGAGATGGTTTCCACTAGTCGGAGACGAAGGGGAAAGGGGAGGCTGTTAGACCCGACGGGGTCTAGCCCATGTTTTGTGACCTACGGGATTAACTTATAATAAACTAACTATTTGTTACGAGCCTTAATTAATTATATTAGCCAAATAACATTATGGGCTTATATAATTTAGTCATCTAATATACTTAAAGTATATTAAATCTTGATAAGCCCAAAATACCCCGAGACCTATCACGGTGAATCTTAATGCCTAAGACGTAAGAGGCTTCACCAAGATCTTTCATATCAAAATTCTTTGAAAGAAAAGATTTGGTCTCATGTAACATGTCTTTATCACTACTTGCAAGCAAAATATCATCAACATACAGGACTAGGATGATAAATTTTCTCCCACTAACCTTTAGGTATATACATTGATCCACAACATTCTCAATAAATTCGAATTTACTAATCACATCATGAAATTTCAAGTACCATTGTCTTGAGGCTTGTTTTAGACCATAAATAGATTTATTTAACTCATATACCATGTGTTCAAAGTTGCATGACTTGAATTATTTTTGCCCAACGGTGATGTAATTTTTAAGTAGCTTCAACTTTTCATGATTTCCTAATGATTTAAAGAGAGATCACTTGTATGTTGATAGTCGGCCCAACGGAAGGCTATTGATGATACCTTAGATTTCTGAATAAAAAGGTTTTTGTGTATTTTACCTTTTTATAGATAAACTGCTTATTTTCAGTTTATTTGATCATTAATGATTTGTTATTGTATTTTATGGATTTCTCTTAAGGTCGTAATTTGAATGATTGTTTTTGTTTTCCTTTAGCATTTAATCCTGCAGCTACCATTACGAGTTGTCTTTCCTCTATTGAATCCTTGAGTGGTACAAACTTTGCCTCATGGAAAGAGCAGATTGTCATTATTCTTGGAGTTTCTGATTTGGATTATACCTTACGTGTGAACGCCCCTCCACCAATTATGACTGAAAGCACTGCTGAGGCTAAAGCTGCTTCAGAGGCGTGGGAGCATTCCAATCGCATATCCCTATTGATTATGAAAGGTTCCATTAGCACCGCTATTCGCAGAGCAATTCCTGATTCTAATAATGCTAAGGAGTATCTTGCTCATATTAAAGAACAATTTATGAGTTCTTCAAAGGCACTAGCTACAACTCTTATCACAAAGATGGTCACACTTAAGTATGATGGTGTGAGTGGTGTACGTGAGCACATTATGAAGATGAGTGACATGGCTGCTCAACTTAAAGCAATGGACATGGAAATCTTTGAAGGTTTTCTCACTCATTTCATTATGACTTCTCTTCCGGTGCAATTTGGCCAATTTAAGGTCAACTATAATTCGCTGAAAGTGAAATGAAAAATGAGTGAGCTAATGAGAATGTGTGCTCAAGAAGAAGAAAGACTTAAATCCGAGAGGATTGAAAGTGCCCATATCATTACATCTGGACCATCTAAAGGAAAAGGAAAAGGAAAGACTTATGCCAAAAGTAACAAGAAATGGGACAAGAGTATTTCTACCACTAAAGCAGACAAGGCAAACTCTTCTACTGCAAAAGGCCTTGGCAACATCAAGTGTCGCTTTTTGTAGAGAGAAAGGGCATATGAGGAGGGATTTCCCTAAGTTTCGTGAGTGGCTCGAGAAGAAAGGTAGTTTACCAATTAATGTTTGTTATGAATCTTTTACGATTAATGTTCCTTTAAACACATGGTGGATTGATACTGGTACAACTGTGCATGTTACTAATTCATTGCAGGGATTCCTTTTCGTGAAGAAACTAAATAAAGGAGATCGACACGTAATAGTAGTAAATGGAGAGAAAGCTCAAGTTGAAGCTGTTGGAACTCTCCGTTTAGTCTTGGAGAGTGGTTTCAATTTGGATTTAGTTGATACTGTTTATGTTCCCAGTATGACTAGAAACCTTATTTTTATTTCTAAACTTGACGCTTTTGGTTTTTCGTTTAAGTTTGAGAATAAAGACTTCTCTCTTTTTTTTACTCTGAAGTTGTCGGTTCTGGTTTGTTAGAGGGAAACCTCTACAAATTATGTTTAGATCCTTCGTTTTTTGAATCCTTAGAATCGATGAATATGAATGATATAGTTCTTCCAACTGGTATTAAGAGAAAACTAAAGGATGACAATTCCTCTAGATTATGGCATGAACGTTTAGGCCACATATCTAGCAGAAGAATGGATCAACTCATAAAGGAAGGAGTTCTTCATCCTTTAGATTTCTCAGATTTTGGCACATGTGTTGAATGCATTAAAGGAAAATTTGTAAAAGGTATTAAACGTGAAGCTACCCGGAGTACTGGACTTTTAAAATTATTCACACTGATATTTGTGGACCTTTTACTACTTCGGGTTTTGGTGGACATAAGTATTTCATTATCTTTATTAACGACTTTTCACGATATGATTATGTCTACCTCATTCATAATAAATTTGAGGCCCTAGATGTATTTAAGGTCTACAAAGCTGAGGTTGAAAATCAACTTGACCTTAAAATTAAAATTGTAAGATCTGATAGAGGAGGAGAATATTATGGAAATTTTTTTGATTTAGGTCAACACCCTGGACCTTTTACCTTGTTTTTGAAAGAAAATGGTATCATTGGTGAATATCTAATGCCGGGTACAACTGATCGATGTTTTAATTAATCTTTTTCCTTGCAAGTGGACAAGACTATTATAGAATAGTATTGGAAGCAAGGGTCGAACCCACAAAGACAAGTGATCACAAACAGTGCAATTTATTGATAGCAAATTATTAATCTAACAGGGGTTTTTATATTTATTTCTATTCTAAACTACTATTTATATATGTTTAACTAATTAGCAGTAATTACAGATATGAAGATCTTATGGTGTGTGGCAATCTAGGATTCTGGGTTTCACTTGTATCTCTTTTATGTTCAATTCATAATAATTATCATTCAATTTCTTAGGTTCGTTCACTAAAGATAGATATAGTCTGTTGAACAATTGGTTCAGCATCCATCCCCGCAAAATTCATCCATTCTATATCCTAAGCACAAGAACTGTAATCTAGCTGTCACCTAGATTTATGATCTATCTGTCACCTAGATCATGTATGAACCTGGTCCTAACTTATCACTCTCGTACATCGATAGGTCCAATTTATTGTGATGGTGAGCCAGTGTACGACATATGCACATTGGTCATGCAGTTATCCGCACCTCTAGGCCTTTATTACTTGCGATTACATTCATTTGTTCAAAGCAAAATAATATAGGGATTGATAAACAACACAATCAACAAGAATTGAATGAACATATATACGAATCAAAACATAAATTCGATACAAGTTACCTCCCACCTCCTAGATTATGGATGATTTAGTTCATCATAGACAATGAACAGCACATGGAGATGATCGGATACATGATTTTGATCTTCAATACTTGAAATTACATAATCTAATTATGATATACAATCTAAAAACTACCTAAAATCTACCTAAGACTGCCATCTCCTCCTCGCTTCTCAAGATTCAACTTCAATATATACTGGAGTTGTAATCCAATCGAATCACCGTCTCGAAAATCCAAAATTAGCTGCTTCGACCACTTGCCGCAAGGTGTCAATACCTCCGTGATCGATGTATTTTATACGCCGATTTTATATACTTCGTGACTTAAATTATGCTATTTCACGAGTCTTTTGAGTACTAATATATGTTTTCTGGTGAGTTTTGTAAGTTTCGTGATTATTGTGAAAATACGTGAAACTCCGTGGTTTTAAGTGCAAATTACGAGAAAGAAAAATTGAAGAAAACGAAGTTCTGTCATCTCGACACCTTGCGGACGCAGTGCCTCGCACCTTGCGACCGCAAGGTAGGCAATATCGGTCCCCTCGGCCGCCAAGAATCGAAGAGTCCAAAACCACACACATCGAGACCTCATGGGACGCAAGGTATCCAAAGACTCAGGACCGCAAGGTAGGCAATGCGACCTTTTCGGATTTTCACACGTCATTCGATCCAATCACAACTCCCGAGTATATATAGAAGTCGTGCCGAGCCTAAGCAGAGGACGGCTGGAAGCTCTCTTTACATAGATTTTAGGTAGTTTTAGATTGTATAACATAGTTAGGTTTTGTAATTTCAAGTATTGAAGATCAAATCATGCCTTTCATCATCTCCATGTGTCGTGTTCATCGCCTATGATGAACTAAATCATCCCTAATCTAGGAGGTGGGAGGTAACTTGTATCGAATTTATGTTTTAATTCATATATATATGTCTATTCAATGCTTGTTGATTGTGTTGTTTATCAACCCCTATATTATTTTGCTTTGAACAAATGAATGTAATCGCAAATAATAAAGGCTTAGAGGTGCGGATAACCGCATGACCATGACCGAGTGCATATGTCGCATTAATCGGCTCACCAACACAATAAATTGGACCTATCGAAGCACGAGAGTGATAAGTTAGGACCGTGTTCTTACATGATCTAGGTGACAGATAGATCATAAATCTAGTGACCTAGATTGTTAGTTCTTGTGCTTAGGATATAGAATGGGTGAATTTTATGGGATGGAGGCCGAACCAATTGTTCAACGTGACTATATCTATTTTTAGTGAACGAACCCAAGACATTGAATGACATTTTATGAATTGAACATAAAGGAGATATAAGTGAAACCCGTAATCCTAGATTTCCACTCACCATAAGATCTTCATATCTCGTTATTACTGCCTAATTAGTTAAACATCTATAACTAGTAATTTAGAGTAGAATTAAACATAAAACCCCCTTAGGTTAATAATTTGCTATCTATAATTCGACTGCTCGTGATCACTTGTCTCTGTGGTTCGACCCTTGCTTCCGAGTCTATTCTATAATAGTCTTGTACACTTGCAAGGTAAATAGATAAATAAAACAATCGATCAAGTTTTTGGCGCCGCTGTCGGGGACAAGCTAGTTCAATGAAGTTAGTTTGTAGGTAGCGTAGTTTTTAATTTAATTAGTTTTTAGTTTAATTTTCTGTTTTTATAAAAAATAAAAATACAAAAAGATTTTATTTTATTTTAGTTTAATAGTTATTTGCTGAGATAATTGCAAAAAAAACCCTGACCTATTTTGTGTTTTGCAAAATTAACCTCGTGTTTTGATTTTCGACAAATTGAACCTCCACCTATTTTTTTTTTTTGCAATTCAAACCTTCCGTTAAAGTGGAGTTAATTTTTTTAACGTGATGATGAGTTGGTCGCCTGGGCACCGACGTGGATACCATTCCAAGCGATTTTTCCGCTTTTTTCATTGCAAATTAAACCATGTACATTTGTTTGTATTGCAAAAACAACCTTGGTCAAACCGTAGTTTATTTCCCGCCGTTTTTGATTGCAAATTAAACCCTGTACATTTGTTTGTATTGCAAAACCAACCTTGGTCAAACCGTAGTTTATTTCCCGCCATTTCGATTGCAAAATAAACCCTGTACATACTATTGTTTTTGCAAGACGAACCTTGGTCAAATTACTTGGTAATTCCCGCCTTTTTTATTGCAAAGTAAACCTTGTATAAATTTTTTTTTGCAACATAAACCTTGCCAAAAACCAGATTTTGGCTATATATATACTCATTTCATCCTAAAAAAATTCATCTCATTCTCTAACTAACAATCCATTTCATTAATTATATTTTTTATTTCACGATGAACACAGTTCGCTGCCATTGTGGAAGGATGGCTGTCATACGAACATCATGGACGGATCAAAATCCAGGAAGGAGGTTCTTGGGTTGTGAAAAATATGGGGTAAGTTATTGATTTTTAAAAATTTTAATTTTCTAAAAAATTATTTTTTTTATTTACTTGTTTTATTTTTTTTGTTCTTGTAGCTAGAAAGTGGATGTCGATTTTTCCTCTGGTTTGATCCTCCTCTAAAGGCAGTTGAAGTGGAAACTAAAAAAAGCAACAAATGCCTTTGGTTTTGTTTTGTGTTATCATTCGTGTTCAACATCATCTTCATTTTAATCATAATCGGGCATGATTAAGCTTTCGGAGTATGGAAGTATTAAGAAATGGTTGGGGTTAATTTTGTGGTATTGTATATGTTTTGTTGGATGTGTTAAAATGGAAACTTATTAAACCCCTAATGTATTCTCTTTATTTTGCCTATTGGAAATGAATGGAATGTTTTTGTTTTTTTTAATGTAAGAAATCTTGATGCATATGTATATCATCAACAAACTATTGCAACAAACACCAAATTATTTATATTATACAAAGACAATAAAACACAAACACAATTCCATGTATTATACCCAAACTTCACTACAAAACACAAAAAATCCCCGAGTGATATTCCATGTACTATGTTCAAAAAGGCCCTGTATTCCATGCACTATGTCCAAAAAGTAATACCCTGATCATGCATATGTATATCATCAACAAACTGCTGCAACAAACACCTAATTATTTATATTATACAAATACAATGAAACACAAACACAATTCCATGTATTATACCGGACACTTCACTACAAAACACAAAAAAAAATCCCCAAGAGCGCCACTCATGTATTCCATGTACTATGTTCAAAAAGGCTCAGTATTCCATGCACTATGTCCAAAAAGTAATACCACGATCACCGCAAAACACACGTAAAATGCAATAAAATAAGTCGATGAGATTATACAAATATACACCAACAACAAGCAATAATTAAAATAATAGACTAACCTAAAAGAGTCTACTCATCAAGGTCAATATGTTCTCCGGGCTTGAATCCGCATTTGGTTGAGAACCTGACATTAAGCAATCTGAAAGACCTCCTAGGGCTCTGTGTTGAAGCAGCTGCAGCTTGTCTTGGAGTAGGTTCAGGTTGTGTAGAAGGTGGTGGTGGTGTTGAAAGAAGTTGGCTCATAGTAAATTCCTCAGGTTCTTGGTCTTGTTGTGGCTCATGCAGTACATTTTCTTGGACATTTTCTTGTTGTGGCTCATGCAGTATATTTTCTTGAACATTTTCTTCTTGTGGCTCATGCAGTACATTTTCTTGGTCTTCCATTGGTTGATGATCAGTTTGGGATTCATTAGCTTCCTTACTTGGACATTTTCTTTTGTTATGCCCAATTTCCTTACAAATGGAGCATTTCACAGTATTTTTGACATTGCTCTCAAGTTGACCAGGTTTACTTGGACACTTTCTTGCACTATGTCCAAGTAACTGACAATAAGAACAAGTGATCGACCCACCCCTCTACCTAGTTTCGAATCCCAACAGTGTCTTGTTATCTTGATTCTCATTAGGTTCTATCCTCCTCAATTTTTTGGCCTCCTCGGCCTTTTTCTTCTTCCTAACCTGGAGCAAGGATAGGTGGTAGCCCTGTTTTTTCCACATTGCGATCCATGGATTGCATCCGTGTATTGTTGTAAAGCTTGATGTACAATTCTCTCTTATACCGTGTGACACAAAGTCCTCCACTTCCAAACCACTATAACACATGGCTGACATACCATGAACACATGGGATTCCAGTGAGCTCCCACCTTCTACAAGAACATGTCTTCTTTTCCATGTCAACTATGAACTGTGTTCCCCTACTTAAAACCTCAAACTTTGAGTTTCTGTCTAGGTAGGTACACAATGTGTGGACTCTATCTTGGTTTTCTCTACAATGACATGAATCTTAGGACATAACAAGCTTGTTTTTTTCTTCATCTTATCTCTCAACACATGTGTTCTTCTCATCGATTGCCCTAATGTTCTCCAACATGGTGATTATAGGCTTATCCCTAGCTTCTAGGATTGCCTTTGCATTAAAACTCTCACATAAATTATTTAGCGAATATCACATTCGGCCATGTGCTAAAGTGTGACCTAGACCATCGTTGAGGTGGCTTTGCATTAAGCCACTTGAATGCTTCTACATCTCGTATCCTTTAAATTCTCCATACATTTCTCAAAAAAGCAGGATTTGAAGCCCTTGCAGCCCCACGCCTATCTTTCAATACAAGACCTTTGTGTATAAGCTTGAAGTTGTTATACAAATGCCTAACACAAAACCTATGCTCTGAGTTTGGACACAAGAGTTCAAGTGCAGGAACCAATCCCTATAATTAAACATTTAAACAATTAAACAATTAAGAGTTTAACATGATTCTTAAATTAAACAATACAAGCAGTTGTAATATATTATAAACAAAGGTAAAAGGTAAAAAGTTCAAGGGTAATGTACCTTCGCTTATCCGACATAAAACTCCAATGGTAGGAGTTGACCATTTTGATATCCTTCTTCAACAAATCAATAAACCACAACCAAGATCGCTTGTTTTCACTTTCCACAACAAAGATACACAAATGGATAAGTACAATTATTTCCATCTATGCCCACAGCCGAGTAATATCCCTCCCCAGACCTTTCAAATGGCGACCATCCGGCCCAATTATTGGTCTACACCCTTCTAAAAACCCTTTCTTTAATGGTCCAAGGCGGATATACGATCTCGAAATCTATTAAGCTCATCTGTCATCAACTCCACAGTTGAACCAGGGCTAGCCCTCCTTAATTCCTCACAATAATCATTCAACCTGTTATACTGCTCCTCCTCCGTACTCAGACGCTTTAATGCCATTTGCTTAGCCCACGAAACACTTATGTATTGACACTTTTGCTTGGTGCTCGGCCAAAACATCGACTTGCAATGTGTGTAATGGCATATGAGTATTGGACCTAAATTTCTCCAAATATTTCTTAGCAATCCACTTTGCTCGACATTTGTATTATAGAAAGTCCTATAACATTTGTGGATTGGATTGTATGTCCTCACTTGAAACTGATTCTTGCCTTGAACCTTGGATGTATAAACCATCCAATCACATCCATCCTTACACACTACCCTCACCCTATTCTTCTTACTTTTGGCATATCTTATGAGTTTCCCCACTTAAAATGTTGTGTAACAGCATCCTTAAACTCTGCAATACTACTAAATGTCATCCCAATTTTAAACCTAGGGTCTTCCATATCAGTATCTTTGTTGAATTCAGTAAATGTTACAACTTTTCCCCCTGTTTCTTCATCACTTTCACCATCTAAACTAGCCAAATCATCATCACTTGCAGAAACTTATCATTAAAATCTCAATTCCTTCCACATCAATGGAGCATCAACAACCCCTTTTCCTTTGTCATTTTTTTGTTATTTACACCACCCCATTCAAAGCATCCTTATCAATATTTGCATCAAACAAACCATCATCACCCGATCATAATCACCTTGTCATAAAAATTATCATCCTTAGCAAATGACTCATCACTATCATCATCATCATCCCTGTATTTACCTCCCTTGTATTGACATCCCCTGTATTGACTTGGCCCCCAACTACCTCATTTTGTAATCCTAAATCAACATCTATATCAAGTCCTAAATCAAAATCCTCCTCAACCTCTGATATTTCAATATTTTTACTATTAGCCTTGATGAAGTAAAAAGACAATAATTTGTTCACAGAGACTAAACCCATCAACTCCTTATCATCCTTTATTGCACAAATTCATCCCCATTATGGACACTTTGTAGTAAAAATTTATGGACCTTGGATCATAACCTAAAGTTTCAGCCATATCTTTCATCTCAATCAATGACCATTCATCTATATCACAATTATCAAAAAAATTCACATTTCCCCCAACATATTTGCCCCACTCAAATTGACCACCATGATGCACTTTAACAGTAAAAAAAGGGCCATCAACATCTGAAAAAGGTCAATATGACAAAAATAAATTATTTCTCCAAGTGGAGTGAACCACAAAGCACATGATAACAAAACACACACATATCAGTGCAACATTCTATATCAAGTATAGGTGATTAATAACACAGCCCTAATTTTTAACACAGCCCTAACAAAGCTGACAACATAACATTCTGTAATGCAACATTCTATATAAAGTATAGGTGATTAATAAACCATTAAGCAGAACATAGGGTTAGTTTACCAAAGCAGAACATAGGTGATTAAAAAATCATGATTCATATTTGGGAAATCGAATACCAAAGCACAAATGAAATAAAAAATTCTAGGGTTAGTTTACTTACCATAATTAGGGGCTCCATGATCATTCAACAACCTTAGAGACCGCATTGCATTCACTATTATTCTCGATTCACTATAATCTCCAAGTCTGAATGAAGAATTTGCTCTTGATGGAAAAAACCCTACAAATCGCCTCCTTCTCTCTCCCAAGAAATCGCCAACTGATTCAATTAGAGGTTAGGAATTAATTTTAATTGATCACGTGAAACTCACGTGTGTAAACTACGGTTTTGACCAAGGTTCGTCTTGCAAAAACAATAGTATGTACAGGGTTTATTTTGCAATCGAAATGGCGGGAAATAAACTACGGTTTGACCAAGGTTGGTTTTGCAATACAAACAAATGTACAGGGTTTAATTTGCAATCAAAAACGGCGGAAATAAACTACGGTTTGACCAAGGTTGTTTTTGCAATACAAACAAATGTCTGAGGTTTAATTTGCAATGAAAAAAGCGGGAAAAATCGGTTGGAATGGGTGCCAAAACCAACTCATCATCACGTTAAAAAAATTAACTCCACTTTAACGGAAGGTTTGAATTGCAAAAAAAAAAATAGGTGGAGGTTCAATTTGTCGAAAATCAAAACACGAGGTTAATTTTGCAAAACACAAAATAGGTAAGGGTTTTTTTTGCAATTATCTCGTTATTTGCTTTTAAATTGCTTTAATTTATTTGCATGCAAGGTCGTAGATCTTTGAATCCTGAATTGGTAGACTTAGATCAAGAGATACATATTGTTAAAAAGATACCAAAGATATTTTTGAAAATCTAGCTTTCGAGCACGATAATCAAGACAATGCGAATCGAGAGGATCCTACGGTTGATCCTACAATGGAAGATAATAACAATAATCGTAATCACGAAAACCCTAGTTGACCCAGGTCAATAGGAATCAAAGACAAGAAAGAGCTAAGAAGAAATATGGAAGTAGTAGTAAATCAAATAACTATTAATGATTTCAGTAGACCTTCATTAAATGTGGTAACATCATGTTTAGTCTTGCCGGATGCTGTTAGGAATTTTGAGCTAAAAGGACATTATTTTAATGTCATACCATCTTTTCATGGGATGCCTCAGGAAGATCCTGTCAGTTTCTTAAGAGAATATGAATACATGATGAGTACTTTTCTTTTATGAGGATTAACTGAAGATCAAATTAAAATGAAATACTTTCCCAGTGCATTAAAAGAATTGGCAAAGAGATGGTTTATAAACCTAACACCAAGCAGTGTTTTTACTTGGGCACAATTATATGATTTGTTTATGAGCAAATTTTACAAACATGCATCTCTTTACAGTAGTAGAAAACAAATCATGTCATTCCAAAATGAACGGGTGAAACATTCCATGAGTCATGGGATAGATTTAAAAATACGCTTATTATGTGTCCTCATCATAATTTGGCTCAACATGTGTTAGTGCTTCAATTTTATCATGGTCTTTCGCCGGAGTTTACAAACTATGGTTGATAGTGCATTTGGTGGTTCTATTAATAGAATGACACCGAAGCACTAGAAAGAATTATTTGAGATGCTAAGTATTAATTCCCAACGAAAAAGTGCTAGAGGTAAAAATAGGAGCCTATATCAATTACAAGATAATTCAAATACACAAGCTCAATTTGAAAATTGGCAAACTCAAGAAGCATGTGCTTTATGTGGATTATATTCTCATGCTACTAATTTTTGTCCATCAAGTGCTATGTAAATACGAGCAGAGGCTAATGCTATGAATATGTATCCTCAAAGACCAAGGAATGATCCATATTCAAATACATATAATCCTGGTTGGAGGAATCATCCTAACTTTTCTTGGGGAGGAAATAAGCCTTTGCAACCTCAACAATTCCAACCTCAACCTCCACAACCTCCCAGTTGCCAAATCAAAATCAGTTGAGAATTGAAGAAGTTCCCAAGCAAGAAGTGGCTAGTAAAGGTCAAGCGGCTTTGATGAAGTACATGCTTGAAGAAATTGAAAATCGAAGAAACATATTGAAAGTTAACGAAGCAAATAAAAAGAGAAGAAGGGAAGTTCCTAGTCAAACGAGAGCAAGCTAAGTCAATCACCGTCTTGAAGTGGTAAGGTGATAGGTGAAGAGGTAAGTGATCTGATCCTTCTTCCAATATGCATGCTGATGTAGAAAATTCAGAAAAAGTAATAGAAAAAAGAAATTGAGAAAAAGATAGTGATAGTGATAAAGTAATTGATGATTTAAGTAATCAAGAGGTAGAAAAAGAAAGAAGTAGAAGTAGAGTTAGATGTTCCAAATAAGGAACAAGAAAAGAAAAAGAAATTCAAAATGAAAATTTACAAGAAGTAGATAAAGAGTTAGATAAAGAAGAAGAGGAACCTTATGTGGCTCCACCACCATATGTTCCTCCAATACCGTTTCCAAGAAGACTTATGAAAAATCGAATGGACAAACAATTTACGGAAATTTATAATATGTTATCCAAAGTAAATGTTAATTTACCTTTGCTTAATGTTATTAAAAATATTCGACTTATGCAAAGTTTTTCAAAGATCTTCACTCTAAGAAACACAAGTTTGAAAACAACGAAAAGATTGTTGTTTTCGAAAAGCGTTAGTCTGTTTACAACCCGAATTACCACCTAAGTTGAAAGACCCAGGTAGCTTTAATATCCAAGTTTCCTTGGGAAGCTCTAAAAGATGAAAGCAATGCTAGATTTAGGAGCAAGTATTAACTTGATGCCTTTCTGGTCTATAAACAATTAGGTTTAGGAGAACTAAAACCCACTAATATGCAATTACAATTAGGATCGCTCGTTAAATATCCTTTGGGTATAGTGGAAGATATCCTAGTTCGGGTTGATAAATTAATCATACCGTAGACTTTGTGGTTCTTGAGATGGAAAGGAAGATATGCACTAATAATGAAGTCCCAATATGTAGGCACCATTTATGGCAATTTGCTAATACAATGATTAATGTGAAAAATGGTAAACTCACAATGTCGGTCCTAGGTGAAATTTCTCAGTGAAATTTTGTGTTTGATGCTATGAATAGACCTAGTGACATGAGTGCTGTTTTTCAATAGATGAGATTGAGAAATTAACAAGCGAAACCTTTGAAAAGAGGAAGAGTATGAGAGAGATAGATTTATTGTCTATGATGATAGCCCTATTCCTCCCATAAAAATTGACATTGAGGAAATTGAAAGAGAAATAGAGGAAGAAGAAAGATTAGAAAGAAAAGCTAGAAGCTAGTAAAAAAAGAAAGATGAAAGAAAAAGAAATAAAGGTAGAATCGAAAATACTCATCTGAAGAGTCGAGAAAGTAGTAGAAGAAAGTTATGAAATCAAAGAAGATGAAGTAGAGATTCTAAAATCTCTCTTTGAAGAAATTGAGATAAAAGATATTGAGATAGAAGATATTAAGGAAGAAAAGCAAGAAGAGAATAATGAGGCTAAAATAAAAGAAACAATTAAAGTAGAAAATTCTGAATTTATGCCTTCCATTAATTCTCCAAAAGTCGAAGAATTAAAGCCATTACCATCCCACTTAAAATATGCATTTTAGGGAAGGTAACACTTTACTGTTATTATAGCAAAATTTCTTAATGTAGCCGACTTAACTTGAAAACAAGAAGCAAGTTTGTTAAAAGTCTTATGGACATATAGAGAAGCTCTAGGATGGTCCTTAGCTGACCTAAAAGGAATTAGTCCCTCTATGTGTGTGCATAAAATACATTTAGAAGAAGGTAGTAAACCTTCTAGAGAAAGACAGAAGACTTAACCCACACATGGAAGAAGGCATTAGGAAAGAAGTTCTTAAGCTCTTAGATGCGGGTATAATTTACCCTATATCAGATAGTAAATGGGTTAGTCCTGTTCAAGTAGTTCCTAAGAAGTCAGGAATTACTGTTGTCAAAAATGATAAAGATGAATTAGTTCCTACGAGGACTATAACTGGTTATAGAATGTGTATCGATTTGCGTAAATTAAATGCGGCAACTAGGAAAGACCACTTTCCTTTACCATTTATTGACCAAATTCTTGAAAGACTGCAGTCATGAATATTGTTTTCTTGATGGTTTTTTAAGGATATAATCGGATCCTGTTGCTGAAGACCAAGAGAAAACAACATTTCCCTTTGGTACTTTTGCTTTTAGGAGAATGCCTTTTGGGTTGTGTAATGCACGGCTACTTTTCAAAGATGCATGATTTCTATATTTTGAGATCTAGTTGAAAGATGCGTAGAAGTTTTCATGGACGATTTTAGTTTTTCGGAATTCTTTTGATCCTTGTTTAGAAAACCTTACATCGTCACGAAAAGATCTTTGAAACTAATTTAACTTTAAGTTGGGAGAAAAGTCACTTCATGGTAAAACATGGAATTGTCTTAGGGCATGTTGTTTCAAATAAAGGAATTGAAGTTGACAAAGCTAAAATTGAAGTTATTTCGCAACTACCCCTCCCTTCAGTTAAAGGAGTTCAAGTTTTCTTGGTCATCTTGGTTTTACCGAAGATTTATAAAGACTTTTCAAAATCTGTAAACCTCTATGTAATTTGTTAGCAAAAGATCTGAGTTTATTTTTGATGAAGAATGTTTAGAAGCTTTTAATTTATTAAAAGAAAAGTTAACTCCCCTATTTTATCCGACCCTAATTGGTCACTCCCTTTTGAAATCATGTGTGATGCATCGATTTTGCAATTGGAGCCGTGTTAGGACAAAGGGTAGATAGAAAGCCTCATGTGATCCATTATGCTAGTAGAACTACGATGATGCTCAATTGAATTATACCACTCTTGAAAAGGAATTTTAGCGGTAGTATATGCTTTAGAAAAATTAGATCATATTTGCTAGGATCAAAGGTGATAATCTTTTTACGATCATTACTGCATTAAAATATCTCTTTAAGTAAGAAGGATGCTAAACCAAGATTAATTAGATGGATGTTATTGTTACAAGAATTTGACATAACTATCAAGGATAAAAAGGAACCGAGAATGTTGTGGCCGACCACTTGTCTAGGTTAGAATTTTCACCCTTGCAGGCGTCAATTTCTTGATGACCACGTCCCCATTAATGATAATTTTCCGATGAACAACTCCTAGCCATTAAAGATTAGGCCCTTGGTATCTTGATTTTGTCAACTATTATGTGTCGATATCATTAATCGGATTTTGATCATTACGAAAAGAAAGAAATTTTTAGCGGAAACTAAAATTATTTTTGGGAAGCTCCTCACTTATATAAGATTTGTTCGATTCTTTGATAAGAAGATGTATTCCAGATCAACAAGGTATCATGGAATGCCTTACTGGATATTCTTGTGGTGGTCATTTTAGTGGTAATAAAACCGCTCGAAAATTTTGCAATCCAATTCTTGTTTTTAGAGATTGTGAAGCGTTTTCTGAGAACATGTGATAAATGCCAAAGAACGGGTGGTATAGGAAAAGAAAGCGAGATGCCCTTACATGTTAATTTAGTAGTTGAAATTTTTGATGTTTGGGGTATTGATTTTATGGGTCCCTTTCACGTGTCAATAATTGCGAATATATATTTGGTAGCGTTGACTCGTTTCTAAATGGATAGAAGCGGTAGCAACCAAGAATAATGATGGTAAAACGAGTCAAGTTTGTAGAAGATTTATTTGCTAGATATATGAGTCCACAAGGCCATAATAAGTGACAGGGAACTATTTCACCAATAAGTTGTTAAATAGTGTTCTTAGAAAGCATGGTGTAACTCACAAGTTAGCTACACCTTATCCCTGAACATACGGACAAGTAGAAGTAAGCAATAGGCGGATAAAAGCGATTGTTAGAAAAACATTAGGCCTAATCGTAAAGATTGGGAATCTAAACTCAAGGATGCTTTATGGGCATAAACTGCTTTTAAGACACATAGGAATGAGTCCATATAGGATGGTATATGGTAAAGCTTGCCATTTACCGTTGAGATTGAGCACTAAGCCTATTGGGCAATTAAAGAATTGAATTTAGATTTGACATTTGAGAAAGAAAGATTGTTTCGATTAAATGAATTAGAAGAACATAGACTTAATTCGTATCGAGAATGCGAAAACTTATAAAGAAAAGACCAAAAGTATCATGACATGGGATTAGCCAACAAAATGCTTCATCCGGTATGAAAGTATTATTGTTTAACTCTAGGTTAAGGTTATTCCCAGTTAAAATCAAATGATGGGTCCTTTTTAGAATAATGCAATTTATCCTCGTAAAGTTGATATACAAAACCCCAAAAATAATGAAGTGTTTAAAGTGAATGGACACCGACTCAAGCCATATTTTTGAGCCAATGTCGGTTGAGCGAACAATTGAATTAATCGTTTGGCCGACAATGAACCACCAAGAGATTGGAACTGCGGTTGCGGTGAGGCAAAGGCGCTAAGTGGGAGGCAACCCACTAATTTGAAAGTTATTTGTTATTTAGTTAGTTTAAATATGTTTTCTCCATTAAATTTTATTTTTGGACATTTAATTTTAAATTAAATATGCAAAAATTCAAGTTTGGGGGAGAAAAACATCTTAATGTTGTATTTATATGTTGCTAATAATTTTTAGTTTAGAATTTTGTTTAGATTTTGCATACAGGAATTATCAACCATAACGGAAATGAAGGATAAACGCAAGGCGATAAAAGGCTGAAAAACAAGAGTGGCGGTTTAATCACCTTGCGGGACATAACAGGTGTGAAGGACCTTGCGGCCATAGGTCCCTGATGCAGAATCTCGTGTAGTGAGGTATCGGACATGGGGAATGAATGAAGAATCGACCGCTTTGGGGCCACCTTGCGCCACGCAAGGTGTGGCGCAACTTGCGACCGCAAAGTTCCTTTATATATCTTGTCTTGGGGCCGTTAAAAAACACTCACTTCACTCCATCTCTTAGATTCCCGGCGGCGGCAGTCCAAATACCTTCCAAATTCGGCGAGATCTTCCATATCCGGCTTTAATCTCAAGATATTCTCTCTCCTCAAACTCTATCTCCCTCACTCATCTCCCATTACACACAAGTTGAAGATTTTGAAGAAGAAAAAGAGAGAACCACATTATTGCCGCCGAAGATCAAGCTCCTCCAGGCTCATTCACTCGAATCGAGCAAACAAACCTCCTAACACCCTCTTTAATTTCATACGTGAAATATTTGCATGCTAGGGTGTTAGTTATTTTTAATAGATATAATTTTTGCATGCCTTAGATTAAATTTTAATTTTAAAATTTTAAAACACATTTTTATTGTTAAATTTTTAGTTTTAAAATTTTATTTCAAACAAAATGTTTAGAAAGCGTAGAAATCACGACTCTTCATCCTCGGCCCGCTCGGGAGGAAGAACATAATTTTGACATCACCGGCTTCGTGTCCTACGAAGCATCGGAGAATACACCAACAAACTCAAGTCCTTGGTGCAGAAAGGGGATTTAAAGGCGAAGATTTTGGTATCCGTCTCTTTCGATGGCTCGTAGGTGGGGAGCTTGCCTTCCCGTATTGCGTAATGCGTTCTATGCTTGTCTTTATACTTTCTTGGTTGATTGTGACATATTTACTTATTATATAAATGTTTAGAATCATTCATAGATCATTTTAAGTCCATAACATGTTTAGAATCATATGAACTTGTTTGTTGAATCGCCCGTTTGATCGCGTTGAATGGCCTTAAGCGATTCCTCTCGTTGCTCGTATTTGCTTCTATTTCGGCGTCACGAAGTGTTCGTTGAGTTCTTGGCTTTATATTCAAGTCTTAATCTTGTTGAAACAACCTTTTCATGCCCAAGACATCCTAGTTTGATTGGTGTTTGATTTAATAGTTGTTCATTAATCGCGTGGTTCATGCATTTCTACTTGTTCAGGGGTTGTTCGGGTGCGTTTCCGACTTGTTTTGAGTAGGGTTAGACCTTAGAAATGGTTGCCCAAAGTTTGGGACCATTTAGATCAAGTTTGAATCAAGTTTTAGAGGTTACAGGCAGGCCGCATGTGGGAGCGGTGAGGCGCCGCCTCGAATCTTTGAGGTAATTGGCGGATAGTGCGAACTTGGGGAGAGCCCGGTTGAGGCGATAGGTGGCGCCCGCCTCACTTCTTTGTTCGGGATGATTTTCTCCTGTTGCAATTGTGGACGACTTGTACACTTCAGCCCTATCTAAACCTATCCTAAACCTCCTAACCCTTTACTTAAGTCCTAACATCCCTAACTAGTTTTTAATGTTGAGTTAAGAGTTCATTAGTGACCAATTAAGCCACAAATCAGATTAGAAAAGGGACCACAAGTTGTTGACACTTGTCCCACTCAAAATCTAGGCAAATATAAACCACATTTCATTTTTGACCCTCGTTCTCACCCTCCCTCTTCCAAAACAATTTCCATCCTCTCTCTAACTCTTCCATGGTTTCTTGAGGTCTTCATCTTCATCCTTCATCATCCATTCATCATTTGCCCAAGGGTCCTCATTAAAGTTGTAGAGCTGAAGAGGAGCATTTCCATCAGATTGGTTTCTTCCATTTCTTTCTTTGGTGTATAACTTGTAAGTTACTTTCTTCATCTTCTTCTTTTAAGTTCTCATTGACCTAAGGAAGCAAAGCCTATGGTGGTTGAGGTCAATGAGGACACATGTATGCCTTTCATGCTATTTTCTTGTATGTTGAGATTTTGAGCTTGTTAGGAG
>CM028381.1:86846104-87000970 GCA_013146195.2 Codonopsis lanceolata
TTGAAGATTTTAAGCGGTCGGTAGAGCTTGACCAACTCGTGGATGCAAAGCTGGTTCCCTATTATTCCCAAGGGTGTAGCCATGTTTTGTGCATGTTGGCGAGCAGCGGCCTGCCGGATATAACTCCTGAGATGATGGCAAGATGGGGAGCGGCTCGCCTGTGTGCCATGTTCTGAGTAGCCACGCTTTGATCCCTTATACCGTGGATGAACTGGGGATCATTGCGAATAATGATAGGGAGAGCGGTGAGCCGGAGTGGATTCCTCCGACTCCGTTGGCCAATAATGTGGTTGATCAAATGAACGCCATTTTTGAGAGCGAGGCCAACGACGATGAGGATGAGGATCCTGCTCCCCAGCCTGTTGGCCCGGTGATAATAGATGTCGAGGAGAATCAGGCTACTCCTGCCGGCGGCAATTTGCCTCTTCCTCCCAACCCAGTCTTGGCGAGCTACCTCCTCCACCACCTCTTCCTCCCAACATGCAGTCCGAGATGGACAGAATATTTGCCGAGCTGGACACCTCGGGGACAGCCACTGAGCAAGGAGGGAACTAGATAGCTTTTGATCATCCTTGTATTTATTTCCCTTCTTATGTAATTGAAAAATTTATAATGAGAACTTTTATTTCAAAATTGTGTATGAATGTCTTCCTGTTACTTGTTTTATTTCGGTTTGCACTTAGCGAAAACAATTAGGATCATCGAGGCGGGGCCCTTACGCTAATCGGCGGGCATCTAAATAATTGGCTCTTGCCGAGTTGTCGAGCGAGTTGTGTGGCGCGTTAGCGGGCATGGCCCTTGGTTCATCGAAGCCGTTAACATTATTTAAATTTGGATATTGATTTGAGCGAGATTTATCTCCCTTTGCCGAAAGCGAACAAAGCCGTCAAATAATATCGAAAACCGGGTTGCTCCCCTTCTCCTGTTGAGGCATTCAAACTTAAAAACATAAACCGGGCAGGGCCCCACTTTGCTCGATTTGTCAAGCAAAGTTTTGTTTATATTTGTTTGAGTATATTTTCCTTTTGACATGCGCAATTTCGAAAATTTCAATCCATGTACGCAATCACTTTCATTCGAAACAATTTTATTATTGAAGAAACCCTTATTGAAAATACAGTCAACCAGGATAAACTGGAACTAACGCTCATGTTAATGATAATATTTCTTCAAATGATCAGAATGCCAAGGATGCTTCAAATGTTTGCCTTCCTGATTCTGCAGGGTGTAAGTACCTTCTCTAACAATTCCTGTAACCTTAAATGGTCCTTCCCAATTAGGTGACAATTTTCCTCGTTAAATTCATTTGTCACGTAACCTCGATTTTCCTAAGGACCAGTCTCCAATTTTGAATGCTCTTCCCGAACTTTCCTATCGTGATGGGCTTTGGCTTTACGCTTGTAGTTAACCATCGATGCGAGCTTCCAATCTACGTTCCTCGAGAAGGTCAAGGTCGATTGCCCGGGCGACCTCGTTGTCTTGCTCGTTATAATGGGCCACTCTGTAACTGGGAAAGGCTGTTTCAGTTGGAATTACAGCCTCTGATCCGTACGTGAGAGCAAAAGGTGTTTCCCCTGTTGATCCCCTTACAGTCGTTCTAATCGACCATAAAACAGCCGGTAACTCGTCTGCCCATTTTCCTGCTCGATCATCCAAATTTCGTTTGAGAGCGTGCATGATTTGTTTGTTCGCGGCTTCTGCTTGTCCGTTGCCTTGTGGATAGGCAACTGAAGATTGCCAATGTTTAACATACATCTGTTACATTCTGTAAATTTATCGAGAATTGCGTGCCATGATCGAAACAATGGCTCTAGGTAACCCAAGCGACACGGATGTGGTCATGCGAAGTTGATGATGTTGTTTTCAGTGATGGTCGCCAATGGTTTTGCTTCAATCCATTTGGTGAAGTAGTCGATTGCCACCACTGCATATTTGAATTGAGATCGCGCTAGAGGAAAAGGTCCAATTATGTCAATTCCCCACATGTCGAATGGCCATGCGCCACGGCGGGGTGCGCTTTCGGTGGATGGCGGTCTAGGTATATCCATGAAACCTCGACATTTGTCACATTTACGCACGTATAAGGCTGCATCTTTCCTTAACGTGATCGATAGTAACACTGCAAATAAAATTTTTTGTGCCAAGGTCAGTGCCCACGGATGACCGCCACATTCTCCTTGATGGACCTCGTATAGAAGCTCTTGGGTCATTTACGGTCGAACACAACGAAGCATCGGCCTTACCCTTGACCGCTTATGCGGTACTCCTCAGGCCACCGAGTATCGACATACAGTTCGGACAACTCTTGCTCGGTTTTTGTCTTACGGTAATATACCTTTCGATGAAATCTTTATACTCGTCGATCCGGCATCGCTTTCGGCTCGATATCCATTATTCGGTCCTTTTCAATCGAAGGTGTTTCGGATGATCAATCATCACTTCTTGGCCTTAACACGGATATTTAGTCCTCTGCTATCTTGGAAAGGTAGTGCGCTTTCGCATGTTATCGCTCGATCAATCGACGATCTCCCGAACTTGAAGCTCTTCAAAATTTCTTTGACTAACTTCGCGATGCTTGACCAATGTAGGATTATGGACTGCATACTCCCCATGTACTTGGTTCACGACTAATTGTGAATCAGAGTATCTTGTAACGAATCAATATCCATGTCTAGCGCGAGCTCTAATCCGGCAATCATGGCCTCGTACTCGGCTTGATTGTTGGAGGCAGGAAATTTGAATCTAAGAGCCATCTCGAACTCGTCGGCTGATCGGTGTGACCCGATAAGATGCTGCTCATTGCCGTTTTACTCGCGGCGCCATCCACGAATAATTCCCAACGGTGAAATTGGTTTGATCTTAATCGTTTTTCTTGTTCGGCGAGGCGAGTTGTGCTCGGGACAACTTCTTCCTCATGGTTGGAAAAGCTTCGTTTCTACCAAAAAGTCGGCCAATGCATGTGCCTTGATTGCCTTTCGTGGTTGATAGTCGATGTGAAATTATGTGAGCTCGATGGACCAACCAAGCATTCTTCTGAAAAATCGGGCTTGTGCAAAATTTTTCGTAATGGTGAGTCGGTGTACACAATTATCACGTGTGCGAGAAAAAGTAGGCTCGTAATTTCCGGCGGCAATAACAAGAGAGTAGGCCAACTTTTCTATATTAAAATATCGGCTCTCTACGGTGTGAGAGCTTTTGACCACGTAATACGGGTTTTTGGACATTTGACTCCTCCCAACCAAAAGCGGCGGCCACGGCTGATGCGTGGCGCCAAGTCTAAATATAGGTTTTCTCCCATTTTGGTGCTCATTAAGGGTGGTTCACCGAGATACTTCTTAAGTTGCTTGAACGCCTCTGCACATTCCTCATTCCACTCAAAATTCTTGTTTCCCCGGAGTACTTTGAAGAAGGGTAAACATCGTTCAGCGGAGCGAGAAATGAAACGACGAGGCGATGGCGGTTCGTTCAAGCGTTGGGCGTCTTTAATACATCAGGCGACTTCATGTCGAGTAGAGCTTGAATCTTCTCGGGTTAGCTTCTATCCCCTACGGTTAACCATGAACCCCAAGAATTTCCCGGCCGAGCAGCAAGCACTTGCTCGGGTTCAGCTTCATGTTGTTCTTTCTCAGGTTGGTAAAAGTTTCCTCCAAGTCTTTGCTGTGGTCTCTCCCCTTTGTCTTGATGACCATGTCATCAATGTATGCTTCCATGTTTCGGCCAATTTGTTGGCCAAAAACTTTGTTGACCATACGCTGATAAGTGGCCCCAGCGTTTTTCAACCCGAAGGGCATCATTTTATAACAGTAGAGACCGCCAGCTGCTCGAAATGCGGTCAAAGCCTTGTCCTGCTCGCTCATTTTCACTTGGTGGTATCCTGAATATGCATCCAAGAAGCTGAGCATTTCGAATCCAGCAATTGCATCAACCAGCCTATCAATGCGAGGAAGAGGGTAACTGTCTTTGGGGCAAGCCTTATTAAGATCTGTGAAGTCCACGCACATTCTCCATTTATCATTGCTTTTTTTAACCATCACCACATTGGCAAGCCAGGACGGGTAATGAATTTCTTCAATGATGTCTGCTTTCAGTAGCTTCTCTACTTCCTTCTTTATAGCCTCATTTTTTTCTGTGGAGAATTGGCGAGGTCGCTGTTGAATTGGTCGATATGCTGGGTCCACACTTAGCCGATGAAGAGCTACCTCCTCACTTATGCCCCTCATATCTTCCACCGTCCAGGCAAACACATCAAGGCTTGACTTTAATTGTTCGATCAATCTTGTCCGCTCCTCGGGGGAAAGTGCTGTCCCAATTTTGATTTTCTGCTCTGGAAAAGATGGATTGATGACAATTTCCTCGAGCTCATCTTCAGCCCGGAATTCTGGCTCTTCACGGACCTGCAATGTGTCCATTTCAATTTTTTCGTCGCCTTTTGCCCTCTTTTTACGAGCGGGCTTTGATGTTTCCTCGGCGGCCTCTGTCTCCTTGTCCTTGGGGTGATCAACCTCCATATTTTCTGGTCGCGAGCACTCTCCTTCAGAAATTACTGCTATATTGTCCAGAGCTTTGCCTGGAACAACGATTTCTTCATTGGGGATGGCGAGCGCGATTTTCTGCCTTTTCTTCTGCGTTTCCCGGACAAATTCCCACATTGCTCGGGGTTGACTATGAAGGATGCCAACGCCGATGTGCGTAAAACTTTGCTCGGTGAGGCAGAGGCTACCATGCAGGCGAGCCATGGAGGATGCCCATGATGGCATTATATGGAGATTTCAGATCGATCACGAGGAAAGTTATGACTTCTAGCCTCGTATGTTCCCCATCGCCTATGTAAACTTCCAGGTCAACTGTGCCCTTGACCCCGACTTTATGATTTGTAAAACCTTCCAGAGTTCCCAAGTAAGGTTTTAATCGGGCATCGGTGAGACCAATCTCCTTAAAACAACTGTAGTAAAGCACGTCGGCATGCTCCCGTATCTCTGAGCACTTCGGTGCACTTGCCGATTGTTAATCAAAGCCGACACAACCAAAGGCTGTTCGGACCAAGGGTTGTGCTTGCCCGGCGAGTGAAGCTGGATGAATGCTTTCGCCAAATCGAGTTCTTGGTGGCATATTCATCACTTTTGACGGTGAATAAATATGCTTTCCCGATTGAGTCGGCTGGGTTCTTCCTCAAGAATAACATTCACCACCGGTTTATGCGGGGGCATTGCCTCTGTTTCGCCGTTTCCCGGCGGGAGGATCACGGCGATTGCCACCATTGTTGTTCCCTTGCTTGAACCTATCAAGACGTCCTTGATTAATCAAGCGTTGGATTTCTTTTTTGAGGATGAAACATTCCTCCGTGACATGCCCCACGTCGTTGTGGTAGGCACAAAATTTTGTGCTATCCCTGTATTGTGCAGTATCCGGATTCATGGGATAGGGAGCGGGGAGATCATTCTGTATTTGCATCATTATTTCCTCTCTTGAAGTGTTTAAGGGAGTGAAATCTTGCTCCACGAATCGTTGAGTGGAATCGAAGTCTGTTCGGTCTCTCAGAAAATTATTGTTATTTCAGAGCTAGGAGTTGCGGTTGGTGTCGAACTATTTTCAACCTTTTCCTTCCCTTTTCCCTTCCGATGCGCCTCAGTCGAAATTTGAGCAGTTGTGCTCGAGCAAGCATCTCACCACAGTGGCGGTGGATGCATCACCAATTCTGCTTGAGGCCCCCAGCCGCATATTGTTCAAAAAACAAAGCGTAACCTCTCCTTCAGTCATGCCCGTGACTTGTTCGAGCACCTTAGTGAACCTTTCCACATAGCTATGGGAAGATTCATCAATTCCTTGAACCACTTTGCAGAGGTCGAATCGACTTTTGGGGAGAGCTCCGGCCGAGCCAAATTCTGCTAGGAACTTCTCCTTCAAGTCTTTCCACGCCGTAATAGACCCTTTCGGAAACGCCTAACCAACTCGGGCTTTACCTGTATGGCCCTGCAAATGCCTTCATTTTCAAGGCTTCATTCTAGTCACCAAGCCGACTGAGCTTCAAATGATCGTAGCCAATCTCTGCTCGGGTTTTCAGAGTATTTATCAAAATTCGGAAAAGCTCCTGTCTTTGGAGGTGTGTTTTCGATCCAGTCTGCGAATGGACTACCATCTGAAGATCGAGCAGACCCATCAGAACGGCGACCAGCTTCCCACCCATCCATTCTAGCCTGCACAATTGCCAAAACCTCGGCCATTGTCGAGGTTGGCTAATGGTTGGAATTACTACGGGCTGAGCTATAGCGGCCAGAGGTGCCTCAATTTCTTGTGCTCGGAGCTGCTGGGGGACCCTTGGAGGTCTTGTTGTCTCGTAGCGGTCTGCTCGTCTGTCGTGTTCGCGACGGGGTGAAGTTCGTCGAGACCGATGAGAATAGCGAGATCGAGAATGATATGAACGCTCATGTTCATCATTTCGACTTCGCCTGCTGGCTGGCTGTGACTCATCGACTATACTGTACTCTCTAGCACGACGTTTATCCCGGCTTCGCCTTTCCTCATGGATTTCCATGGCATTGGCATCTGGTTGTGGCGCCATCGCTTTACGCGATTCGGTGGGCGTCGATGGCCAAAGGGGGCTTGTGCGGGGCATGGCCGCCAACACTAAGCACCCTTTCAACCACGTGTGGAGCACTAACCGCGGGTACAATTGGTGATGCTTGTTCCTCTATGGGAGGCGGTGGCGACAACGCGGCTAGGCTGTTGATTCGAGAATAAACATCTTGCTCGAATCTTGAGCTTGATTGCGAAACTTGTGCACAGGCTTGTTCATTCAATGGGATAGGCTCGCCACGAATTAAGTCGGCGGCTTCCTACGTTGGTTCAACTGATCCCTTAACTCAACTGAATTGGCCCTTTGCTGTTGCAATTGATTTCTTAAATCATGCTGAGGTGGATCAGTTGCTGGGACGAAACCAACTTCACCATTAGGTGCATGTTGTGCCGCCACTTGAGATCTGGTCATTACCCCGCTTAGTGGTGGTAGGCCATTTCGTGGAAACTGGTCAGGCTGGGGAATCCCCTCGGGCCTGTTACTAATTGGGGGCCAATCCCCTTGAACAGATACATCACCGCCGACATTTCCGCTTGCTCCAACCTGTCCCTTTCCATTCTTAGCCATGCTAACAAAAGTTGATGAAAAGTGAAACTAAAAGTTTTTCGTTTCGACAACGGAACCAAGCGATCTTTGCACAATCTAGTCTTGGGCGGTCCTTGCGGTTTATAGGATATCTGGGCTTAACTGAATGTGAGAACTCCTAAAACCCTGTCAAAAGAAGAAACACCTTAGATGGAATGCAAGGCAGGGCCTCGCGAAACCCCTCAGGTGTGAGAGTAAGTATTGAGCTTAGTTGAAAGCAAAATAACAGGGTTTCGGTGTATAGAATAGTGCGTACCTTTCAAATGAGATTTTATGAAGTATATATAGCCTTTCTGGGAGTAAGATCCGGGTTAGGCTATGATCACGGAGATATTTTAGGACTGTAATACCATAAATGCGGGTTGACCGCGTAACCGAAGGAATCATGGCTAAAATCTCGGGATCAGCGAGGTTATCTCGAAATTAATACCGAGCTCAATCGGGCAGCCTTGTTCCCTGCTCGCTGAGTGATAGAGAAATTCCTGCTCGGGATAGATGTATGATGATCATCTCGCGGCTATCCTGCTCGGGTAATTTCTTTTCCTGGTCTCTGTCATACACGTGACTATCACGTGTTGGAGCCTGTGCTTGGCTCGTGACCAAAGTTTGGGCCGAGCTCATCATTTTGTTTTTTTTTTTTAAATATGCAATATTTTTGTTATTCTTTTTGAATGCAAATATTCTTTTTTTATGCATGCAAAAATGTAACATTTATTTCCTTTTTTTTTTTTGAATGCAAAACATTCCCCCCCCCCCTTTTTATGATGTATTATGCAAAACCCAAATATTTTATGATGGTTATTTACAAAATGCGATATAAGCAACATGCTCTCTTTTTTTTTCTCTTTTTTTTTTGTATGGCCTAAGTTAATGACATGCGTAGGAGATTTAATAAAAGATAAGAATTTTACCTTCCCCCCCCCCTTTTTTTCTGATGCTGAGATACTGCTGTTCTTTTTTCCCTTTTTTTTCTTTTTTTTTTCTCTTTTTTTTAGATGCGCAGGACCTTGACCAGGATTCGAGCAAGCTGCGACAAGGTTTCAGATATTTATAACATAATGCCCTTGCCGGCACGAGTTTTGGTAGAGGCTTCTGGCTTTAGCGAGTTCCTGCGGGCCTTCTGTCCCTTCCGCAGCTATTTGCCTATCTTTGACGTTTTGCAGGACTACTGGTGGGACACCACCCATACTTTTCATATCAGCTGGGGGGAGGCGACCTTGACCCCGTGTGATTTTGCTGCTATCACGGGCATTCCTACCAGCATTGGCCGGGTTTTGGAGACGGATTATACCCTTCGTCATCATCACGACGTGGTGGAAGATCTCCTGGGTTTTGTACCCGAATATAAATCTACGGATGAGATCTTCATTGGCAGTGTTAGGAGGTATCCTTTTTTTTCCTGCTTTTGTCCCCCATTTTTTTCATCAGCATCATTCATTTTTTTTCTTTTGCATTCTTTTTCTTTCCTTTTTTATTTTTTATTTTTTATTTTTTATTTTTTATTTTTATTTTTTATTTTTTATTTTTTATTTTTTATTTTTTTGGTGATTCTTTTTTTTCTGCAGGTCTGGACTTACTCAGTTTTTTCATTTTACCCCGGGTCCATTGCGCCATCGCATTCATGAGCCACCTTATCTGGCTGAATTTGTGAATGCTAACCGAGTAGGGCCAGATCGAGATGGCCACTGCTTGGATAAGGTGATGTTGCGGGATAGGATAGCTAGCTCGAGCCCGGGCACCGTGCATTTATTTCCCTGGAGAGGTCTGGTGGGACCTTACATGATTACTCTGGAGATGAGCCGATGTCGGATACTGATGATGTCCATCATGGTTGATTTATTGTACATGGGCGAATGGGTCAACCGCCAGCATTCTATGCTCCCGACATTTCCAGTGACTCCCCCTTGGGTGATTGCCCCGGACTTCTTGCCTAACAGGTATCTATACCTGTCGAGATTTCTTATGCCTCCGAGCGATTACCCAGTCATGGCGTTTGAGAATTTTCTGAGGACTATGCTCCATCCTGCCTATCCTATCCCTGTAGTAGCCAGGCATGCTTCAGATGCTCATGATAGGCCAAGGCCTTCTTGCCCAGCTCCTGACAAGCAGTTGGAATTTTACGCGCCTGTCGAGGCTTTCTCCACCTTCCGGTATCGTCGTGACGGAAGACTTGCAGAGGAAGTTTTACCCGATGTGGACATCGCCGAGAAGTATCATGTCCCAGAGCAGGCTCGAACAGTAAACATTTTTCTTATCTCCCTTTTTTTCATCATTTTTTTTTTGCTTGCCGCATTTCATCTTTTTTTTTTTGGAGACTGATATATTTTCTTTTGCTGTCTCAACATCTTTTCCCATGTTAATGTATCATCGTACAAGAAGCTGTTGAAGGGCTTCATTAGCATCAACAAATTGTACCAGCGACTTGTGGATGAGTTTTCATGTCGGGGGAATGATGTTGTGCGACAGACCAGGCGTCGGGATGATGATGTAGTCAGCGGATCAAGTCGTGCTCGGGCGAGGGGACGGGAATACATGATTGGTAATTCCGGCCCTTGAGTCATGGGTGGCAACCTTGGAAGGAGCAGATCTTCTCGCGCTCATTAGCTCAGTTTACATGCACTTATTAGCTTTTTCTTTTTTTTCTTCTTTACACCAGACTCTGTACATATTTCTAAATGCAATGCAATTTTATTTTATATGATGTATGAATTAAAAATGCAGACTCAATTATTCTAAGAATAAAAGAAATCTAAACCATTATCTAGGGGTAATGGCACACTGCAACTCATGAATGAAATTTTAGAGGGATACACCTTTAGATTTTAATCAGGCTTTTCTGGCACTCTGAGGGGAAAGAAAAGGCAGCAGCCTCTTCCTGTGTTTGATATTTCAAATTGGCAGACGAGGCTACGGTCTAGCTTCTGCATTTTTCTTTGTTCCTCGTGATCAAACAGAGCTAGCAGTGAGCAGTTAGGGCCCGAAACCAGGATACCAGGCAGTATCGGGGAACAATAGTGGGGATCCTGGTGCCACCCATAATAGAAGTGGGCACCGCACCTAGATTACATGTGGGTGGCGCCCAGGGCTTTTGCTGTTCAGTCCTGTTTCAGCCTTGTTCATGCACTGTGCTTAGAATTTGTCCGCTTCTTTGATTTTTCAGAATAAATGGAAGCCGAGGCAGCGTTCATTTCATCATCAGCCTGCTTTTTTTTCCTTCTGCTCAAGTCCTTTGAGTTCTCTTTTGCTCAATCTCCATTTCCTTTTATCATATATAGTTTTTGTTTTTATCCAGAGATGGCCGCACCAGCTCATACGGCTTTGGAGATAGAGGTTTATGAGAATGCTTTGGATTTTTAGGTAGTTTCTTTGCGAGCAAATGAGCGAGAGTGGTTTGAACACATTTACGGGTACCGGTGCCTGCTGTCATGGCGGACCTTGTTTATTAACTAGGATATGCTGAGAGGAATTTCCAGGTTATGGTCGCCTCAGAGCCACCTTTTTAATTTTTGCATGAATGAGATGTGACCCACCTTCGAGGAATTTTGTGCTATGGTGGGGATGCCAGCCACTGGACCTATCGTTGTACCTTCTGCACGGAGGCGTCCTTATATGACAATAAAGGAGTTGTTTGGCACGACCCGCGAGGCTACTCCAAGTTTCTAAAATGGAGTCAATTTTTATTTGACTGTGCTCCCTGGTGCTTATAAGGAAGATGACCCAGTTTATTTGCAGCGCCGGCTGGCTTCCCTTTTTCTTTGCCTTATGGGACGGTACCTTCTGGTGGGCCGACCTGTATATATAGATGTGCGGGTCGTAGACCTGGTGCTACAGGCTCGGGATCGCCGGGTAAATATCATCCCAATGATTTTGGCTGAAGCCTTGTTTGGCATGGATGCTTTTGCGTCTGGTGATAAGGTGTTCCCTTTCGGCAGCCCTCTTTTGATTCGCATGTGGCTAGAGGAGCATTTTAATTGGGTGATGGGCCAAGTGTCGATGGGAGTAATGTATGATCCTGGGCTCTATGGCTCTCGTGGCCATTACCATCAAACGAATTTTTCGAAGCATGACTGGATTGAGTATTTCTTGCGTATTGGCTCCATGGAAATCATATGGGTTGTCAGCCACTGGCAGATTCACACCTTCTTTATGTATACCGGGGTCTATGCCCATGTTATTCTGCTAGGTCTTGAGCAAACCACATTTTATCCTGTGTACAGGGTCCTTCGCCAGTTCAGTAGAGAGAAGGTTATCCCAGATGTGAGCCGTCCTCTGGCTGAAGAGCTGGAGATGAATAAGGACGTAGGCACCCTTATCCGCAACTTATGGCAACTTGATTTCGATTCGTGGGAGGCAGCGTATGCCTATTTTGAGTATATGCTTCTGTCCCATGAATATCTGTCATGGGTGTTAGTGGCTGCTGAGGGGCATTCCCGCGTTATTAAGCATGAATTAAGGTGGATGTTGGGTCGACGAGTGAGCAGTGGCTTGGATGCTCGCCTGATGGAGATAGGTGAGGATTTGGAAAGATCGAGGCTGGTAGTCCCTCAGGCTCTGCAAGAGGACTTCAAGCGGGTGCATGGCCTTGGTGCCCAGATGGCTCCTGATCCAAATGAGACAGGTCCCAGTAATGCGCCTCCTCGTTTGAGCAATACAAGTCGGCGGAGCAATCCCCGGCGAGCAGATGACGCTGCTCCTCCTCAGGCTGGCAGACGAAGTACTGCACATAGGGATGAAGGCGCTGGCCCAAGTCGTTCGGCTGTTCAGGACAACAGCCATGATGATGATGACACTTCTGGTGGTTCTCACGCTAGTGAGACTGGAGCTTCTTCTGTGCCTCGCTGAAGTTTATGGTCACGACTAGGCGGACGCCGCAAGCGCTGATGGACTACTTCGGGGCTAAGTTGTAATAAAAAGATAGTTGGGGGGGGAATAGGGGGTATAGATAGCAAGTAGTATGTATATAGACCAATGTACAAGAATAAATGCTAATCTTAAATGTCTTAGATGCTTATTCTTAGGTTGCACCTTTATGGACTGTGTTATGTTATATTTTGATGTTTTATGCGAGCTATGTCGTGGTTTTTCCTTTTTAGTCAGTCAAGACTCTTCATATGCTGAAGGCTTTGGCAGACTGGAGGCCAGATGCTTGAGGATTCAGAAACTGCATTCTCTCTCCTTTTCTCCGTTTCTTCTTTTTATTTGTTGCTCTAACTTTTGCCTAGGCCGCCTTTTCGGGTTTTTAACCTAGCGAGCCCTTATTTCTCTTTTTTTGTTTTTTTATATGCTCTAACTTTTGCCTAGGCCTCCCTTTCGGGTTTTCAACCTAGCGAGCTGGAGAGAGAAGCAATCTGCAAGATATATTTTCGGCTCACGCATAGTACCTTTTAAGCTTATCGAGGTTGAAGAGGCTGAACAAGGTCTTCCCCATCCTGATTTGTGAGGAGCACCGCACCTCCTGACTGGATCTCATTGACAATGTATGGTCCCATCCAGGGAGACTTCCATTTTCCCCTAGTGTCGACATAACTGGGGGTTTTTCGTGAAGCACCAAGTCTCCGACCTGGATGTCACGGCCTTTGACTTTTTTGTTGAATGCTCGAGCTATTCATCTCTGATATGCTCGAGTGTGTTCCAGGGCTAGGAGTCGTTCATTGATCAAGGCTCATTCTTCGTAGTGCTGCTTGACCCAATCAATTTCTGATATGTCTGCCTCCATCATCACCCTTAATGATGGGATCTCAACTTCAATAGGCATCACAGCCTCCATGTTGTAGGCTAAAGAATAGGGGGTAGCCCCAGTGGGTGTGCGAACTGAAGTGTGATAGCCCCAGAAGGCTAGTGGCAATTTTTTCGGCCAGTCTCTTCCTGTGTCAACCATTTTTCTGATAATATTTTCTAGTGTTTTGTTGGCTGCTTGAACGACACAATTTGCTTGTGGGCGATATGGGGAGGATTTATGCTTTTGGATCTTGAATTCGTCGAGTAGATGATTCACGTCCCCTACAAAATTTGTGTCGTTGTCGGAGATAATTTCGAAAGGTACTCCATATCGGTATATGATATTGGTCCTGATGAATTCAGACACCTTTCGAGCATACAATATTTTGTAGGAAGAGGCTTCCACCCACTTTGTGAAGTAGTCGAAGGCTACTAAGATATATTCGTGGCCATTAGATCCCTTCAGATGGATTTTTCCTATGATGTCGATTCCCCAAGTTGAGAAGGGCCAGGGGGCTGTGGAGTTGTATAAGATATGCGGGGGCACGTGTTGTAAATTTGTGAAGCGCTGGCATTTTTCGCAGTGACGTACCCACCGGATACAATCAGTTTCTAGCGTGCTCCAATAGTATCCCTGTCGGATGACTTTTTTGGATAGCATGTGCCCGTTCATTTGTGGTCCATAGGTACCACCATAAAGCTGGTCCATGATTTGCTCAGCTTTGGCCTGATCAACGCATAATAAGTTTAGGCCTTGGTAATGCCTTTTGTAAAGGTTGCCTCCGCTGACTACAAATTGCGATGCCCATCTCCGTAGGGAGACTTTCCCCTCTTGTCTAGACTGGGAGGATAGACTCCTTTCTGAAGTAGATTCATGATGTCTGAATACCAGGGCTCGTGGTCTTTTTCAAGAGCAGCATTGATTTTGAAGCAGTAAGCCGGAGTGACCTTTTTCCCAATTATAAATGGTTGGACATTGGTTTCTGTGGGGATTCGGACCAATGATGCTAGAGTGGCCAAGGCATCGGCGAATTGATTTCTATCTCGTGGCATATAATGAAACTAGATATTATCAAATTCAGTGGCTAGTGCTGTCGATTTGGCATGATAGAGCTGCAGCCGGGGATCCTGAGTTTTCCACTTCCCTTCGACTTGGTTTATGATTAAGGCGGAATCACCATAGACTTCCAAGTCTTTGGCTCCTTTTCGGAGGGTTTCTTCTAGACCGGCAATACAGGCCTCATATTCAGCTGTGTTGTTTGGGCATTCAAATTCCAACCTTATGGCCAATGGAGTGTGGGAATTTGTTGGATCAATTAACAAGATCCCTATGCCAAAGCCCCTTTTGTTGGCGGCTCCGTCAAAGAACATTTGCCAACTGGTGTCGTGATCGGCAATTTCTAGGACACCTTCGTCTAGGAAGCTGGGCTTAGCTGCATCTTCTGCTTCTAGAGGCAGATCAGCTAAATGGTCCGCAATTACGCTGCCTTTGATGGATTTGAGCATGACATAGGTGATGTCAAACTCATTAAGGAGGAATGACCATTTAGCTAGTCGGCTAGAAAGTGATGGCTTGCCGAAGATGTACTTTATAGGATCCATCCTGGAGATGAGCTTGATGGGTCGAGCTTGTAGATAGGTTTTGAGCCTTTGCGTTGCCTAGACTAGACTAGTGCAGCTTTTCTCCAATGCAGAGTAATTAAGCTCGCTTCCTTGCAGATTCCTACTTATGAAGTAGATGGCGTTTTCAATGTAGGAATTTTCTTTTTCTTTGGCGAGATTAGTCCCTACTGACGTATTTGTGATGGTTAAATATAAGAGAGGTTTATATGTATGGGGAGGAGCTAGCACTGGTGGATTGGTAAGGTAGGCTTTTATTTTTTCAAAGGCTAACTGGTATTCTTCGTCCCAGACTTGGTCAGTATTTTTCTTTAAGAGTTTAAATAGGGGCTCACATATGGATGTCAGCTGTCTGATGAAGCGACTGATGTATTGTAATCGGCCCAGGAAGCCCTTGACTTCTATTGGAGTTTTTGGCTGCGGCATATTTATGATGGCTTTGATTTTGGCCGACTCGATCTCGATGCCTTGCTCGGTCACCATGAATCCCAGGACCTTGCCTTTGGTAACCCCAAATGTGCATTTGGTGGGGTTAAGCTTCATATGATGCCTTCTTAACCTTTCAAAGAATTTTCTAAGGTCTTTGATAAGAGCACCGTCGGCATCGCTGGAGTGCACGATCATGTCGTCAACGTACACTTCGACCTCTTTATTGATCATGTCGTGGAAGGGGGCGGTGGCAGCTCTTTGATATGTAGCCCCGACATTTTTTTAGCCCAAATGGCATGACAGTATAGTAGTAGGTTCCCCCAGGGGGTGGTGAATGATGTTTTTTCCTGGTCTTCTACTGCCATTTTGATCTGATTATAGCCCAGCATGCCGTCCACGAAGGATCTTATTTTGTGAGAAGCCACAGCGTCTACCACAATATCAATGTTGGGTAGAGGGAAGTCGTCTTTGGGTGACGCCTTGTTGAGGTCGCGAAAGTCTACGCAGATCCGTACCTTTCCGTTGGGCTTTGGAATGGTCACTATATTTGACAGCCAGATCGGGTATTCAACTACCCAAATAAATTTGACATGTAGCTGCTTCATGATTTCTTCTTTTACTTGTAGTGACCATTCTGGTTTGATTCGACGGAGTTTCTGCTTGATTGGCCGAGCATCAAGATAAGTAGGGATCCGGTGTTCAACAATGGCTGGATCCAGCCCAGGCATATCTTCGTAGGACCATGCAAAGATGTCCACAAATTCTTTGAGGAGGTTAATAAGTGCTACCCTTTCAGAGCCTTGTAGGTAGCTATCGATTTTGACTTCTTTGGTTTCATTGTTTAGCCCCAGATTGATAGTAGATAAGTCTTCATTTGCTGCTGCCGATTAATGCTTTTCTTGGTGCTTGACTGACTTTGCGAGCTCAAACAAGTAACTTTTATCTTTTGGGTCCATTTATCAAATGACTCATTATTAAAATTAATTAATGCGTCTTTTTATGAAGGTGCAACTAAGGAATACGCAAAGACATCTAGATTATCATTATTAGCAAACTGTACAGGGTTATTTATATTATTGAGGACCTGGGGTTTGAGATCCTCAATTTTAGGGAGCGGATTGGTAGATGACCAATCTGTAAGGCTATAGGAAGGATGGGGAATAATATATCCAAAACGGTCCACCAGATATGCGGGTGTCAAGAGCGGGCCGGTCGTAATATACCCATTTTGCAGAGGCTTATAAACAATAGACTCATACTCAGCAGGGAGCTTTTCATAGCTAGTGCCTCCATCTATCATACCCAGAAAACTGTCTCCTAGACAGTTATACGAAACTCTTGTCTCTTTTATTTGAAAGGGGTATTCACAACACCTTTATTCTGGCTAAATAGGTTTACTTGCCCGTTAAACTTTCTTTCCTTGGTTGATCTGAAAAATTCTTGTACCTGCCACCGTAATTATTTCATTATCGAAAAGATCCTGAATGGCATTTTTGAGTGAATAGCACTTGTCGGTGAGATGACCACTACAACGATGGTATTTACAAAACTGGGCGTGATTCCATGTGCCAGTCTGTGGGTTGGGAGGCTGATAATTTTCAATGGGTTTAAGCATCTCATGGCCCCATAATATTTGAATGATTTCGGATCTTAGGGCAGGTAAATCATCATAATGCTTCAGGATTATTTCTTTCTTTCCTTTTGGTCTGTAAAATACTTGGCTCGGGTTTGGTCGAGTAACTGGGTTGGGTCTTTTCTTTCAGGAAATATTGTGCTAGGACTTCATTGCTTGGGCTCTTGTTTAAGGGTGGCAGTTCTTCATGTGCACAAATCATTCCCGTTAGGGTTCCATGAGCCATTTGCTGAGAATAGGCATTTGAAGGATCAAGGGGAAGGTAGCTTTTTTGGTTATGGTAACAGTCATTTAGGTGAAGAAGTTCAGGGTTGGTTTCTGGGGGAGGTGGATTGAGGTTATAAGCATTTGGAATAATACCACCTTGGGAAATAGAGTTGATATCTGGTTGAAGGCTAGTACTTGGTTGTTTTTTGGAGGCTTGGAAAAAGATATTTTCTATGGTATCAGGATAGTTTATTTCTGGAATGAAAGAAGTATCAGGAGCAAACTTTGGGCTTTTAACCTGTTGAGAGATAGTGGCAAGGGTTTCTGCAAAATTTGCTAAAAGCTTACAAACCACTTGGTTTGTTACTTTTTCCACATGGGCATCCAATTCCTTTTTTAGCCAGTTTTCAAATCCAGGAGGAGGTGTGTATTCAGGAGTTTCTTCTTCTGGTTCCCACCGTTCTACTCGTTGCTAGTCCCAGTCACAGTTTGTTTATTTTTAGCGGCAATCCTGCTCAAATCTGTACCCTCTGCACTGATTCTACCCTTTTCTGATCTGACTCTGATACTTTCTGATCTGATCTCTGTGCCTGTATCCCATATCAATCGACTAGTACTATCTCTGCCTTTCCAAACTCGGGCCAGATTTCTGAGGAAAAGGGTTTGGAGGTATCAGAGAGGGTTGGCTGAAGGTTTTTATGGGTTTGGAGTACATCATGCCTTTATTAGTATTTTTTATTATTATATATTTTCCCTACAATTGATTGGACAAGCACCCGCTTTGTTTTGATGGTCTCAGGACTATTCCTGGAATAGTAGATTCTTTCTCCAGAGTATAGGACCCTCGTATTCCACCTGTCTTTCGACTTTCCAAGATCGGACTGATCTCAGGCGAATGGCCTATACTCCTTTTCAGGATCCACCATTTAAAATGGTCTAGGTCGGACATCAGAAAATCATTGGTCAGCTCATGTGCATATTTATTCATCTTTTTTTTTTTTTTGCTTCTTTTTTTTCGTTTCCTTTTTTTTTTTTGTACTTTTCTTCTTTTTCTTTTGCACGGGGATTGGCCAATGATTCAGAGATGTAAAAACCGATCGGTCCATGAAGTGTCCTGAGAATCTATATGTAATTTAATGTTAGCTGATGCAGAGGGTAAGCTGGCCATGGTGTAGGGTAACAATTCGGAATATTTCTACATGCGTACGCGTGTGTGCGGTATCTAGAAAGCAGTAAAATGTTTTTCTTTGTTCAAATATAAACCAAGAAATAAAACAGATATGACATGTCTTGTTGTTCTTTGTTGATTTTCTCGGTTTTTTTTTAGTTTGAACGCGAGTAAGCAACCATTCAGATCAAGAAATAGAAAGAAAAGTGGGGAATCTATCTATTCCTATTAATTACATATTTGTCCTAGTCCCCAAAATAAAATGACAGAATGAAATAATATGTACATACTTTGTGCGATAAAAATGAAGCGGGCAGAATAAAAATAATAATCAAAATAAAGCAATAATAAAATAAAGCCCCAACCCTTTTGTTATGCTGCCCGGAAATCTATTTTATTCTTTTATTTTATTTATTTATTATTTTTTTAAATATATCTGTAATGGTAACTGGAACGAAGCTGCTGCAAGATGGAGGATCATATCCACAAATATACACACCGATATATAAGAATGCAATATTTAAAATGCTAAAGAAATATAATAAGCATATTTTAGTCAGAAACTAAAGAAAACTGATATTTTCTTCTTCTTTTTTTTTTTTTTGGTGAAAACTGAGTCTAGCCCTCCATTTTTATTTTCTTTAAAATAAAAACGACGTCACCAGCAGAGTCGCCACTGTGGGTGCCCCGGAGCGCTCCCGGACCTTGCGCGCCCTTTTTTAGGGGAACGTGGCATGGAGAAGGACATTATGCTTTCCATTCCATCCTCCATTGTTTAGGGGAAGACGAAATTAAAAGTGCAGAAAGAGTGTTGTCAAAAAGTGCGTTGAATACGCCTCGGTCACCGAGTGTGCTTTAGTCCATTATGAGAGCATTGGATTTCTCTGTATCTCATCCTCCCTTGTTGAGGGGAAAATAAGATACAGAAAACGCATCACTCTTTTCATTCTCATCGTCTCTTGTTTAGGGGAAGACGGAAAAGTGCAAAAAAAAGATGTTGCGAAGGCGCGTGGGAACACGCCCTGCCTCACTATGGACTTGAAAATCGTCCTAGGTCATTATGAGTGCATTGGATTTCTCTGTATCTCATCCTCCATTGTTTAGGGGAAAACAAGATATAGAAAATGCATCACCCTTTTCATTCTCATAATCCTTTTTTAGGGGAAAACGAAAAAGTGCAAAAAAAAAAAAAGGATGTTGCGAGCCTCATCGTGACCTTATATTTATTTTGGATCGCTATGAGTGCTTTGGGTTTCTCCGTATCTCATCTTCCTTTGTTTAGGGGAAAACAAGAAACAGAAAATGCATAACCCTTTTCATTCTCATCGTTCATTGTTTAGGGGAAAACGGAAAAGTGCAAGAAAAGGATGTTGCGGGCCTCACTGTAATCCAAAATGCTGTAACAGAGTCGCCATATTTATTTTAAGGAGAAATGAAGAAAAACCAAAGATAACCATAGTTTGTAAAAAGGGGTTCGGGGGCTAATTTACGAGGTGGGAAGGTGTTAGACACCCAACTCGCTCCTTCGGTCTCAAAAATAGTTTTTGGCTAAAATATGCTTTTTATTATATTTATTCAGCAAATAAAATAAAACATTAAAACAGATATATTTGTATCTACATTATTTACAGACTTGCAGCTGCCTCCTTCTAGTAATTACAAATACATTTAAAAATATTTGGCGATAATAATGGCTCTTTTTAGTTCTATTTTCTATATAAATCCGGGCAGCATAACTGCTTATATTTTTTTCCATTGGGCCAGATAAAAATAGCACTTTTATATGGAAATCTCTTAAAAACTTACCTTTAAGAGCATAGGTTGTGGTCGCTCTGTCCTTCCGGGAGAGAGAATCTTTTTGCTGCTGTTACGATTCGGGCAGAGTAACTGTTTCTGAAAGATTCTTTCAGGCACCGTAAAATGGGTGGAGCAACTGCTTGCGTTTTTGCCGTTGTTTGTTTGATGCTGGTGAAAATCGGGCAGAGCAACTGCTTGCTTCTAGCGGATTTGGCCTCTGGATTCGGGCAGAGCAACTGCTCTTTTTGGAATTTTTGGACCGGAGAAATAAGGTGGAATCATAGCTGGAAGGCTAAGGTTCACTTTGACCGGTTGGATTTAAGTTTGGAGGAGATTTGACGGAGCTTTGAGGCTTATAGGAGGAAGGGAACTCTCTCTTTCTCACGATCGCTATTCACTGCGTAAACTCAACGTTGTGTGTACTGTGTGCGGTGTGAAAATGTGTATCCCTTTTTCTGAAGCCGGACACCTCTATTTATAGCTGGGAGTGGGGATCCCGTTGGCATTTTGAGTTTTCTTTTTGTGCTTCATCGGCTTGTACCGCGCGCTTGAGAGAGAGTACCGGAGGTAAAGTGCTACAGTACATGGGCACTATGCTAGCGCCACCCATAGGGGTTCTGGGCGCCGCGCCTTGTTTGCATGGTGGTGGCGCCTGGTCCCCTTTTTAGCCTTCTTTTTGACAATTTGGCCCCTGCATTTCACTGTTTTACGCATCCTGCTTTTCCTTTTACATTTTTAAACCTTATAACTTGACATTTGTTAAGTTTTAACAGGTCTTGATATCGCATGTCATGTCACATACTAGGGGTACAAAATTGGGGTGTCTACAGGCGTGCTAGGTGGAGGCCTGGGAACGAAACAGCGCAGAACGCACGAGGCGACTGAAGAAAATGACAGCGTTTAAACTGTTAGAGGAGAGAAAGGAGCATGGAGTGGCTCCCTTGGGTGGGGTGTGGCTCCCTGGGGCTGGGAGCAACTTCATCAGTGGTTTTGACGACCAAATTGGTTTTGATTCATGCCCTTGTTGTTTGTTGTTTGTATTTAACGCCCGTTAAGTCTAGTTAACTGAAACACTAATGGAAAACAATGTTTGTTTGTTTGATTTTTTTATAAAATATATGTTGTAGAACATTATATCGTAGGAGTACGAAATTGAGGTATCTACAGTAGGTTTCGACTGCTGAACTTTATCACCAAATTCGTCAATTTTCTTCATGTGGGGGATTGCTGGAAAAATTGTGTAATTTGAATAAAATTGTGTATTATTGTGGCACAGATTTCTTTGAGTCATTTTTGTAATGACAAAGGTAATTGTGGAAATGTGTTCTACTCCGTGAGAATATCGAAATCATATATTTATTTGTCCAATTTGGTGTTTGGATAAATAAGTTATGATTGTTTAAAGTGTGGTGTTAGAAGGTGGAAGTGAGTTTGTCCAACAATGGAAAATTAACAAAAGCTTGAATTGTTTATATACAAGTGTCTTATGTGGTAAGGATAAGCATGTGTAGAGTAGAGACTCTTTCTCGTGTGCGCGCTCGCAGGGGTGTGCAAATGATGGTCCAATTTAGCCTTCGGGATACCGTACTCATGTGCAAGCGCGGATACGAATGTCAGACCAAATTTGCCTACTCAGTCTAGCATACGTTTTGTTAATTTTTTTTTCGTCACTCCAACATTCATTATTGTGATTGATGGCAGAATCAATATAGTTTTGATTACCAGCTGTAATCCAGTGTTTAATAGGCAAATCAAAAATGTTTTTGATTAATAGCTATAATCAAATCATTTTTGATTCAGGCTTATATAAACAATCTCGTTTTCCATAATTCAAACACAGTTTAGAACAATCCCCTCATACTCTCTGTATCACATTTTGTAAGCATTTTCCTTGGCCTCATATTTCTATTTTGGTGATATAGTTAGACACATATTCAGTTCGCGGGAAACCTTCGTGTTAAAGGTCTCTCCGGTGTCTCCATTGTATCATGAGAGACAGACGTCCAGTAAAACTTCCAAGCACTACGAGAAGAGACAAATTTGTTTTAAGAAAACTATGTACAACACAGACCTCGAAACAGCAGACTTCGTTCTGTGCCAGCAGCCCTTCGCACCAGCAGTCTTCCTAAGGCTTACGCTATCAGCAAACTTGGCATTCACCAGCAGTCTTCCTAAAGCTTACGCTATCAACGGACTTGATATCCACCAGCAGACTTCTTAAGACAAAGTCTACCATCAGACTTCAGCATCTCAATCAGACTTTCAGTCCAATACTCTTCATAATAATAACTATTTATTTTATTTACTTACTATTATGTAATTTGTATAAACTTTTCCATGTATTTTTTTAACATGTCTCCCAATTTCGTAGGCTTGTTTCCTTGAGTAAATATGAGGGTAACAGTGGCTAATATGGTATTACTAACTAATCAAAGCTCTTCAAAGAGTAATTTTCTTATAAGATCGTCTTACGAATCTTAATTCGCGTAAGATAAACCTCCACTTTCTCACAACTCAAATCACCAACACAATGTGAATCGGGTTAAAAAGATCCATCTTACTTAAAAAATAATACTGAGAATATTATCAAGTATGACCCTTTGACCCGGACAATATGCTTTCATAGCCTTTGACTAATTAAAATTTTGAAAAAATTTGAATAGACTAAAATATCATTCGGATAATAAGGTCGATCAAAAGTCGATTAACTCGACCTTTGATTGATCCAGAGGTCGATCAACTCGAATCAAATGTTGAGTTAATTGACCTATAGTTTACTATATTAGTTTTGAAAGCTAAAAAGATATTATAGACAATTCATCACAAAAGAGGCTATAAACGAACATTTTTTTAGAATTAGATTAGTTTTATATTTTGTATGTTTGAAAAAATTATAAATAAATATATCCCTACAAAAATACTTGTAAGATTGTATATACTACCTAAATTTTTGCTCTCTTCAAATAAACAACTCTTATACTGTTATACAGTTGTTTTTTTGTGACATGATAACATGTGCGAATACTGCCACAAAAAATAAGAAGAATAGAAAATGAAAAGGTAAAGGAACTGTCACCTTTCAATGAAATCATTAAAGGGTTCTTTGATTTATTGAAAATTATGAAGTATTTCAGCGTTTTTCATTAGCTTTTGTGATCATGAACAAAAAGTATCAATCATACTGAAAGGACAAGATTAACAGGCCTAATTTTCATGCCCTTTGTTGAAATCATATCATTTACTCCCTCTATCTCTAAATAATCGGTCTAATTGACCCGAAGTAATTTTAATTGACGCTTTAATATTAATTTATTGTGCACATGGAAAGAAAATATAACAATAATAATCAATAGAGCAAGATAAATTATGATCAATGGACTATCAAAATTTTATTAAAGATCGTATACACGTTTTAAAATTACAATTATATATATAGGAGACAGTACTAGACCCTAAATACAATAAGAATCTAGAAAACACAACAGATTAGGGGTGTGTAGGAGTTTTTCAAAATCGGACCGAACCAATAGAATCAGACTGGACCAATCAAAACTAGACCGGACCAATATTTTGGTTTGATCCTGGATCTGAATTTTCATAAAACTAGTCATTTGGGTCGGTCCCGGTTCTCAAACTAAAAATACACAGAATCGGACCGAACCAACTCAATATATTATTTATTTATTTAATATATATATATATATATATATATATATACATACATATAAGGTTATTTTTGTTTTGGGCAAAAACTTGTGTAGGACGGTCTTACGGATCCTAAATCCGTAAGACGGAGCCCCATATAAAAATTCGCGGTTTAATAAGTAAACCTGTTATTAATAGTCAGTAAAGTGGTCCAGCCGAGTTGGTTCGTAGCGAATTTTAAAGGTTTGGTCCAAGTTGGTCACGAGTTCGAAACTCCCCAGTTACTAAATTATGTTTTTATGTTCATTTCCTCTATTTGCTACGGTGCCCCCTCCACTTTCAATGTTTGTCGCCGAATTCTCATGTTTTGCAATTTAATCATTTGTCAGCTCCGTTAGCCATCCATTAGCATCAATTGGCTTGGGATACTTGACATATTCTAACGGACTTATAAATGAAAATTTATTATAATGACACATTTTAATGTTAAAAGTGACACTATAAATGAAAATTTATTATAATTTTTATTAAAATTCAAAGTAACACTTTTAATACTAAAAAATGACACATTTAATACTAAAAGTGACACTTTTAATACTAAAAGTGACATTCTTAATACTAAAAAATGACACTCTTATAATACTAAAAGTAACACTCTTAAATCTTAATACTAAAAAGTGGCACTCTTATAATACTAAAAATGACACTCTTAAAGCTAAAAGTGACACTCTTAATTTTAAAAGTGACACATTTAATATTAAATGTGACACTATAAATAAAAATTTATTATAATTCTTATTAAAATACAAAATAACACTATTAATACTAAAAGGTGACACATTTAATACTAAAAAGTGACACACTTAATGCTAAAAAGTAACACTTTTATAATACTAAAAAGTGATCCTCTTAATAGTAAAAAGTGACACTCTTAATACTAAAAAGTGACACTCTTATTACTAAAAGTGACACTCTTATTAATAAATAGTGACTAAAAAGTGACACTCTTAATACTAAAAAGTGACACTCTTAATACTAAAAAGTGACACTCTTAATACTAAATAGTGACACATTTAATACTAAAAAGTGACACTCTTAATACTAAAAAGTGACACTCTTAATACTAAAAAGTGACACTCTTAATACTAAAAAGTGACACTCTTAATACTAAAAAGTGACAAATTTAATACTAAAAAGTGACACTCTTAATATTAAAAAGTGACACTCTTAATACTAAAATGTGACACTCTTAATATTAAAAAGTGACACTTGTAATACTAAAAAGTGACACTCTTAATTCTTTGATTCCACTTCACCATGACTCTCATTTTTTAAATATTAAAAGTGTCACTTTTTAGTGTTAAATTTGTCAATTTTTAGTATTAAAAATGTCATTTTTTAGTATTAAGAGTATTATTTTGTATTTTAATAAGAATTATAATAAATTACCCTTTATAGTGTCACTTTCAACCTTAAAATATATCACTTTTGTCTTTTCAATGTGTCACGTTTGGCTTTAAACGTGTCATTTAGCAATTTGTTAAAGTCCATTAAGATCCGTTAAGTATCTCAAGGCAATTGATGCTAACGGGGCTGACAAAGGTTTAAACAGTAAGGCGGGAAAACATAAGAATTACGGTGGCAAACCTTGAAAATACAGGGGTACCGGAGCAAAAAAACATATTTCTGGCAACAAAAGTTAATTATAGGGCGAGGGAGATTCGAACAACTGACCAAGGCGCACTGTGAGCTAAACCTTATGCATTTTTCGTGAACCACCTCAGCTAATTGCATTTTATGAATTTTTATAACATTATATTTATTTATTATGACCCGCGAATTTTTAAATGGGGCTCCGTCTTACGAATAATGATCCATAAGACCGTCCTACAGGAGACCACCTCTTTGTTTTGAGAGTGTGATCTGATCAAGTAAATGGACACCATGATCACTTTAAGTTTTTCATTCTTTAGTCCCTAAATTTGATTTTAAGAGCATGCCTATCACTTTTTATAGTCTTATGTTACAGAAATTACAAACATGGAACCAAATTCCTTTTATTCTGCATTGACTTTCTGCAGATAGTTATGTTTGATCAAATATGTATTGGGAGGATAGAAATTTGTGAAGATGATGGAGATGGAGCTTGGTAGGGGTTAGCTAACAAATAAACTGTGCAAGGTTGGGTAGGGGTTTTTTAAAATTTTTTTTCAAGTTTAAGCCTTTAAAATTTTATAACGTATTTAAATTAAACAGTTAAAAAGTAAAAAATCATAGTATTGATTCGGTCCTGGTTCTCGTACCTCTTCGATTGGTTCTGGATCGGACCAATGTATTGACTCTCATGTATATTGGGTTGGTTCCGGTTCTAATTGTTTTTAGAACCGTACTATTGGTCTGGTTCCGATTTTCTTTTTTCTTTTTTTCAAAAAAATGAACAGGATCGGATCAAGCTCACCCCTACAACAGACGGCGCTACGTGATCACTTCATATTCCCAGACGCAACGGCCCCAACACGGACGTGGTCGCTTCACTCTACATGACGCAATCGCTTGACGCAACCGCTTCAAGTTTCAAGACTCCCTCTCAATCACACGCAGTCACTTCGCACAAATCAAGGCGACTGCATCAACAAACGCGATAGCTTCGCTGCGTAAACTCTAAAAGTCTGTTCCACTGGTGGCTACGCCTCCTGCAATCCCCTTCGAGGCCGAACCAATTTCTACAACTTGCTAGGTTAGTCCTCCTATGCTACACTTCGTCCATTCGTTCCACTTCAGAGAACTTGACCTTTAATTCGGATAATCGAGTCGTACTCTTAACAACATAATTAAGTGTTCTCACTTTTAAGATTTTCAATCACATATATACACGAAACAGTAATTTTAAAACGAAGTTAGTACAATCTAAAAGAAAAAACAAGTAAGCATACAAATGCATATACTTAATCTCAAAAAAGGAGTCAAGCTTTTCTTTTGAGTTTGTCCATAGGCATATTCATGTGTAAGCGATAGATTTTTATTAATTTTCAATTTCTTTTCTTTTTTACAAAAACATTATTCAGTATTTTTTTAAAGCACCTCACAAACAAAAATAATTTAGTACAATTTAGAGAAAGTATCTAAAATTTAAAGTGCAATAATATAAAGTTAAAATATTAAAATGGAATTCTAGACATTGTGAGCTAATTAATTAAATAAAAATGTGGATAGCATAGTGTATTACAATTTGGAATTACTTTTAGAATATGGTAAAATTGAAATGTTTATCAATAATTTTAATTTACAGATATACCCCTTTTCTTTTTCTTGTATTACCCAGGGCATAGAAATTAAGTCAATTGACTTATTTTTATGTGGTAGGGCATATACTTCACACATGCATGTAGTATTTACTTCTTGTAAAGGGTTAAATCAGTCTCTAGATACTCTCTCTCTCTCTCTCTTTAAAAGCAAGGTCATCAAGCCAACCATTTCTCCCCTCACCTTTTTCACACCATGACTGACCCTTACTCAAATCTCTACTCTCAGTGGTTTAAATTCAACCCTCTCCACCACCACCACCACTTTTCATCTCCTCCACCTCCTCCTCCTCCTCCCCAACCTCACTATTATCATCCCCACAACTTCTACAATTCCTCAACAAATACTTACAATTTCATCAACCACACCAACACTTCCATTAATCACTACCCAACCCCTCCACCCTCACCCCCTCTCAGAGAAGCCCTCCCTCTCCTAAGTCTAAGCCCATCAAGAAGACCTGATCATGACCAACAACAACAACAACAACAACCCTCTTCTAGTCATGACATGGATGTGGACAAGATTCATCACAAGCCCAAATTTCAAGAAAGTACTACTTCCACCACCACCACCACCACCACTAGTTTTGCTAATTGTTGTGATGATGTGGATGATGAGACTGCTGTGACTGTAGCACTCCACATAGGACTACCAAACCCTAGTGCTGCTGATCTGGCATCTTTGCTCTCTTCATCTTCCGAAACAAACACCGATAATAACAACAACAACAAAGATGGGGATAGTATTGGTGTTGATGATGTTTCCTTTGGGTACCCAATCAACAGACTCAACAAGGGTCAGTATTGGATTCCCACTCCTTCTCAGATTCTCATTGGACCTACTCAGTTCTCCTGTCCTGTTTGCTACAAGACCTTCAATAGATACAATAACATGCAGGTGAGTTAATTTCATATATTCCCTCAATCCCAATACCCCCAAATTCTCTCCTTTCCGGCTTTCCCACATTAAACTCACATCGATTAAACACAAAATATTTGTTTCTTAATTAAGAGAATTGACCATATGGGTATTTTTTGTTTAATTTTCAAAAAAAAAATTCATGATTTTGAAGCCAAGATTATTACTTCTTTTTGGAGAAGAGGTTTATGAAAAAAAAATATTAATGAAATTTGCATGGTTTATTTATGGGTTTTGGGATCTGAAATTGTTATCTGATGGAACTGAGGCTAAAAGAAGATCAGTCTGAGTCTACCCTCTTTGTTTTTGTTTTTCCCTTTAATTAATGTGATTGAACAACACAGACAATGTTCCTTATGCTTTTTAGTACACTTTGAAGTCTGTGCTCTCAACAAGTTGACAAATGTGTAGTTGAGCTCAAATTTTCTTGACAGTTCTTTTCCAGGGTTTCAGATGATTTCCCCTCTTCAAGGAACAAAATTTCTCTACTAAGTGAAAAACCCTTCAGTCTGCATAACAGACATGAAAACCCCATTCATTATAAGTTTTATATGTGTGTGTTTGTGTGTTGAGTAAAAACATCTCTACAACTGAAGTTTTTTTTTTTTATCTAAGGAATTAAGTATTTCCTTTTGTCTTGTTTTCTTCTAATGGAAGATTTTGAACAAAGAACCTAGTTGATCCTAGTAATGCATACTAAAATTAGGGGGCACAAACAAAACCCCATCACTTTCATACCATTTTTGAAGAAAAGACCATTTACATGGTAACTTTCCCAAGCTCAGAAAAGCTATTCATCGTAAAGAAACTACTAAGAAGCCACAAATTTAGGATTCCAAATTTAAAGTTCATGAGAAAGTAATCAAATTGAGCCTACATAAAAAGATTGAGCTGAGCTCTCTCACTTTCTTTCTTCCAACAATGTTCTATCACATGTCATAATGTCCTTCCCCTCTCCCTTTACTAATCACTCATCAAGAAAGAAATGACATTAAGGAAATCTAAGAAATCCGGGTTAAGACTGAGAAGACTCGAGTGTTTTTGTGCTGAGTTTCATGGGGTTCTCATGCTGTATCTGTTCAAAACGCCAATGAGTGTGTGTGTGTGTGTGTGTGTGTATGCTGTGGTTATTTTTCTTCATGATTGCCCATGGCCTTGCCTGGATTTTTCATGTAAGTATCAGCTAATTTTATGCGCATCTGTGGGTAAGAAGAAAAGCGGGGGGCCGGGTGCATATTTTTCTACATAATGGTCTATTTTGCTTGGATAATTATGATATCCAAGAATTAGTTGATTTAATTTGTGGGTGTTGTGTGTGTGTGTGTGTGTGAGTGAGTGCGTGTGTAGGGGGTGTGGGAGTGGGTGTTTGTATGTTGGTATGTTTCTTCATAATGATCTATGGCCTTGCTTGGACAGTCATATATATATATATATATATATATATGAAATATATATATGTACGGTGATGGATATATAAATTTTGGATCTTTTCCTTTGTCTAATTAACTAGATTACCCTACCATAAGCTGGCATCTTTTCTTTTTGTATTGTCTTTACACAATTATAAGAGTTGCATGAATTTAGTAGTAATTGTGTTTTTTTTTTTTTCTTTTTTGTAGATGCATATGTGGGGGCATGGATCTCAATATAGGAAAGGGCCTGAATCTCTAAGGGGGACTCAGCCAACAGGAATGTTAAAGCTCCCTTGCTATTGTTGTGCACCAGGCTGTAGGAACAACATCGATCACCCGAGATCGAAACCCCTTAAAGACTTTAGAACCCTACAAACGCATTACAAGAGGAAGCATGGAATCAAGCCATTCATGTGTCGAAAATGTGGCAAGGCCTTTGCAGTGAGGGGTGATTGGAGGACTCATGAGAAGAATTGTGGGAAGCTTTGGTACTGTATTTGTGGGTCTGATTTTAAGCACAAGAGGTCTCTCAAAGATCATATCAAGGCTTTCGGACATGGTCACGCCGCGTATGGCATCGATGGATTCGAAGAAGAAGATGAACCCGCCTCCGAGATCGAACAAGATGATGAGTAGTTCATCAAGAATCCATCTGTGGGATTTTGATATAGCAATAGCTAGCTCTTGCTAAGAAAACCTTTTAACTTGAGGTTAGTAGCTAGGATAGACAGTTAAATTTCTCCTACTCTTTTAGTCTTTCCTTGGCAATGTAGGAGGATCTCTCTCTCTCTCTCTCTCTCTCTCTCTCTCTTTCTCTCTCTTTCTCTCTCTTTATATATATAACTATTTAGCTGATACTCTTTGTAAATCCATTTTGCTCAATCTCATCATGATTTAGTCTTTTCTTTTACATCTTCCTTTTTCATTCAATTTTTTTTTCAATTGTTTTTGGTAACCATATTAGTATGTGCTTCCGAATATATATGAAGGCTTTTGGAATTATAACAGTTACTTTGGGATTAGATATTACTACATGACAATTTGGGCAATGGAAATGGGAAACAAAACCCTGAAAGTATGGAAAAGTTGGGCAGTAGTGGTCTAGAATTTGTATGAACAATATGCATCTAATTAGGAGATATATACCCAAATATATAGGATGTTATACAAAATACATTTTGATATTTTTTATTTTTTTGAATCTTCATGAAGGAATTCGATAATATTTTCTCAGAAGCATTTCCAAAACACAAACTACTAAAAGAAAATTCCCAATTCCAATGCAAAAGTATTTGTGACAATTCCTAGAAAGTAGAAAGTAATCCATTGTTTTCCAAGAACGACTTTCCAGTAAGAGCTTTTCACCAAATTCAGTATTTGTGTTTTCATCAATTTTTGTTAGATGTCAGCTGATTAAGATGCAGGGAATTGAAGCTTGATTTTAAGCTCATTAATTGGACATAACCCACAATATTGTTGAGAAGATAACCACTTGGCTTCATAGTTTCTTTGATTTTCTTTTACATTTTTGGGGAATAATTTTGTTTTTGTTTGTGACAAAAAAAAAGTCCCATTTATATATGTTATAGCAGATGAATGTCCATTATTTTTCTATTTTTCTTTCAAAAATATATTAATTTTCTAAGTACACAAAAAAAATTATAGTGTGGAAATATAAAAAAGGATTTTTAAAAAAAATAAAAGGCGTTTTTAGAAGTAATTATAAATTATAACATAATGTACAAATTTAAGATAGAGTATTCTTAGTGGTAAGTTTGATCATAACAATGTTAAAAATGCCACAGCTTAAAGTCATGAGAAATAAAGCAAGAACCTTTTTTTTTAATAATTTTCAAAAAAAAAAATCAAAACAATAAATGAAAAACAACAATGCTAGGTATACAACTATTTCTATAACTTTTGTTACAACTAACGCTAGAGACGGACAAAAATGTCTTTCACCAAAACACATTTGACATTCATCAATGTTTAGCTGTAATAATAATTGTAGAAGTAGTTGTAAACCTAATATTTTTTGAATATTGCAGGAAATGAGGTGTGAAAAGTAGAAAAATGGGTGTGTACAGCCCAACCCTTTTTGTATTGAAAATGCTAAACGCAGACTATGATAATTTGTCTATTATTGTAAAAATGGATCAATGATCCAAAAATGTACCTAAGTAGTTGTAAACCTAGTATTTTTTGAACATTGCGGGAAATAAGGTGTGAAAAGTAGAAAGATGGGTGTGTACAGCCCAACCCTTTTTGTATTGAAAATGCTAAACACAGATTATGATAATTTGTCTATTATTGTAAAAATGGATCAATGATCCAAAAATGTACCTAAATACATTTATCTCTCGGTAAAAGTTAACTAACATTTCTGGAAGAAAATTTATTCATAATATAATCAAATACTATCTCCGGACGTAAAAAATTGTCCTCCTAAATTTCTTTTTTTTGTATGTAATAAAATAATTATCATCTTTCAATACATAAATATTTATAAAACAATCAATTACTTTTTCTTAAATATGTGTCAGATCAATGAAGACGATTATTTAGGAATGGAGGAAGCAGTTAGTTAATTATACACAAAAAATCTCACGATTAATGTACAAGCCAAAAAAAAATATAAAATCCCACCAATAATTTTTAAATACACCCAAATGAAAAAACTAATTATTAGACTCCGAGTAGGTTTTATATAAAACCGTTTTACAAATCTAAGTTTATAAGACATATACTTACACTCTAACAGCACAATCCATCAATACACAAATAATCAAATTAGAGAAATCTGTCCTATATAAAATACTTGGTTGCAATCTTTTCAAAGTTTTTACCTTACACCACAATACTTTTACCGTTACAGTTTGACGCACAATATGAGTGACTCATGACATTTCTCACCTAAGATGATATGGAGTAGTTGAAAGAATGTATTGTTATATATTCTTAGGCATAGTCACTGGATAACAAGACAACTGATGATCAGTAAACTTTGTTCCAAATGCATGTTGTTGTGTTTGTGTGTGTGAGAGAGAGAGAGATATGAGCTTTTCTTGCTGCAATTAACATCAGCTTTTAGGGGTGCATTGCATATGATGCCATTTGCTTTGGTTAGTGGAGGGATTTGTTTTGTTGATGGATGGATGGAACATATACCCCTTTGAGATTCACTATTCCTTTTGGTATTCAAACCAAATGATTAATAACCCCCTTTTCTCACACATACACAGGAGAAAAGGGTACTATTGTCAAAAGGAAAATATATTGTTAAATCCATCTACTTATTTTGTGCATTACATGTATACAATACTTGTATCATACGTTGTGTGAGTAAAGAGTATGATCAAAAGAATGTGTCGTAACTCGTATAGCATTACTCATATAATGGATACTTAAGGTTTTTGTTCGTATTGCATGTTCCCGTATATGTATATATGTGTATATATATCTCCGTAGAATGGTGATATAAACTGTATTCCTTAAAAAATTTGACCTATTTCGCGTCATTTCATTGTGCATTAAAGAAATTTATCAATAACTACCAAAACCCGTATCTCTAAAAGTACAATTACTCTAAAAACATCATTTTACATCATCAATTACGCATTGACTAAAATTTAACGAACTAAACGGTCTCTTATCAACTAATTCTTTCAATTTCTTCATCTTCCATTGAATGTTTTGTATAAACAATAGAATCTCTACTCTTCGTTAACTTTTCTTAATTTGTTCATATTAAACTTTTTAATAACGAAGTTATTTTACATTAAGAAACGTACATTTTATATATGATATGTACACTCTGATACCAACAAACAAAACGGTATGTGAAAAAGGCTATATTTTCTCATGATATTAGTAAATATTTGCGATGATGATATTGATTGTGTCGATCCGGTCATCATTTTTATAAAGTAAAGAAGAAAGTGATGAAATAAAAGTGAATTTAACGTATCAAATGCAACCATTATTTTCCTTTATGCAAATAGGGTAAAAAATCAAAGATGAGTAGAAAGGATGAATGATTATAGTAGTACAATAAAATTAAGATGATTACATTGTGGGGAACTCTTGAAAAGATGATTTCTAAAACTCTTTTTTTTTTTTCATTCCTTTATGATTTTAAGAAAATACATTTTACTATAAGTATGTAATAGCCTCGAAGTTTCGTAAAATGTGAGGTTTCAAATTTGATTCAGTTTAAAGTAGATAGAACTAAAAAAATAAATATAACACATATTTTAAAGACCGTTTAAATAAATACTCCATTCATCCAAAAAATATTGTCATGTTTGACTCGCATACTGATTAAAAAAAACAATTGACTTGATTATTAATATTGTTATAATGTGTAGTTTTAAAACTCATGATTATGTGTGTTGTGCATAGCGGAAGACTTTATAAACAAATTAACAAAGTATAACAAGATCAATCAAAAAGAAAAAAGAGAGATTGGAGTCAAAGGATTATCGAAATTTAATTAAAACCAACTTTAAAAATGTTCTATGGTTACAATTATATATAGGAATATAATATCAAACTCTAAAAACCTTTCTAAAAAAACTCGACAAAAATGTCTAACGGGACCAGGCGGTCGCCTTATATTGACATTAGGCGACCACCCATTTGACAGAAGTTTGGTCTGTAATTTCTCCTTGAAGGCGGTCGGTCACCTTGCACCATGATGATGCGGCCGCCTTGTTCAAAACCGGACAATCGCTTCTAGGGGAATTGACATGTTTGTCTAGGTAATTGAATCATCTTATTTTCAACAATGAAACTCAAAATTAAAATTTAAAAAAAAACAATTGTAAAGAGAAATTTTTTAAGCAAAACAATTATTTTAAAATATACGTAAAATGAAAGTGGAATAATAGTTTTGGCATGGAGGAAATAGTTCATTTCTTGATATTTTTTCATTATTTATAATAATTAAATAAAAAAGAAAACTAATAGACCTAAAAGAAAAGAAAAAATACGAAATACAATACATGCGGGAAGAGCCTTCACCTCTCTCTCTATTTATTCATGTATACACTTTCACAAATAAAAATAACACCTAAATGAGACTACTCCCCTTCCCCACAATTTCAAGAATAAGGCAATTAATGGATATTGGTGGCAGCTTTAAGAGAGAGAGGGAGGGAGGGAAAGAGGGAGGGAGGGAGAGAGGATGGGCAAAAGGTGAAGAGGAGGAAAGTGGGAGAAGGGTGTGGAGCCCAAGTATGTGTTGGTTGGGGTAATAGCAACATATACAGAAACTGATACCTCCCTCTTGTACAGTACATACACATCCTTTTCTCTCTGCAAGGATAACTGTAGATTGAAACGACATTTCAGTAAACTCTTTGACTCTCTCTTTCTCTCTCTTCGTTTTCTCTCTCCACATCTTTGAATACATTATTAACAACAGTCTTCCCTTGTTCTTAGTGATTGTACATTTATATATACACTAGTTTAAATTATAAGTGTTAGAACAATAATGGGCATTGAGAGAATACTATGAAGGTAACAAACAAAAAAGGTGCATGATGAATTTCTTTTCCTTACTTGCAGGCTAGCTGCTAGATAAGAGAGAGATATATATGGCTTTAGGGTTTGTTTGGGAGACCATACAAAGATCTTTCTGGTCTCTATCTATAAACCCACCATGAGATTAACTGGGTTAGTACTGTCAGTTTGATGATGGCTTTACAATTAGTATTACATGCAACTTCCCAAGTCTAGACTGTGTTGTGCAGTGATACTGGCTAGTATATAGACAAACCAAACAGTACTTAACAACTAAGTTACAAATAACAAGTAAAGCATTTATTGCATTATTGTGTATTTCATCTGTTTGGAGCAAAGTTTTAATTATTCTACCGAGGTGATCTCTTGAAACATGGTTTTACGGATCCTTATCCATAAAATAGATCCATTCAGGTTAAATGGGTTAAAATTCAAAAATTTCAATGTAACCCCTTAGTTTTTAAAAATACAGTGTCACCCCTCATTTTTATATATGTAGAGTGTCTCTTTTTACTATTAACGGTGTCACTTTATAGTATAAAATATGTCACTTTTGGCCTTAGAAATGTTACTTTGTATTTTTAATGAAAATTATAATTTTTCCCTAAAAAATGTTACTTTTTGGGATTAAATGTATCACTTTTAATCTTAAATGTGTTACTTTCATTTTGAAAAATGTCATTTTTTATAAATAAAAATCATTACGTTTGACATAAATTGTTATTTTATAACATTAAAAGTATCACTTTTTAGCATTAAATGTGTTACTTTTAACCGTACAAGTGTCATTTTTGTCTTATAAATAAAAATTGTCATTATTGACCTTAAAAGTGTCACTTTTTAGCATTGAAAATGTCACGTTTTAATATTAAATGTGTCACTTTTAGCCGTCAATGTTAGTTTTAAAGTAACACTTTTTTGGTATTAAATGTGTCACTTTTTAGTATTAAATGTGTCACTTTTTAGTGTTAAGAGTGTCATTTTTTAGTATTAAGAGTGTCACATTTTAGTATTAAAAGTGTCACTTTTTAGTATTATGAGTATTACTTTGTAATTAATGAGAATTATAATAAATTTTCCTTTACAGTGTCACTTTCAACCTTAAAATATATCACTTTTGTTTTTCAATGTGTCACGTTTGACTTTAAATGTGACATTTAGCATTTCGTTAAAATCTATTAGGGTCCATCAAGTATCCCAAGGCAATTGATGCTAACAGAGCTGACAAATGATTAAACTGTAAGACGTGGGAAACATAAGAATTTCAGCGGCAAACCTTGAAAGTGCAGGAGCACCGGAGCAAAATGACACATCTTGCCAATAAAACTTAAAACCAATGGGAGATTTCGAACCAAAGACCTGCGCAATAAAATCTAAACCTTTTGTGGTGCACTGTGAACCATCTCAACTAAGCCTTTTTTTTGTTAATTTTGATAACATATTATTTATTTATTATGACCCGTCAATTTTTAAATGAGACCGTCCTACATAAATTTTTTTCTATTCTATTTTGTGATGTTTCAAATAAAGTGTCCATTTTTAAAAATTAAGATATAAAAATGTCATTCTATTACTAATGAGCTACTAAAAGTATCATTTTTTAAAAAAGTTTGACTTTCAAACGAAAACTCTTTGTTCGAAACTAAGGGAGTAGTAAACAATTCGAAAATTATGTTTAAGCCCCTTCATGTTTGTAAGTATGTCACTTAACTCCTTGGCTCCCTTCTTATTAGTGAAGCTAAATTGTTCGTCCTTATTTATAACCATTTGTTCTCCTCTACACACAAAGTCGAAACCAACTTACGTTGAATTTTCACATAGCACAAAATGACAATCAACCATATGCTTATTCCTTTCATTGAAATTTTGATTTGCATTGATATGCATGACTGACCCCATCACGATACTCAGATTTTACACGTCCAAGAAACTAACCTAAGTCGATCTTCTCACTGTGTGACTTCACTTAAGGGCAAGTCCAATGGTAGGGGTCAAAACTAAATTTTGATACCTATCTAAAAGTATTAGGTTCTCCGATGATTAAAGTAAAAAGTATTAAAATTAGGTGTAATACTAAGGAATGTACCAAATTTGATACCTCCTCTTTTACAACACCTAATTTTAAACCCTTCATTTTGATCATATATTTATACCACAATATGTGTTGATAAAATATTGTATATAATATTTTAATTTTGTTTTTATATTATAATATGTGTCGGATATAATTTTTTCAAAATTATCATTATATCAAATTTTGATATCTATGGATTGGAGATGATTATTTAATACCCATAAATAGTAATCAATAGGAATTAACACATATAGTCAATTACCACCATTGGAATTGGAGTTCAGATCTCATGTACCATTTGTGTGTATCACTGATGTACCACTTTTTATTTCCACCATTGCATCCAAATCATTGCATCTTAACCAATAATTTATATGAAAAATGATACACCAATAATACACACAAAAGATACAGAAGATTTGAACTCTTGGAATTGCCTAAAGAGAATCAGAAAAAGCCTTTACCTTGCATAATGAGCATGTAAACCATTTAATTAGCTATGTTAATTTATTGCAATGATATTTAGCAAGCTTTCAAAATTTTATATTAAGGCCTTCATGTTTGGTAAAATAGCATTTACCTGCTGTCTTACTAGAAAAATTGCATTCATCTCCATTATTTCCAAAACCCAAGTATAAAATTTCCTTGCATTTGAAGAAGTTACATTTAAGTCTCTTACTATTTTTAAAAAATATCATTTACCTCCCCTCATATTAAGTAAACTACATTCATCTTTCTGGGTAGGCTTTTTAGATGATCGTCATCTTTTTGGGTCGACTATACTTTTTTTTTCAAAAAAAAAGTAGAAGATGGTTTTCTGGGATAGCTATGAAAGAAGGAATCATCTTTCTAGGTATGCTATGGAAGAGGGAGAACCATCTTACTGGGTAGGCTTTTTAAGATGATCATCAACTTTCTGGGCCGGCTTGATACTTTTCAAACAAAAAAGGTTGAAGCTGGTATTTTGGAATGGTTATGAAAGATGGATATCCATCTTTCTTGGTAGCCTTTCTAAGATGATTATCATCTTTTTGAACCAGCTCTAAATTTTAAAAAAAGGTGATAATCAGGTCGGTCCATTTTGGTGAAATTATAACTTTATAGGTCTTTTATATTTGTTTTAAACCGTTAAACTACGCTTTTGGGGGAAAATAACACATATACATTTAATGAAGAAAAGGTGCGTGAACAAAGCCCCTATCCAAGTTTGGGTATCGCAATGCAAAAATCATCGTCCAAATTTAAGCATCGCAATGCACAATTGAAGTATGTCCAAATTTGGACATCACAATACAAAAATTGGGCATCATAATACACAATTGAAGTATGTCCAAATTTGGGCATCGCTATTGAAAAAACCTCACCCAAATTTGAGCATCGCAATGCACAATTGAAGTCTGTCAAAATTTGGGCATCGTAATTCAAAAAACTCTTCCCAAATTTGAGCATCGCAATGCAAAAATCCTAACTCAAATTTGGGCATCGCTATGCAAAAATTACGTATCACAATGTAAAATTTGGGCATCGTAAAAACTTCCAAAGCCCAAAATAGTACTTTAAAAACTTTTTTGGCCTTAAAAGGAAGACGTCTTGGGATATCCCTTCGGTGTCTTATAGACCTTGTCAAGAGCTTCGATTCGACATAGTGTGGGTCCTATAGTTCATCCGGGATCAAAAGTTATGCCCTTCCGAAGAATCCTAATCTTTTTTTATTTCTATTAGTACATCAGTTTCAAAACTGACAACTAACACTCTTAAACTTCGTTTTCTTCCCAAAACCTATAACATTTATTTAATGGAGAAACGCTATAGAACTAGGGAAAACCCACAGGCGAAATGGGGCCTTATGCTTGGCGAAACTAAAAATCATAGTGAAATCCCTAGTATGCAATTTTTTAAGCCATCAACTAGCCATCTTCCCTTCGAAAGTATTAGAAAAATAGATGGTTGCTTTAAGAAATGGAATGAAAAAGCGGATCAGTGAGAAGAGAGTCTGACGAACTTTTCTTCTTTCTTCCAGGAATAGATTAGAGTTAGACGGTAGGAGGGGAAGGGGGTATTTAAGGAAGAATTTTGTGAAGTTGGATTTATGTAGTTGAAAAAAAAGAGGTACTAAAACGGTTGGAAATGTTGGAAAGTGTACATGCCTGTAATTATTCCTTTAAAATTTTTTGAATGTTCATGAATTTTTGGGTCGGAACATGAATTTGTTAAACAGATCAAACACAATATTTAAGTAGAAAACATACCTTTTTAGATGAATTTGTTGTATTCCACCTTTCTTAGATGAATTTGAAGAGATTCACATGTGTGTTGCATTAAGTATTAAGTGTGTTTTGTTAAATATTTTGTTTGTTAGCCATATTTTTTGGGAATGAAACAGGGGCAAAATTGTAACTTTTGCCCTCATGTGTGTTGTAGTAAGCCAAATGCGTGTGCTGCATTAATTATTAATGTATGATTATTTAGTTATGTATTAATATTAGTTATAGCAATGGATCTGCAGACTTGCCTTCACGCATCCACAGATCTTTTATTTTGGACAAATCCGGCACTCCTCACATTAAGCGCATGGTTTATTAGTTGCTGCTTTCTCTCTTTCAGTTCTCTGTGTTGTTTTTGTTATGTATTTCCTTTTCGAGGTTAGACTCCTATATCCTCCCGTTATAAGGGTAAGACTGGTTGTCCCCTCAAATTTGTACTCTTTCTCCTTTTCAATAATATTCTGTAGCTTGTTTCATAAAAATTTAAAAAAAGTTATAGCAATGGATGAAAGTTAATGGGAGATTGTACATTATCAACACCTACGTACATTTAAATGAAAAGGGTAAACATATCATTCAAACAAGATGATACACAGATGAAATGGTTCCAAGCTTCATGAGAGGTTAGTTTAGTCTAACCTAAATCTTTTATTCAATTCGTGGAGAAACTATTGAGTATAAAATCAATTGTAGCAACGCCCATATAATATGTGTTATGCGGGTTAGTGAACTTAACTCTCCATGTGATGAAGCTAAAGATATAAAGGACAAGAAGACACAAACTGAAGGGGCAAAGTGTGCATAGCTAGAAGATACATCAACTACAACAAACTGTAAGGGTGTAGGGTGTACAAACGACAAAGACAAAGGGTGACATATGTAATTGTGATAGTTAGTCAGTTAGTGAGTCAGTTATGATGGTATCTATATATAGTTAGTTATGGTATTCAGATCAGACTAACTTCCTACTTCAGAAAACGATTGTAAACCCAATCAATGAGATTTAAAAACTCCACCCTCTCAATTATCATGTTGTGTGTTTCCACTTATTAACATGGTATCAGAGCGAAATCTGATCCATTTTTCTTCCGCCAAAACTCTGATCTAATCTGAGAGAGATACCCGTGGGTTCCCGGGAAATGCGTGCTCCCGCGCCCACGCAGCCCCTTGGATAGGTGCGCAGACGTGTGGATGCGGTGACATCCACGCTCTGCTCCACCCTCCCTTTTTAGGGAGGACGAAATCAAAAGTGCGAGAGGAGTGCTGTCGGAATAGCGCATTGGAATGCGCCTCGGTTGCCTTTAGTGGATTTTGATCTAATATGGGAGCTTTGGGTTTTCTATGTCAAGTTATCCCTATTTTAGGGGATACCAGGATATAGGAATGCATCACCCTTCTATTCTCATTCTCCCTTTTTTAGAGGAAAACGTGAAAGTGCAAGGAAGGAATGTTGCAGCGCCCCCATTATGGATTTTATGAAAATAACCTTATGGCCTATCTCGGATCACTATGGGTGCTTTGGGTTCTACATCAACTTATCCCTTTTTTAGGGGATACCAGGACATATGAATACATCACCTTTCCATTCTTATTTTCCCTTTTTTAAGGGAGAACGAAAAAGTGTAAGGAAAGATGTTGGGAGGCCCCACTGGATCCAAAATGTTTTAGAGTCGCCATCTTTATTTTAAGGCAAAAATAAAGCAAAACCAGAAAAAGAAAACCAGAGATAAAAAGCGGGTTCGGAAGCTAAGTTACGAGTTAGGAAGGTGCTAGGCACCCAACTCAGCCTTTCGGTCTCAAAACAGTTTTTGGCTAAAGTATGTTTTTTGTTATATTTATTTAACAGATAAATAAAGCATTAACTGCCTACAAATACATCCATTTGTCTACATTATTTATAGACTTGCAACTGTCTCTTTACAAATAATTACAGATATACTTGAAAATATTTGGTCATAATAACGGCTCTATTACATAATATTTCCTAATCTAATCCGGGCAACACAACGGCTTATATTGACTACATTGGGCTGGATTTTAAATACAACTTTAAATAATAAATGAGCGGAAAAGTAAATGGATAAATAAAATAACGCCCTTAAAGGTTTTTACCTTTTAGAGCAGGGTGTGCTCGCCTGTCCTTCTGGGAGAGGGAGACTTTTATTCTCAGCTGGCGGCCGATGTGATTTGGGCAGAGTGATGACTTATATATGGTGTTTTTGGCTCACTCACTCGGGCAGAATGACGGCTTAGTTTTTGTGGTTTTTGCTTATTTGGTTGGGCGGAATAACGGCTTATGTGGGTTGATTTTCAGCCTATTACTCGGGCAGAGTAACGACTTACTTTATGGTTTTTGAGCCGGGGAAATAGGGTGGATACCTAGCTGGGGGGCTAAGGCTCACTTCTACCGGTTGGTTTTGTGTTTGGAGGAGATTTGGCAGAGTTTTGAGGCTTTTTGAGGTGATCGCTCACTATCTCACTTCTCTCTCTATTTCTCCAGCGTAACGAGAACGCGGAGAATTTTTATCGATGAAAAAGGTGTGCTGAATGAAGAGTCGGGGGCCTGTATTTATAGGCTGATTTGAGGACACACTGGGAATTTAATTTCCTTCTTCATGCATCGGCCGTACACGTGTGCGAGAGATTTGAGAGCTTTTACGGCAAAAGAAGATGTATCGTTGAAGAAATCGGCGCGAGAAGCCCAAAATGGCGCAGCCTAAAGAAAATTGGGAGCCACGCCCAATTTTGATGTGGTGGCGCCTAGTTTTCAAAGTTCCCATTTTTTGTGCACTTTGGTCCCTGCAGTTCATCCTTTTGCGCATCCTGCTTTGTCCTTTTACACTTTTGACCCTGTAACTTGACATTTGTTAATGTTTTAACAGGTCTTGATATTTTATGTCATGCCACATGCATGGGGTATGAAATTGGGGTGTCTACAATACCGAATTTGGAAATACATCTCTGTTGATTTTGAATCTTGGATCAAATTCGAGGGGCACTCTGAAACTAGGGATTTGTTTTCTGACATTGACTTTGCTTCATCAATGGCCAACAGTAGCAATGAAGAGGAACACAATGAAGAGGAACTTGAAGAGGAGATAACCGTAGATGAGTACGATCTGGATATTTCGACTCTCCAGGTGCATTCCTCTCATCCCTTATTTCTTCATCCCAACGATCACCCTGGGATGATGCTTGTAACTCAAATCTTGACTGATTCTGTCAATTTTAATCAATGGAAATTGTCAGTTGTTATTACACTTACTGCTAAGAACAAATTGAGATTGGTAAATGGAAAGAATAAAAAACCCCTACAAACTTCGAAATATGTAGATATGTGGAATAGGTGCAATAACATGGTCATTTCTTGGCTATTGAATGTTGTTGCTCCTGATATTAAGTTTAGCATAGTGTAATTTTCAACTGCTAAGGCTATTTCGGAAGATCTCAATGCAAGATATTCACAGAATAATGCTCCTAAAACTTTCCAAGTCAGAAAAAAATTAGCTGAGTGTTATCAGGGAATCCAAAACATTTCAACCTATTTTACCAAATTCAGGAGTTTGTGGGATGAGCTGAATAATCTTAGCATGGTCCCAAAGTGTGTTTGTGGATGTACCTGTGGGGCTACTCAAAAGCAAGAAGACTATGAACATGAACATAAACTATTTCAATTTTTAATGGGATTAAATGACACATTCACCAACACAAGAGGTCAAATCATTATGATGAACCCTCTCCCTAGCCTAAGCAAAGCTGAAAATATTATGATTCAGGAAGATAACACAAAGGAAATGTAGTAATGGAACAAATAGCAGTGTCAATCTTACAGACTTGTTTGCTGCCCTTCTGAGTAAATCCAATGACACCAGTTTTTTTGGCAATGGAAGGAAGAACATAAGAAACAATAACAACAACAAGTCTGGTGTCATGTCATAAAAAGGGAAAACATGGTGTGACTTTTGTCATGGGGATTCACACACTAAGGACGAGTGTTTCCACTTGAATGGTTATTGATCGATTGTTTTATTTATCTATTTCCTTGCAAGTGTACAAGACTATTATAGAATAGACTCGGAAGCAAGGGTCGAACCCACAGAGACAAGTGATCACGAACAGTGCGGTTATAGATAGCAAATTATTAACCTAAGGGGGGGGGGTTTTATGTTTAATTCTACTCTAAATTACTAATTATAGATGTTAACTAATTAGACAGTAATAACAGTTATGAAAATCTTATGGTGAGTGGAAATCTAGGATTCTGAGTTTCACTTATATCTCCTTTATGTTCAATTCATAATAATGTCATTCAATGTCTTGGGTTCGCTCACTAAAATAGATATGGTTACGTTGAACAATTGGTTCACCTTCATCCCCGCAAAATTCACCCATTCCATATCCTAAGCACAGAATTGTAATCTAGTCACACCTAGATTTATGATCTATCTGTCACCTAGATCATGTAAGAACCTGGTCCTAACTTATCACTCTCGTGCTTCGATAGGTCCAATTTATTGTGTTGGTGAGCCAGTGTACGACATATGCACTTGGTCATGCAGTTATCCGCACCTCTAAGCCTTTATTATTTGCGATTACATTCATTTGTTCAAAGCAAAATAATAGAGGGATTGATAAACAACACAATCAACAAGCATTGAATAGACATAAATATGAGAATCAAAACATAAATTCAATACAAGTTACCTCCCACCTCCTAGATTAGGGATGATTTAGTTCATCATAGACGATGAACATGACACATGATGATGGAAGACATGATTTGATCTTCAATACTTGAAATTACAAAACCTAATTATGTTATACAATCTAAAACTACCTAAAATCTATGTAAAGAGAGCTTCAGCCGCCCTCCCTATGCTTAGGCTCGGCATCCGACTTCTATATATACTGGGAGTTGTGATTGAATCGAATGACCGTGTGAAAACCCGAAAATTGAGCATTCGCCTACCTTGCGGTCGCAAGGTCTTTGGATACCTGTCCGCAAGGTCTCCGCAAGTGTGCTGTGTGCTTCTTGGCTCTTCGATTGCTGGCTTCAGGGGCCGATATCGCCTACCTTGCGGTCAGCAGCGAGGCACTGCGCGTCCGCAAGGTGTCCGTAATGTGCGATTTCATTTTCTTCAATTTTTCTTTCTTTGTAATTTGCACTTAAAACCCTGGAGTTTCGCGTATTTTCACGAACAATCCTGAAACTTACAAAACTCACCAAAAACATATATTAGTACTCAAAAGACTCATGAAATAGCCTAATTCAAGTCACGAAGTATATCAAATCGGCGTGATAAAATACATCGATCGCTTCTATCAATCCGGCATAAGTTGTTTGGGACCAAACCGATCCCAAATGAATGCCCAAGAACAGGTTAAAAGCATGGCGACCAATGTTATTAGTGATGACAACGCCGATACAAATGTTGGTGATGATAAGTCGTGTCCGTAAGTTGTCTTACGCCCAATTCAATCAACTCCCCGCAACTTCTTTCTTACACAGATCCACATCGACACCCGTAATCCCATATAGTGTAAAATTGCTTGTACTAGTGTTACTTCATCTAGCCAGGATCTAAATACCACATAATGGATCATTGACACTGTGGCCACTGATCACATTACAACCAATTTTGATTTACTTGTTAATCTTGTTAGTATTAATGCCTCTATCCATCTCCCAAATGGTCATACAGCCAAGATAGCCTATAAAGGTACTATCATTCTTAATAAGAACATTATCTTAAATGATGTTCTGTTTATGCCATCTTTCAATTTTAACCTCTTATCTGGGAGAAAACGGACACTTGATAATGGTTGTAACCTTGTGTTCTCTGCTTCTATATGCTTTCTTCAAGACCTAGCACACAAGGAAACCAGGGAGATTGGTAGACTGGTTGGTGGATTGTATAGGACTTGGCTTCCAGAATATAGATCTGTCAAGACTTCCAATGATAGTACCTGTTTCCCTGATCATTCATTCTTCTGTAATAATGATTCACAAAACTCAGTAGTTTCTTGTTCAGCCAATACTTCTGTCAATAAAGAATTGGCCTTATGGCATTTCAGACTTGGGCATATGCCTTTAAGCTCACTTAAACATTTTGTTTGTACTGTAGATAAAAACTGTTCTATTTCCCCTTGTGATGTTTGCCATTTTTCCAGATAAACAAAACTTCCATTTCCATTAAGTAACACTCATTCTGATACTCCCTTTGCATTCTTGCACTGTGATGTATGGGGTCCATACAGACATCTTACTCACAATGGTCATAATTCCTTTTTAACCATAGTTGAGGATCACTCTAAAACTACCTGGACATTTCTCTTAAAATCAAAAGACCAAGTCCCAATACTCATTCAATACTTTCTCAACCTTGTCAAAACTCAATACAATGCTTCTGTTAAAGAGATTAGATCAGACAATGGAACTGAGTTCTTCAGTCACACTGTCTCTTCTATTATTGAACCACTTGGGATAATTCAACAAAGCACCTGTATAAAGACTCCACAGCAAAATGGCAGGGCAGAGAGGAAACACATGCATCTATTAGAATTGGCTAGGGCTCTTAGATTCCAATTACATCTGCCTATTTATTTTTGGGGAGATTGCCTTCTCACAGCCACTTACCTCATCAATAGATTTCCTAGTTCACTTCTTTACTTTAAAACCCCTTATGAGGTCTTGTTAGGTCATAAACCTACTTATACTCATCTTAAAGTGTTTGGATGTCTTTGTTTTGCATCCACCTTGCCACACAATAGAGATAAGTTTGAGCCAAGAGCTAGAAAATGCATACTGCGCTATCCCTACGGGAAGAAAGCTTACAAACCGTATGATCTCGACCACCAAACAAGTCTTTTATAGTAGGGATGTAGTATTCTATGAAATATAGTTCCCTTTCTCCCAACAACCTGTATCTTCCCAATCACACACTCCTCTCTTTCCTCCTTTCAGTCATCAATCTATGGAAGATGACCCTTCTATCACACCCTCTCGCCAAGATCCCCTCGGCCACACCTTCACAATTATCCTTTCCCAGACCTCCTGTATTTAGATCTGTATTCATGTGTGAAGTTTAAGGACTATACCAATTTACCTTTCAATCTTTCATCCTCTAGTGGGCCCTGCTCAAAGTACTTTCCTTATTCCATAAACAACATCATGTCTTATTCTTTATTTTTCTCCTCGCTATCAATCCTATATTAATAACATTGATAGTACCTTTCAACCTAAAACCCATGCAAGCCGCAAGAGTCTCGCAGTGGTGGGCTATGGCTCTAGAACCGCCAGGCTCTAGAAAGAAACCAAACTTGGATCATGCAGCCTCTTCCTGGTAAGAAGGTTATTGGTCAGAAATGGATATATAAGATCAAACATATAGCGTGATGGTTCCATTGACAAACTAAAAGCCGATTGGTGGCAAAAGGATTTACACAAACCGAAGGCCTTGACTACTTTGACACCTTTTCACGAGCTAAGATGACATCTCGTTGGGTTCTACCGCGCTTGCAGCCATGAAGAATCGGCCATTATGCCAAATGGATGTATCCAATGCATTTTTGCATGGTGATCTCAATAAGGAGGTCTTTATGACACTTCCTCCTGGTTATTGCTCCTCTGCTCCCTCTCAGCCTAACATGGTATATAAATTAGTTAAATCCCTCTATGGACTGAAACAACCTCCAAGGCAGTGGTTTCATAAACTTTCTTCAGCCTTGAAATCATTTGGATTTACTCAATCCACAAATGACCATACCCTGTTTACTCAGTCCACATCTGCTGGTTTCACAGCTCTATTGGTATATGTTGATGACATTGTGATTACATGATCCAATCCACAAGCCATTGTTGTTTTAAAACACTACATGCACTCCCAGTTTTCTATTAAGGACTTGGGTGATCTGAAGTTCTTTTTGGGACTGGAAATTGCTAGAAACTCATCCGTATGCACTCCACCAAAGGAAATACTGCTCGGACATCATTTCGAAATTGGCCCGACCAATGCTAAGCCCTCTTCTCTTCCTATCTCCTAAATCATAATCTCTCTACGTACTCGCACTCCAAGACCTAATCCTAACATGTAAGGATAGTTGGAAGACTTCTTTATCTCACCATCACAAGACCTGAAATTGCCTACTCTGTTCATGTGTTGAGTCAATTTCTAGCTCAACCAAGATACCCTCACATGCAAGCAGCTCTCAAACTGGTCAGGTTCCTCAAAGTCTCCCCTGGACAAGGCCTGTTCTTCTCCTCTCAGGCCACACATGATCTTGTTGCTTACTGTGATGCAGATTGGGCAGGATGTCCAACCATTAGAAGGTCTGTGACTAGTTTTTGCATTTTCTTAGGATCATCTCTTGTTTCCTGGAAGAGTAAGAAACAACCTACTGTCTCCAAAACCTCAGCAGAGTCTGAATATAAGGACATGGCCTCGACATGTTGTGAGATCACGTGGCTCCATGCACTGCTAAGGGACTTTCACATATCCAGTCCTCTTCCTATCCCTCTTCAATGTGATAATAAAGCAGCCCTCCACATAGTTGCTAATCGAGTCTATCATGAGAGGACTAAGCACATAGAAATTGACTGCCACATCATTTGGGATAAAATTGACAAGGGTTTGATTGCCACTACCTATCTCCCAACCAATGACCAAATTGCAGACCTCTTCACTAAGGCTTTGTCTATTCCTCAACTACTACATTTAAAGGCCAAGCTGGGTGTGCTGAATCTCTTCACCTCTCCCAGCTTAAGGGGGGGGGGGGGTGATGAAGCTAAAGATACAAAGGACAAGAAGACACAAACTGAAGGGGCAAAGTGTGCACAGCCAGAAGATATATCAACTACAATAAACTGTAAGGGTGTCGGGTGTACAGACGACAAAGACAAAGGGTGACATATGTAATTGTGACTATTAGTCAGTTAGTGAGTTAGTTATGATGGTATCTATATATAGTTAGTTCTGGTATTCATATCAGACTAACTTCCTATTTCAGAAAACGATTGTAAACCCAATCAATGAGATTTAAAAACTTCACCCTCTCAATTATCATGTTGTGTGTTTCCACTTATTAACACCATTTCAACCAGATTGATGGAGTATTAATTTTAAGTTGCTTAGGATACATATAACATTGTATCCATGTGATACCTATTATCTTCATATATATATATATATATATATAGATACACACACACATATATATATATATATATATATATATATCTGTGTGTGTGTGTATATATATATTTCCTCGCTAACTATTGTTGGTTATTATTTTAGGTAAAAACTTAAGAAAAATGGTCTTACGGGTATATTCTGCAACACAGATCTCCATGACTCGGTCTATCGTATGTTGATGGGCTGAGCTGTGAGAGAGTGAGACTCCGTCTTACGAAATAGAATTCATAAGACGTCAGGAGACCGACTCTTATTTTATTATCCATTAGATCAAAAATTAAAGGTCGAAATTTATTGATTAGTTGATAATGCAATTAATTCCCCCCTCCCCCTCCAAAAAAAATACAAACCTTTTAATGCAATTAATGAATCTCATTTTTCATTTTTGATTCAATGTATAATTTTAAGAGGTATGATATTAAAAGCTAGAAGTTAGGGTATTATTACAAGTTTTAGGTGCCGTTTGATATCCGGGATTAAAGCCAGATATGATTAATAAGACGAGTTACCTGATGTTTGGTACGCAATACGTGGTCGAGACTAATAGAAAAAGTTATCCGGACAAAGTCATTATTTTCTCACTATTAATAGCAAGGGGAAGGATGATATTATTAACGCCCTCACTAAAAAATATTGGGGTTAACATTTGCAATCTCAAAACTATCTTCGATATACAAGTGAGGATTAATAACGAAAGTACTAAAATTACTGAGATTAATAATACTGTTTATCCTTATCCGATTACTAAACAAGCCCTTAATGTTAGTCCTATTGGATCAAATCTACTTAGCTCTTAACTCCTTTAGATTAAATATGTTACTCCCTCCGTCCCTAAATTATCGTCCTTTCCATTTTCGTCCGTTCCAAAATAATTATCCAGTTTAAAACTTACCTTTATAGAACATCACTTTTACCATTTTACCATTTTTTTCACTCTACTTTAATTATGGGTCACATACATATGAACTTTAAAGGAAACTACACATTAAACCAATATAAATAATCAAGTCAATTGTTTTTTTTTAAACAATATATCTAATCAACTAGGACGATTATTTAGGGACGAAAGGAGTATTATTTAAGTAATGACATACACTCTAAATTATCACCACGTACCACTTAAACTATGTCTCTCAAAGTTAAGCTCATAGTGCTATAAAATCACCATAATGTTAGTTGCTATAAAATCACCATAATGTTAGTTGACGGAGCTTTTGGTGGTGCTTTTCCGAAGAAATTTTTTTTAGTTAACGACAAAATTATCCTTAGTAATTCGCTTAAGCTCCATTTTTATTATCACCCAGTACTTTATTGATTTTCATCGTTTTTGAATTTGAAATTCGTCCTTCCTTCCAATGTCGTTAAATTTTGGACGTTAAGTGCACATTTACATAACACATACTAGTTCTTAAGTGTATGATCATAATGAGTTAGCAATAACATCCATAAAACCTAACACCAAAGACTTACATTGGTTGTTTTGACTAAGACACGTATACATACACAACTTTATATATATATATATATATATATATATATATATAATAAAGCTAAGTAATTAACTACTAATCAAGATTTATTTTTACCGAACATAACTATTGATCAGAATTAAATCTTCTGAAAAGTTAACTACTGGTGTAATACACAATCCCACATCGGATAGATGTGAGACTTGTGTGTTATTTATAAGGTAGTCATGTGCTACTATTAGGCACCAACATCATCCATGGACTTTTGTGTCGGCTTGTGATGAGCCTGATGACCCAAGGTGCTACGTGCTTAGTGGACCAATGTGTGGGATACATGTAGTGGACTGGGCTCTCTGACTCGGATCGTTACAACTGGCCAAACATAGCTACTGACCAGGTTTAACTCTCATTATCGTCATATTTGGTTCCCTAATTAATTCTGTTTATTTATTTTGTTGATTATATACTTTCTTCAATTTAAATTAAGTTTCTCTTAATTGCAATTGGCTAGTAAATAGAAGGGAAAGACAATGAGGCCTTAGTAGCATTGAGGAGAACGTACACAAACAAGAGGTTAAGGGGGACGGTAATGGCGAAAAAAAAATAAGAAAGAAGAAAATGAAGTGGGGGTGCTGGAACCAAGGAGTTGAAAAAAATGAAGAAAGTAAAATAATAATATAGTAATAGTTGATTTGAAAACTTTGACTTGCAATTCCTCAAACTCAAAATAAGTTTCTTCTTCTCTTTTGTTTGTTTAATTTTCTGTGTTTGGAGAACATGCACAAAGAATAATTCAAGGAAGACGGTAATGACAGAAAAAAAAAAGAATAAGAAAGAAGAGAATGAAGTAGGGGTGCTTAAACCAAGGGGTTGAAGAAAGGAAAAGTAAAATAATAATATAGTAATAGTTGATTTGAAAACTTTGACTTACAATTCCTCAAACTCAAAATAAGTTTTTTCTTCTATTTTGTTTGTTTAATTTTCTTTGTTTAGCAAATATCATTTTGTTGATTTTCTACTTTGTCTTTTCCTTTTGTTTAAACTTTACAAATAACATATGTGCACTTACTAGCTAAATGACATATAATAGCAGAGTATAGTTCTTTGCTTAAATGTAAATAATAAACAAAGTTATTGCATCTCGTGTTTCAAACTCAGTCATTGTTGTGAAACAAAAGCTTTCAGAAGAAGTTTAAGTTATCGTTATTGTTTCTATATGTAAAATTTCTTTTTTTTCATTAACAATATTTGATTATTGGTTTTGCTAATCTTGCTAGAGATACGTGTATGAATGCCACTTTTTTTCTTTATAAGATCTCCCTCGCTTGATTCATGGAGATATCATTATGGATGCCTAAGGTTTACATCATATTTAAATTAACTAATTTTTATTTGTTATTAGTATTTTCTTTTCGAGCTCAGGCTCCTCCGTCCTCCCTCTTATAAGGGCAAGACTGGTTGTCCACCTCAATTTTGTAATTTTATTTTTATTAATAAAATCTAGCAGGGTTCCGCCCCTATTTTCTTTAAAAAAAAATTACAAAACTAACTTTTAATTTTTTTTCTACTATTGGATGATCATATTGTTTTAATTGATTATCGAGAGGTGTTCATTTTAAATTGGTTATTTTGAATACCGACACCGTCTCATACTTACGTCGTACCATAGGCACGAATATATATATATATATATATATATATATATATATATATATAGAATAGAAAGCGCGGCATGTAAAGGGGAATAAAGGCGAGTTTGAAGCTTGGGAGTTTTTAGCTTAAAGATGAAATTAAGGCTCCAACAAAACCAATAATCAAATGTGTCAGAAAACATTTACGGATTATTGGTTTTGCTAATCTTGCTAAAGTTTGGTAAATCTTATTAAAATGTGTCAGAAAACATTTACGGATGTTTGATAAACACACGAAAAATGTTACGGAAAACAATAAATGAATAAATACAAAAAATATGTTTTAACTTTAAGTAATTTTTTTCTTTAGGAATCCTCAATTTATCATTAGTGGTGTTAAATCAATAATGTCTATCTTTTTTTAATCTCACAATTACAAATAAAAAATTTGATAATTGATATGAAAAAAAATAACGTTTTAAAATAGAAAATGAACAATGTTTAAGATGCCCTTGGAAAATGTTACAAAAAACTATATATGAATAAATGAAAAAAATTATTCTAAGATAGTATTGAACTTTAAGTAATTTTTCTTTAGTAACTCTCAATTTATCATCAGTGGTGTTAAATCTATATATATATATATATATATATATATATATATATATATATATATATATATATATATATATTTTTTTTTTTTTCAATCTCACAATTACAAATAGTTTTTTTGATAATTGATATGAAAAAAAAACGTTTAAAAAGTTGACAATGTTTAGGATGTTCCTAAATAATATAGTGGACACTAGTTTTAGGACGTAGTGAGTTTTTAATAAAATTGTAATTTATAAATAGTGTGCAAAAAATTCATTTATATTTCTAAACAATTTATTTGTTGAGTGAAATAGTGTAATTAAGTAAATATCTATAATTGTGAAAGGGGGCGGAGTATGCCGGAACATTTGGAAAAAGACTTATGGAAAATGAATCTATAAGTCATTTTCCAGAAAAAGAAGCCTTTATTTTCTGTTGATTACATTTTTCTAAAGTTATCAAACACCAAAAAATCATGAAAACGTTTTCCAGAAGTCATTTTCCGTAAAACAAACAGAGCATAAGAGGGAAGATGAAAAAAAAAAAGGGAATGTTTGGTGGGCAACAGAAACAAGTAAACAGTAATAATGGCAAAGATCAGATTATCAGAGGATTAGAATTGAAAGAGAAGAAGCTGTTTTGGGGTAACGGACGATATTTTGTATTAGTGCATATTCTTTCAATAGTGTCATATTCAAGTGTCAATACTTTGGTGCATGCAGAAGGTCAAAATATTTTATTCCATTCATATTAATTACAAAAATAATATTTAATAAAATAAGTAAGTAGATCAATAGCAAAATGTTTAATATAGTTTACACTTTACACACGATTTCTTTAGGCTACATTCATCTTCAAGAACTAACAACTCTATGATTAAAATGAAAATCAAATCAAAATAAAATGAAAAAATATTTCTAAGAAAATATTAGAAAATGAACACGTTTCTACAACGAGCTAGAAAGGAAACAATGACTTTTTTTTTTTCTAAAATTGGAGGAAGTAAAAAAGTACACGTATTGTAAAAAAAAAAAAATTATTTAGTAAAAACTTAGGTAAGATAATATTAGGTTTTTTTTTAATTATGTAAAATGGATTACTTTGATCTGATCCACCATGTAACAATGAATTGAATTGTGAGAGCGTAGATTACGTGTTCCGAATTAGGACTACGTGTTCCGAATTAACTATTATATGACTTAGATCATATTAGTTGACTTATTTAGGAGGACTAGAAAGGATCTTATAAAATTTGATCTCAATCAAAATTTGAGATACAATTGTCAAAAATATAAATTTAGATGTACACGGTATGATGCATGTGGATCCGCTGATTACGTGTTCAATTAGATCTGTTCTGACTCTCTTAATATACTTAAACTATTTTAAGGTGAATTTAAGGCATATAACAATCCTTTACCTACGGAAGTTATTGGTGGGAGTCTGTCCCCCACATACTGCTTAACAAAATTCAATTAGTTAAAAACAGCCTTCCTTTACTTAAAATCCCAATACCCTTTTCAATTTTATTTTATATTTTCCCTTTCCCCATGCACTTATTTTAGCAGTAACTTTTTACTTATTTGTCTAAGTTTTTACACTGATATTCCATTCGAGAGATTGCTTTGGGGATTTCAAGGAGACCAACAAGAGAGGATATATAATGTTATAGATAGTATATGTTTATCCTCTCCCATGCATACATATTCCTATACAAGGAGACAACCATGTCCCCCTTGGCTCAAATCACTAGCTTTTCCTTTCATATTTATTAATCAAAGATCATCCCAATGTATATACATTGTTTATTTCAATACAAACACTATGCATGGTAGACATACTATACGTGCGTTCTATCCCATGAGAGAAGGCTAAACCAAATTATGTTAATCTTTTATTTGGAGTTTCGAACGTCTACTTCGCTACGCATTATTCCCCATTAAAAAGTGTAATATCTCTAATCTTACATTGGGTAGATGTGGTGGTTAAATGTGTTTTATATAGTGGTCATAGACTACCATTAGACATCAACATCATTTATGAATTTTTAGATCGACTTGTGGTAAATTTGATGACCATATATACTATGTGCTTATTGGGCCAGAGTTACACTACGCTTACTTCATGTTCAACCAAAAATCTATTAATGATGTTGGTACCTAGTTATAGCCAGTGAGTAACTCGACCACTTATATCGAACACATCCTATAATTAACGGATGTGGGTTGAGGGCATTATATGTGGTCTCGGTTAGTTAGGGGTCTTTTAGAACTTTAGTCGAGTGATATAACTTTATACGTTTTTATAACATAATTAAGAATCTCGGAGATAGATTCAACATGAGGATTTAAGCCAATTATTATCAAATAGGCTGACCTAAACAACCACACGAAAAAAGAAAAAAAGAAAAATAGTAGATCTTCTGTAAGATTGTCTAACGAATCTTAATTTGTAAAATGAAGTCTTACTCTTTCACAGCTCAATCCATCAATACACGGTGGGTCAGATAAAGAGGATCTCTCTTATAAAAAATATTCATAAGACCGTCTTACACAAGTTTTTATAAAAAAAAAAAAAATTATATTATATTCTTGGAAATCAAAATAAGATAACTTTATTTGAGAGGTCCCATGAAGAAAAGGAAAAGTAGGAAAAAGGCAAAAATAATCTTGACCCATAATTAATCACCTTTGAAAAGAGAAAAAAATCCACAAGAAAATAATATATTAAGAAAAAGAACAAAAGAAGAGGAAAAACAAAATTCTTCTTTAGTACTATACCTAGAGAGATCTATAGCTCCTTTTGACATGATCATCATCCGTGCCTATATGCTCCCTCCCTTTGATCCAATTTCTTTTGCTAAAGTTATCTCACTTTGATGTTTGAAGATTCTCCAAGTTGTAGGTATAATAATTATTGGGGGTATCTTTGTTTTAAGAATATATATAGAAAACTTCATAGAGAAGAAAGAGTCATGACCATGAGAGAGAGAGAGAGAGAGAGAGAGAAGTGATCAAGGCTTTTCTATCTGCAATATTAGGTGAGAAGAAAAAGTAGTCTTCATGACGTTCATGGGCAATCAAATCAAAAGGGGTGATATTGGTATGTCTACGAACATAAATCATAGTATTAAGGTAGTTTCTATACTTGGACGCACTCAAAGACTTTGCTAAAAGAAAGATATAAAAAAGTATATTTTTAAACTTGCTAAATGAAACCCACATTCAAGATCTAGAATTTATCATCAGAGACAAACCCACATGAAGGGCTCCTCAATTATAACCTATATATATATATATATATATATATATTGTGTCTTTATGATTTTATATACATTCATACATTTTTTAAAAAAAAAATTTGGTATTATAAAAAGGAATGTTGAAAATGATATGATTCGATTACTCATACAATAGCGAAAATGCAATAGTAACTATTCCAAAACTAAACTATCAAATAAACAGCGGAAGACTTTATTCTAATAAAGCAGTAATAAAACACGGAAGTATACCAAACGATCTACAATGCTTGTAGATCCAGCCTTATGGCCAAAAAGGTTTTCACTAAAAAGATTATAAGTCTTACAACCAAAAAACAAGTAAAGAACTACTAAAAACCAAAACCTCTCACAAGACTATAAAGTCTGTAGAGAAACTTACAAAAACACTATAAAGCAAACGTGAGATTAAAAAATAAGTTTCCTATCAACTAGAAAAACAAATAACCAAAACAATCGATGCAGCTACTTTTAATACTTCAAGTAAGCTCTAAGCTTTCTCTCTCTTTACAGAATATCTCTCTAAGTCTCTGGAGGTGTGTCTCTTCTGCACGAGCTGCTCTTGTATATATAATAGAACTGAGAGTCCTGAAACAATAAAGAAACCAAATTCTCCAAGGAAACAAAAGATTAAAAAAAAAAGATTTAATTTCCAAAATTAGTTTCTTTATTCAAAAGAAAGATCTTACCAAAGATTTAGTCAAGCTTAAACAAGGACTCTTGAGAGCTTTAGAAAGTATTTAAATATGATAACTACTTACCATTGTTTTTGGACCAAGAAAGAGCACAACAATTAATAAACAATTAATAAAATAGGATGTCCCTATTTTACCTTTAAAATCTCCCCCTTTGTTAAACTTTTTTGGTCAAATCAAATGACAAGTGTTTTTTTTCCAACACCAATCAAACATCTAACATGTACTAATTAGTCTTTCTCCCCCTGAATTTTTGCATGCATAAAAAGTAAAGTTGAATAACAAGAAAAATCAAGATAAAGATCATTCATATGCAACACAGTGTATCAATCAAACAATAGTAGTTTAAAGCATTATACAGACTCAAAATAAGAAATAAAATGAAATTGTTTCAGGGACACAAAAGCATTTAGAGAGAGACATATTCATCTTTCAGATGCATCTTCATCTTCTCCTTCATCATCTTTATTACATGCAGCATTTTTAGCAGGAGTAACACCACTAGTAGGTACACTAGACTGAACACTTGTCTTCTCTCCCCCTATTTGACTTGACGGATGATTGTAAAATTCCAACCATGCTAAATACTGAGCTTCCAAGGATTGAAGATAAGCTATCTGAGCTTTAATCCAAGGAAGCTGGCTCTGAATAAAGGAGAAGGACATAGGTGCACATTCACCAGAAGTCATAATGTTCGAGGCGATAGGTGATGTAGAAGATCTTTGCATTATCGCCTATATTGACTTCAAAGAATCTTGTTGAGGTCTGAGGATCAATAGGTCTTGTCACTTGAGCATCTTGAGAATAGGGAGTAAAATGATACACAAATGGTTAATTCTTAACCCTATCACCCTTTAAAAGTTTTAGAAAAATTGGAAGGGGTCCAATACATGAGTCAATCTTTTTGCCTCAAGAGGACCAACTCGTTGAGAAATCAGCAAACTGTAGATGAGTGAAAGATAGAGAAGAGTTCTTTTATCTCCCTCAGTCTCTACAAATGCAGTCACCTTCCTAAACACTAAATGACCAAAATTAAAGTGTAATCTAAGCCCAATTTGATACATGAACCTGACATGTTCCTCATTTACTGAATTTGCATTGGAGATAGGTGCCGAGTTAACACAATAGATTTTATGCATTACAACATACAAAGAAGTCAATTTAGTAGTGCTTACTTTTGTTTTCCTTCCAGTCCAATTTTAGATAAGGCCATCACTTAGCTCTTTAATACAAATATTCAAATCCACCAGCAAACCAGATACAAGAACATCAGCAATTCCACAGTGCTTGTTGATTACAGCAGGAGAGAAATCTATCAAATTTTTCCTAACAAAAACTTTTTCAAACATAGAGGCACCAACTTCAGTTATTTTTTTCTCAAGATTTGCATAAAATTTCATCACCATCTCCTTAATGTAAGGGATAACACTGGAGAGGGTTGAGAACAGTTTCCTATCTTTGAAAAATTTCTCCAAATTTTGATTTTTCAAATCCTCCAAAGGGATTCTTCTTTCATCAATCACTTTCCTATTCAGACTATATCTAAAAGAAGCAGCATGTATAATGAAAGTGGATGAGAAGGAATCAAATGTACCTTTACTAGAAGTTTTTCTTCTTCTTAAGGATGCAACAACATTGGATACTGGAATTTTTCTACTTCTCAAAGATCTGGTAAGAGGAGCTGGAGAGATAGTAGGAACTTGAAGAGCTTCTCTTTCACTCTCCATATAAACATATCTTTCTTCAAGATCCTTATAAGAGCTATCATCGAGCTCTGAAAAGCTTGTAGGAACAGGACTTGGCCTTGAGTCATGGCTAAGTTTAGACACAATTGCGGCTAAGGTCATCTGGTCTTCGGACAATTTTTATTTTGGCTGATCACCAGGAGAAGATGAAGAACCTCTTTCAAACACAACTTTTTCTGCAGGAACTTCTTTTGCAGGTGAGACTTCAGCAGATTCAAAAACAGTATCTTCTTCTTTAGCCATTTTTTTGTGCAGTATCTGTCACTTCAACAAATATGCCTTCAGCAAGAACTATTTCAGTAGGTACCTCTTTAGCTGGTACAGTTGTAACATCAACAGCTACACATTCAGTAGGTATGTTATCAGCAGCAGTACCTTCAGCTTCAGCTTCTTCTTCAGTTGCTTTAATGGTAGCAAACCTAGAATCTAGAGATGATGCTGATTTGTCCTTTATCTGAAAGGAGGAAATCCTTCGAGCCAACACAACATGAGGACGCTTTCCTGAAGGAACTTGAGGAACTTCTCTTTCACTTTCCATATAAGCATCTTCTTCTTGAAGAACCTTATCAGAGCTATCATCGAGCTCTGAAGAGCTTGTAGGAACAAGACTTGGCCTTGAGTCATGGCTAAGTTTAGACAAAATTGTGGCTAAGGTCATCTGGTCTTCAGAAAATTCGTGTTCTGGTTTATGAGCAGGAGCAGATGAAGAACCTTTTTCAAACACAACCTTTTCCACAAGAACTTCTTTTGTAGGTGAGACTTCAGTTGATTCAAAAACAGTAACTTCTTCTTAAGCCATTTCTTTTACAGCTGCCACTTCAACAGATGTGCCTTCACTAGGAACTATTTTAGCAGGTACCTTTTCAGCTGATACAACATCAACAGTTGTAACATCAACAACTACACATTTAGTAGGTATGCTATCAACAGGAGTATCTTCAGCTTCGACTTCTTCTTCAATTGCTTTAATGGTAGCAAAAGTAGCATCCAGAGATGATGATGCTTTGTCCTTTATCTGAAAAGAGAAAGTCCTTCGAGCCAACACAACATGAGGATGTTTTCCTGAAGGACCAAAATCCTCATCATCACTATCTGTTAGAAACATCGCTTCTTCTTCCAGTTTGTCGGGATTGATTTTCTGTTTCTTTACTCTGGCAATGTTAGCGGCAGAGGGGTTTTCATAATTGGTAGGAATCCCCCTTAGTCTTTTTCGATCTTCTTACCTTAGGGTTTCCAAATGAGGGAAATAAAGTCAAATCCCCATGAGCCTCAACATCAATTGTATTTTCGGGTTCGCTAGGAAGAATGCTCGAGAGAGGGGTTGGCAGAGACTCGGTATATCTAAGGAACTAGAGGGCATAGCCAAAGAAATTCTGGAGATATGGCTTCGAATGAAGTTGCATTAGACATCATGAATTTTAATTTTTGAGGGGTTGAGGACAGGATGCCATCTGACCAAAATTTAGAGTTTTAGCTACTTTGGGAAAATTATCGAGAAGAGAGATTTGAGAGAAGAGTGAGCTTTTGAATTTTTTCAACTCTAATGATAAACACCCAAACACAAGCTGCAAGCCTGTAAATTGTTGTTAGAGAATAGGAATTTCAAGAAACCAAATAAGGATGAGATATTGTATTTGATTTTTGAAAGAGGGTGATATTGATAAGACGACCACGAAGTATGCATTATGAACATAAAAATAGGTATGGACACATGGCAATCACATTTTAGGGTAGAAATAGTCTCTTTAAACATTTAGGATTTCTCAAATTAATCCAAGATTTTTAGAAAACACAATTAAGTGAAACCCAAAAATTGATCAGACCTAGCAACCCTTTAACAGCCCATATCCAGAATCAATCTCATAAATTCACACAAAGATTAGACATCCACTAATTTATAACATGGAGATATTTTGAAATTGATTAGCACATATTATTTTAGGACAAACTTTCACCAAGCTGATATAATCACGAACAATACATGCCCTAAATTTTATGCCTAAAAGCATGATAACAAGAGGCTAGGTAAAAAAATAATGCAATCACACACAAGTGATAAAGACCAGATCAAATGATGTAGATCAAATGATTTAGTTCTTGATGCAGCTATATTGTGAGGTACATTCAGCAGCAGTTGAATTTTCTGCAATTTTGCATCTTTTCTTTTCTCAATCATACTTCTCTTCCAAGATAAAAAATTTTCTCATAACAAATTCCATAGCTACTTTATTTCCCTAGAAGTATAGCTCTACTTTCTTTCAAGTTATACAAATATGCAACTAGGAAGCTTTCACACTATTACCAAGGGTAGCGATCTAGCACAAAATCAACCCATGAAATCCAAAGATTCACAGTTCCAAAAGATAATGACTACAAACCTTGTTCATAGGCAGCTCTTTTTCTTTAGGTAGCTTTCACACTCTTCCAAGGGTATTCATTTTTCTCAAGATCAACCTATGATAACCAAAGTTCCATAGTTCCAAGATAAAATGCTACAACCCTTGTACTTTAGGTAGCTTTTTCCTTTGTGGACTTCAAACTTGCCCAAGAACTGGGAGAGAGAGAAAAAATTCATAAACCAATACCTCAACTGATATAGAATTGTAATTCCCAAGCAAATAGCAAACATGCACAAAACATGTGAATCAATTGATCTAGAGTATCCACTAAAGAAAAAAAATGCTGGAATGCCTATTTGTTAATAAGTCTAAAGTCACATGGCACACATACCAAGAGATTTCCTTAGTTTGGAGAATCTCTCAAAATCAAGACTCTTGGTAAAGAAATCAGCAAGATAATTTTTAGTCCCTACATGTTCAATGCAAACAATCCCCTATTCCACCAAGTCTCTAATAAAATGGTGTCTTATATCAATATGTTTTGTTCTATAATGTTGAACTAGATTTTTTTGCTATACAGATTGCATTGGTGTTACCACAATACATGGTTTAACACTTCACTATGTAGACCATAATCTTTGATCATCTTATTCATCCATAAAAGTTGTGTGCACCCACTACCAGCTGCAATGTATTCTGATTCAGTTGTAGATAGGGCAACACAATTCTGTTTTTTCTTAAACCCAAAAACCAAGTTATTTCCCAAGTAAAAACGCCTACCAGATGTACTTCTCATGTCATCTACACTACCAGCCTAATCAGCATCACTAAAACAACCTAAATTAGTATAAGTTTCTTTTGTGTACTACAAACCTATATTTGTTGTGTCTTTAACACATCGAATGATACGTTTGACAGCTTTTAAATGAGTAACTTTTGGGGTTGCTTGATATCTAGTACACAAACAAACAAACAAACAAACACACACACACACACACACACACTATACATAATATCAGAACGTGTGGCAATAAAATACAACAAACTCCCTATCATGCTTCTATACAAAGTGTGATCCACACTTTCACAATCCTCATCTTTGGACAATTTGTTGGATGACCACATTGGAGTTTTCTTTTCCTTTTTTCCCATTCTCAAAACTTAATTTTTCATCAAGTTAATAGCATACTTGGCTTGAGAAATGAACATCCATTCATGCATTAGTTTCACTTGAATACCAAGGAAATAACTCAACTCTCTTACCATGCTCATTTCAAAAGATGATGTCATATAATGAAAAAATCTTTTTCCAAGGACTTGGAAATGGACCAAAACACAATGTCATCAACATATATTTGAGTAATCAAAATGCATATTTTCTTTGAATAAATAATGTTTTGTTTACTTCTCTCCTTTTAAAGCCACTTTTTAAAAGATTGTCTGTAAGTCTCCCACACCAAGCTCTAGGAGCTTGTTTGAGACCATACAAAGGCTTTTTTAATTTGTAAACATGATTTGGCTTATAGGGGTTCTCAAATCCTTTTGGTTGTTCCACAAAAACTTTCTCTTCTAAAATGCCATTTAAGAAAGCACTTTTCACATCCATTTGTTGAAGAGTAATATCTAGAAAGCATGCAATAGCAAGCAAACGACGTATGGACTCAATGCGGGCAATATGTGCAAAAGTTTCATCAAAAGCCACCCCCTCAACCTATGTGTATCCTTGAGCCACAAGTCTTGCCTTGGTTCTAATTATCTCTCCCACCTCATTAGATTTGTTTTTGAAAATTCATTTGGTTTCAATAACATTCACGGAGGTGGGTCTATGTATAAGAAACCATACATTATTTTTTGAAAATTGATCAAGTTTTTCTTGCATAGCATTAATCCAACATTCATCTTTCAAAGTTTCACTCACATTTTTTGTTTCAATTAGAGACACATAGCAAGAAGCATGAAATTCTTCACATTCAAGAGAGGATAGGCAACCTAATTTTTGATAATCAACCTTACCTTTCTTCCTTGTAGACATGACATCATGAACACTACATATCACTTGAGAGGTTGAATGGACTTTCTGTATACGACTGAGAACAACCTGACTTCGATCAGTCACAGTGGGATCAGTTTCAGTATGTTGAGTTTCAGTATCAGCTTCTTCGTATTTCCTTAGTTCCCTGATTTTTCAGTTTATAGAATTTGTGAGATTGGAATGGTGTCAGTCTGTTCACCATTTGCAGGTTATGAATCTTATTGAGTTGTTTCTAGATCACCAAAATCAAGTAAACTTGAAACATCATCCTCAACTGTTTTGTGGCCAAGATCTGTTAGGTTATCAAAGACAACATTCATGGACTCCATAATAGTTTTAGTTTTAAGGTTAAACACCTTATATGCACGACTAGTAAAGTACCCCATGAAAACACACTTGTCACTCCTTTGATCAAACTTGGATAGATGATCCCTATCATTAAGCTAGTAACAAACACACCCAAAGACATGCAAGTATTTCAAAGTGGGTTTCTTTCTAAGCAAAATTTCATAGGGAGTCATGGCACTACCAAACCTCAAGAAAACTCTATTGCCAATGTTGCAAGCTGTATTTAAGGCTTTTGCCCAAAATCTTTTTGACAATTTTTTTGAAATTAACATTACTGTTGCCATCACTTGCAATGTACGATTCTTTCTCTTAGCCACTCTATTTTGTTGTGGAGTTTTTGGAGCAGAAAACTCATGTGTTATTCCATTAGTATCACAATAGTTTGAAAATGAGAAATTTTCATATTCCATGCCATGATCTGATCTAATTCTAATAAGCTTTAGATCATACAAGTTCATAACACGGGTATACCATACTTTAAAAGCCTCAAAGGTATCTAATTTGTCTCTTAAGAAAACAACCCAAGTGTATCTAGAAAAGTCATCAACACACATAAAATTATACCTTTTCTTACCAAGAATTTCTACGTCAATAGGACCCATGAGGTCTATGTGAATCATCTCAATGTAACGAGATGTGGAGTAATGCTGAATGGCAGGATGAGATGTCTTTATTTGCTTACCCTTTTGACATGGTCCACTAACCTTTGTAAAATTTTTGTTCAAACTAGGTCAACCTCTCATAGTCTCATGCTTCACAAGTTCATGTAGCTTACGATAGCTCATATGCCCCAACTTTTGATGCCATAATTCAGTGACATCAATACTTGCATTATGACAAGTTTGCACATTGTTGTACATATAGCAATTGTCTAAAGATCTTGTGCATGTCAATAAACATTTATTAGCTTTATCAAAAACTTCACAAGAATTTTTATCAAAACGTACCTAAAAATCATCATCACAAAGTTGACTTATGCTTATGAGATTGGTTTTCATCCCTTGAACATGATATATATTTTTGAGCTTAGACAAACTATTTACATTCAGTGTGCCTTTTTCAACAATCTTGCCTTTAGCACTACTTCTATAAGTTACTGATCCTCCATTTACATTCACATAATTCTCCAAAATTTCAATGGAACCAGTCATATGTTGTGAATAACCATTGTCAAAATACCAAGGCCAGCTATGTGTGATTTCAAGGAGGTAAATGTCACATTGCAACATTCATAATCAGATAATGGATGTAAAACCCTAGTTTATTGCTTGCTTGTTTATTTCATGAGTTCATACTTTCGTAATCATCATTAGTATGTTAACTTAGCTCACTCATATGTTTAAAGTTTATGGCATGTTCATTGACGTCGTTTGAGATGCTCGTATGCACCTTCCCTTCACGAGATGTTTTGGAACTCGGGTTTGTGACTTATGTTGTAAACATATCGATTAATGTTAGAGACCATTCATAACATCATTAACATGCTTTAGATGTTGGTTGAATGCTAGTTGCATCGTCGGTTTGATTGCTAGTTTGATTCTAGGGTTAACCCTTCTTCGTTTGACCTTTTCGGTTGTCGTTCGGGAGTATTTTACTTAAGTTCTTAGCCTTGTTTGAGTGAGGTTTGAACTTTGATTTGCCTTGGTTATGTTTTAGAGGTCTTTAAGGTTGAATTCTAGACCATTTCGTGCATTGGAGGACTTGAGGGTGCAAGGGGGAAAGACCTAGAACTTGCGAGGGAGTAAAATGCAAATACTAAGTGTGCCAGAGTGATGCGCTCGCATCACTCATGACCCATGCGACCGCATTGTCTGCTGTGGCAGATCACGAGATTTTTGATGTTTCACCAAATTGGGCTAACCAAACCCTACCCAAACCCAACCTAACCCACCCTAAACCACCCTAGTTCGTCCTACCTATCCTATCTTGCATGCTTGACAAGTTTTGGGAGATTTGAGTGCATGTATAACACTTGGCAAAGAAAGACATCCAACATGCACAAACATGCATTGGACACCTTCTCCCACCCCACTTCAGCCATAGAGTGGCCATTACCACCACTAAACCCATCCTATTCAGCCATCCTCTCCCAAATTCGTGGCTGATCATTTCTCTAAGGTTAGAGAGGAGTTATTGAAGGTTCTTGGGTGATCAACAATGGTGGCCAAGTCTTGAGGAAGCCATTTCCAAAACCCAACCATAGAAGAGAAGAGGAGGGCAAGGAGAACACATACCCACCTTTGCATGGACGTTTTGTACATCTTGTAGGGCTTATTTAAGGTGAGTTACAACATCTCTTTCTATTTATTTTAGCCTCATTGACACTAGGGAAAACAATCTTGCTATATGAGGTCAATGAGAGCACATAGAACTTTGTAGAGATGTCATGTTCTCGTATATGCTAAATGATGCATTTTTGGTTGGATGAACAGATTATGATCAGATTATAAACCATGTTTATGATGTTATTTAGGTGTGATAATGTATGATAAATCAACCTATCTTGTTGTTTAAGTGTTGGGAACATATTTGATGAAATGCTTAGGCTTGTAGAGATGCCATGTTCTCGTATATGCTAAATGATGCATTTTTGGTTGGATGAACAGATTATGATCAGATTATAAACCATGATTATGATGTTATTTAACTGTATTGATGTATGATAAATCACCCTATCTTGTTGTTTAAGTGTTGGGAGCATATTTGATGAAATGGTTAGGCTTGTAGAGATGCCATGTTCTCGTATATGCTAAATGATGAATTTTGGTTGTATGAACAGATTATAAACAGATTATAAACCATGATTATGATGTTACTTATGTGTAGTAATGTATGATAAATCATTCTACCTTGTTGTTTAAGTGTTGGGAGCATATTTGATGGAATGATTAGGCTTGTAGAGATGCCATGTTTCACTATATGCTAGATGATGAAATTTTGGTTAGATGAACATGTTGTAAAGTATGACTATGATGATATTCATGTGTAGAGATAGATGATGAATTATTCTATTTTGTTTGTTTAAGTGTTGGGAGCATATTTGATAAAATGGTTAGGCTCATATTTGATGAAATGGCAAGAATGAATATATATGCCTAGTTTGTGACATTGATTCTATGTTTCATACTTAATTGTTTGATTGGAGTTTTATGGGTTTAATAACCTTAGTAAACAGATTGTAAAGTATGTTTATGATGATATTCAAGGGTAGAGATATATGATAAATCATTCTATCTTGTTTGTTTAAGTGTTGGAAGCATGTTTGATGACTTGTGAATGAGTATATATGCCTAACTTGTGAATTTGATTCTATGTTGCCTACTTAAATGTTTGATTTGGGGTCTTATGGGCTTAATGACCTTAGTAACCTATTTATTCATGTTAGTATGGACATAGGAGAGTATTGAGGTCAACGGCTTCTATACCCTAATTTTTGAAAGATTGATTATGACTCAACGGAGTTGACCATTGTGTTAGTATGACATTAAGGAGTAATATGCCTAAGTCCTACGAATTTTGGGGTAGTATTAATGGAGGTTAAGCCTCCAAGCATTTTAAAGTGTATGAAGAACACTTGATGATTAGAGCCTTGATTTTATCTCTAATGTGATTACGTGCTAGTTGTGAAGTAAAAGCATGACTAGATGATTGTAGAGTACATGCCTCCTTATTTGAGCATATGATAATGTATTACGTGTGCTTGAAGTTTGAGTCAACCGAGTCGGTTTGTTGAGTCTTTGGGGCGGACGATGTATCATCTTCACGAATTGTGAGATTCGTGATTTTGATGGATCGCCGCGCGGATTGCACACACCCTATCGATGGCCACGGTAGGGAAGTAGTTGATCTCGGTTGTAGTATGGAAACATGACTTTGATAACTATCGAACTCGAGCGAAATGTCTCGGGGACGTCGATATCCACGAAAGGGATATCGAGGACACATAAAGGTTTTGCACGTGTTTTTGCAGGAGCGACACGGCGGAAAAAGGGTAACAGTATCATATCCCTTTGTGTATGAATTGACTCACGAGTGCTTATATGTGAATAATGTGCTACGTGAATATGATATGATATGAAATGATGGTTGAATGAATTAATGAAATGTTATACTTGTTGATAACATGATATTCTAGATTGTTAGGTATGAGTACCGTGACATGATTATTTATGAAATATATATTATGCAATAACATGAATTATTATTGTTGAGCATGATGCCATGACAGGAAGTTATGTTAGTAACTTGCTAAGTCTTTATGACTTACTCCTATTTGTTTTGATTGTTTTCCCTAGATCCGAGCCGAGCGAGCGGTTCGAAGTGATTATCAAGTTACGTTGGTGAAGCTTGTGACGAGGTTGCTACCTTGTAATTTTAGTACATTTTATTTTGGTAAGGACGATGGGAACATAAAGTGATATAAACTTTATGTGGGGTAGCAAGACTTTATGTGTTTGATTTTTAGTACTTAATCTTTTGAGAGCCGACATGTGTTAGTTGTGCCTTGTGTATTTATGATGATCATGCTTTAGTTGTTTTAACCATGTATTGGTTAGTTGATTATGTTTGTTATCCGGCATGTTTTTAGCCGTTAAGCATGTTAGACTAGAGTTGTAGACTTAGTTTAATGTTGGGTTCCGGTCGTAGCGTCGCCGATGACTTGGTATATAATTGCTATAAATTGTTATACGTGCCTATTGTTATCACATGAGTTTATTTTTGGACCAAGAGATTAATTATCTCTAAGGTTGTGTTAGTTTGAGCTTGTTAGCTCGGGCGCCACTGTTTAATTATATTACGCTTCCGCATGTATTAAAGTTTTTTGGCGTACCGCCGTTATGGCCTTACCCACTATTTGTTATTTGTTTTTGTTATGTGCCTTTTGGAAGCGGCACGACCTCGGGGTCTCGTCTTGGGATCCGGGTCGGGTCGCCACAGTTGGTATCAGAGCTATTGGTTAGCTGTCTGCCAAGATAGGTTCCTTGGCCTAGTTTGGGGGTTGGTTTTGTGTGAATCGTTGAATATTAACGTCGAGAGTTATTGTAAGATTAAGATGTTTGAATCAAGAATGTGTGTTAGCACTTGTAGAGGTGCCAGTATTGATGAGTATAAGCTAGTATTAGTAGTATCCATGTTTGAGAATCCAACAGAGAATTGGTGGCAAATATCATGAGATTTTGGTTTAATATTTAAGTAATGATCACGGAGTTAGCTCATTGGAGTAGAGTACTTAGTACCGAATGAGACTAGGAAGAATCCATGAATTGTGAAAGAGCTAAGGATTAAGGATGAAATATTATAGGCAATTTATTTTATTACAGCTTGTGGATTATCGAGGGGCTGTGGACTGTACTTATGATAAAGAGTTGGATATCGAGGGATACGCTCGAGAGAGGGCCTCGAGAACGGTTAAGGATGATGATGAGTTAGAAGGCAGTTTGAAAGGATTACCTTAAGTTGAGGATTAACAATTCTAGTAATGCTAGTAAGATGTCTAGTGACCCTTAGTTAGATGGTGATAGACGACCTAGAGTTTGAGGTTGTGTGCAGCGTGGCGGTGGCCATTGGAGTTTTGAGGCCTACCGAGATAGGAGGTAACTTCTTATTTATATATTATGGTTATTACTATCGCTACTATGAGTATGCGTGGTATCGTTAGCTCATATGCATTCATACATACATTGAGTATTGAAATCTATTGATTGTTGATTTCTCGGGTTTATTGATAAAGGATGATGTCCCGGTGTGGGATTTGTTTATGGTTTTGATTGAATTTTGATTTTTCGGTAAGCAATTAATTGCGGTATGGTTTACAAAAACAATAAAATGCATTTAACGGATATAGTTGTATTTGAATATGGACATGCTTATGTGCATTAGTAGTAAAGGTGACTTGTTTAGTCTGTTGCATGATTATGTGAGGCAGTAGGGAAGGATGCTTAGAAATATTCTCATGGACCTTGGCATCCTTGCAACGAAAGCTTTTGGAATCCAATTTAGCCGGTACCCTAAATTGGTGATCAAAAGAGGTTCGTTGGTGGACTAGGATTGGTAGCAAGTAGGTTAGAAATTGACTAAACCTCTTACCAAAAGCAAAGGAAAAGAAATGGAATGAATTTTCGTTTAATGCTATTATGTGCTCTTATGTGCATTGTCTATGATTGGAAATTGCGAGTATGGCTTGCATGATCATGAATGTTAACTTACTTGTTTTAGAAGTGTGTTGTGGAGCACTCCTTCTTAAGTTTGCGAATTGCTCTATTGGCAATCTTTACTTCTTATGATTTAGAATCCATGCATTAATATTTCATGTAGTAGCTTTGAAGAAAATAGTTTCGGGCGATTTATGTTTATAATGTCTTTGTATATGCTTTGGTTGATTGCTTTAGTAAGAGGGTTACATTTGAGATGGCGGGTGTTCCTAAATTTATGTTCTTGGGTGATAATGCGTCTAGTGGGTTGCGCATTATTTCTGCCCTTAAGGCTAGGAAATTATTGTCACGTGGTTGCACGGGGTATCTAGCTTGTGTGATTGATAAACGGGTTTCGACTTCCGATCTTGAGGTTGTGTTGGTTGTGTGTGAGTTCCGGATGTTTTCTCTAAGGATTTTGGGATGCCACCGGATAGGGAGATTGAGTTTTGTATCGATTTGTTGTCGGGGACTACACCGATATCGAAAGGCGCCGTATAGAATGGCACCTATGTAGTTGAAAGAATTGAAGAAGAAGTTGACTACGACACCATTTTTGGTGTTGCCTAGCGGAGATGAGAATTTTGTTGTTTATAACGATGCATCGAAAGAAGGATTGGGTTGTGTTCTTATGCAGAATGGTAAGGTGATTGCTTATGCTTCGAGGAAGTTGTCTCCGTATGAGCAGAATTATCCCACGCATGACCTTGAGTTGGCAACGATTATATTTGCTTTGCACAAATGGAAGCATTATTTGTATGGGTCGAAGTTTGAAATTTTCACGGATCACAAGAGCTTGAAATATTTATTCTCACAGAAGGAGTTGAATATGAGACAAAGGAGATGGAAGGAGAAATTGAAAGACCATGATTGTACAATACTTTATCATCCGGGGAAGGCGAACGTGGTTGCCGACGCCTTGAGTAGGAAAGTTCATTTGTCGTGTTTGATGATTCATGAATGGAAGATGTTGGAGGATGTCCGTGATTGGAGTCCTAGTAAGGTGAATCATGGAGTGTTGTTTGCTAGTGTTCGAGCTATTCCAGTTTTATTGGAGAGAATTAAGGAGACTCAAAGGAATGGTCCGAGATTAGTAAAGATCATTGATGGTTTGAGTAAGAATGAGACGTCGGGGTTTACTATGAATCAAGAAGGGATTTTGACTTTCAAGGGGAGAGTCTGTGTTCCTTCAGTTGAGGATGTGAAGCGACTTGTGTTAGATGAAGCTCACAAGGCAAGATATACTATCCATCCGGGGAGTACGAAAATGTATAGGGATTTGAAGAAGCAGTTTTGGTGGAATGGCATGAAGCGCCAAATTGCGGATTATGTGTCGAGGTGTTTGACTTGTCAACAGGTGAAGGCGGAACATCAAAGGCCCGCGGGATTGTTGCAGCCGTTAGATATTCCGGAGTGGAAGTGGGAGCACGTTACGATGGATTTTGTTTTGGGGTTTCCACGTACGCGTAGAGGGTTTGATGCCGTTTGGGTTGTTGTAGATCGGTTAACGAAGTCAGCTCATTTTATACTGATTGCGATGACCTATTCCTTGAGTCAGTTGGCAGCATTATATGTGCAGGAGATTGTGAGACTGCATGGGGTTCCGGTTAGCATTGTTTCAGATAGGGATCCGAGATTTACTTCGAGGTTTTGGCAGGCTTTGCAGGAAGCTATGGGGACTAAATTGAATTTCGATTTTTCACCCTCGAGCACGGACGATCCGAGAGAACGATACAGATACTTGAGGATATGTTACGGGCTTGTACGGTGGACTTTAAGGGAAGTTGGGATTCACACCTTCCATTGGCGGAGTTTGCATACAACAACAGTTACCAATCGAGTATTGGGATGGCACCGTATGAGGCACTTTACGGACGGAAGTGTAGATTTCCTATTTGTTGGGATGAAGTTGGAGAAGCAAAGCTATGGGGTTTAGAGATTGTGCAGCAGTCGGCCGAGAGCGTGAAGTTGATTCGGGATAGATTGCTTACGGCTCAGAGTCGACAGAAGAGTTATGCAGATAATCGGAGGAGAGATTTGGAGTTCCAAGTTGGAGATTATGTGTTTCTTAAAGCATCGCCGAGAAGGGGTGCTAAGAGATTTGGGAAGAAATGAAAGTTATCACCGAGGTTTGTTGGACCTTTTGAGATCCTTGAGCGAGTTGGGAGTTTGGCTTATAGAGTGGCTTTACCGCCGTCAATGTCGGATATTCACAATGTGTTTCATGTGTCTATGCTTCGGAAGTATCTTAAGGATGATTTGCATGTTCTTGCGTATGAGGAGATTTCATTTCAGCCTGATTTGTCGTATGTTGAGCAACCGGTGAAGATTCTCGACACCAAGGAGCAAGTATCGAGGAACAAGACAATTCCATTGGTTAAGGTTCTTTGGAAGAATCACGAGATCGAGGAAGCGACTTGGGAGACCGAGTTGGAGATGCGTGAGAAGTACCCTCATTTGTTTGAAGATCACGGTAAGAATTTAGGGGCTAAATTCCTTTTAGTAGGGGAGAATGTAAAACCCTAGTTTATTGCTTGCTTGTTTATTTCATGAGTTCATACTTTCGTAATCATCATTAGTATGTTAACTTAGCTCACTCATATGTTTAAAGTTGATGGCATGTTCATTGACGTCGTTTGAGATGCTCGTATGCACCTTCCCTTCACGAGATGATTTGGAACTCGGGTTTGTGACTTATGTTGTAAACATATGGATTAATGTTAGATACCATTCATAACATCATTAACACGATTTAGATGTTGGTTGAATGCTAGTTGCATCGTCGGTTTGATTGCTAGTTTGATTCTAGGGTTAACCCTTCTTCGTTTGACCTTTTCGGTTGTCGTTCGGGAGTGTTTTACTTAAGTTCTTAGCCTTGTTTGAGTGAGGTTTGAACTTTGATTTGCCTTGGTTATATTTTAGAGGTCTTTAAGGTTGAATTCTAGACCATTTCGTGCATTGGAGGACTTGAGGGTGCAAGGGGGAAAAACCTAGAACTTACGAGGGAGTAAAATGCAAATACTAAGTGTGCCAGAGTGATGCGCTCGCATCACTCATGACCCATGCGAACGCATGGTCTGCTGTGGCAGATTACAGGATTTTTGATGTTTCACCAAATTGGGCTAACCAAACCCTACCCAAACCCAACCTAACCCACCCTAAACCACCCTAGTTCGTCCTACCTATCCTCTCTTGCATGCTTGACAAGTTTTGGGAGATTTGAGTGCATGTACAACACTTGGCAAAGAAAGACATCGAACATGCACAAACATGCATTGGACACCTTCTCCCACTCCACTTCAGCCATAGATTGGCCATTACCACCACTAAACCCATCCTATTCAGCCATCCTCTCCCAAATTCGTGGCTGATCATTTCTCTAAGGTTAGAGAGGAGTTCTTGAAGGTTCTTGGGTGATCAACAATGGTGGCCAAGTCTTGAGGAAGCCATTTCCAAAACCCAACCATATAAGAAAAGAGGAGGGCAAGGAGAACACATACCCACCTTTGCATGGACGTTTTGTACATCTTGTAGGGCTTATTTAAGGTGAGTTACAACATCTCTTTCTATTTATTTTAGCCTCATTGACACTAGGGAAAACAATCTTGCTATATGAGGTCAATGAGAGCACATTGGACTTTGTAGAGATGCCATGTTCTCGTATATGCTAAATGATGCATTTTTGGTTGGATGAACAGATTATGATCAGATTATAAACCATGTTTATGATGTTATTTAGGTGTGATAATGTATGATAAATCATCCTATCTTGTTGTTTAAGTGTTGGGAGCATATTTGATGAAATGGTTAGGCTTGTAGAGATGTCATGTTCTCGTATATGCTAAATGATGCATTTTTGGTTGGATGAACAGATTATGATCAGATTATAAACCATGATTATGATGTTATTTATGTGTATTGATGTATGATAAATCACCCTATCTTGTTGTTTAAGTGTTGGGAGCATATTTGATGAAATGGTTAGGCTTGTAGAGATGCCATGTTCTCGTATATGCTAAATGATGAATTTTGGTTGTATGAACAGATTATAAACAGATTATAAACCATGATTATGATGTTACTTATGTGTGTAGTAATGTATGATAAATCATTCTACCTTGTTGTTTAAGTGTTGGGAGCATATTTGATGGAATGATTAGGCTTGTAGAGATGCCATGTTTAACTATATGCTAGATGATGAAATTTTGGTTAGATGAACATGTTGTAAAGTATGACTATGATGATATTCATGTGTAGAGATAGATGATGAATTATTCTATCTTGTTTGTTTAAGTGTTGGGAGCATATTTGATAAAATGGTTAGGCTCATATTTGATGAAATGGCAAGAATGAATATATATGCCTAGTTTGTGACATTGATTCTATGTTTCATATTTAATTGTTTGATTGGAGTTTTATGGGTTTAATAACCTTAGTAAACAGATTCTAAAGTATGTTTATGATGATATTCAAGGGTAGAGATATATGATAAATTATTCTATCTTGTTTGTTTAAGTGTTGGAAGCATGTTTGATGACTTGTGAATGAGTATATATGCCTAACTTGTGACTTTGATTCTATGTTGCCTACTTAAATGTTTGATTTGGGGTCTTATGGGCTTAATGACCTTAGTAACCTATTTATTCATGTTAGTATGGACATAGGAGAGTATTGAGGCCAACGGCTTCTATACCCTAATTTTTGAAAGATTGATTATGACTCAACAGAGTTGACCATTGGGTTAGTATGACATTAAGGAGTAATATGCCTAAGTCCTACGAATTTTGGGGTAGTATTAATGGAGGTTAAGCCTCCAAGCATTTTAAAGTGTATGAAGAACACTTGATGATTAGAGCCTTGATTTTATCTCTAATGTGATTACGTGCTAGTTGTGAAGTAAAAGCATGACTAGATGATTGTAGAGTACATGCCTACTTATTTGAGCATATGATAATGTATTATGTGTGCTTGAAGTTTGAGTCCAGCTGGAGTCGGTTTGAGTCTTTGGGGCGGGAGGATGTATCATCTTCACGAATTGTGAGATTCGTGATTTTGATGGATCGCCGTGCCGGATTGCACACACCATCTATCGATGGCCACGGTAGGGAAGTAGTTAATCTCAGTTGTAGTATGGAAACATGACTTTGATAACTATCGGAACTCGAGCGGGGAAATGTCTCGGGGACGTCGATATCCACGAAAGGGATATCGAGGACACATAAAGGTTTTGCACGTGTTTTTGCAGGAGCGACACGGCGGAAAAAGGGTAACGGTATCATATCCCTTTTGGTATGAATTGACTCACGAGTGCTTATATGTGAATAATGTGCTACGTGAATATGATATGATATGAAAAGATGGTTGAATGAATTAATGAAATGTTATACTTGTTGCTAACATGATATTCAAGATTGTTAGGTATGAGTACCTTGACATGATTATTTATGAAATGTATATTATGCAATAATATGAATTATTATTGTTGAGCATGATGCCATGACAGGAAGTTATGTTAGTAACTTGCTAAGTCTTTATGACTTACTCCTATTTGTTTTGATTGTTTTCCCTAGATCCGAGCCGAGCGAGCGGTTCGAAGTGATTATCAAGTTACGTTGGTGAAGCTTGTGACGAGGTTGCTACCTTGTAATTTTAGTACATTTTCTTTTGGCAAGGACGATGGGAACATAAAGTTATATAAACTTTATGTGGGGTAGCAAGACTTTATGTGTTTGATTTTTAGTACTTAATCTTTTTAGAGCTGACATGTGTTAGTTGTGCCTTGTGTTTTTATGATGATCATTCTTTAGTTGTTTTAACCATGTATTGGTTAGTTGATTATGTTTGTTATCCGGCATGTTTTTAGCCGTTAAGCATGTTAGACTAGAGTTGTAGACTTAGTTTAATGTTGGGTTCCGGCCGCAGCGTCGCCGATGACTTGGTATATAATTGCTATAAATTGTTATACGTACCTATTGTTATCACATGAGTTTATTTTTGGACCAAGAGATTAATTATCTCTAAGGTTGTGTTAGTTTGAGCTTGTTAGCTCGGGCGCCACTGTTTAATTATATTACGCTTCCGCATGTGTTAAAGTCTTTTGGCGTACTGCCGTTATGGCCTTACCTACTATTTGTTATTTGTTTTTGTTATGTGCCTTTTGGAAGCGGCACGACCTCGGGGTCTCGTCTTGGGATCCGGGTCGGGTCCCCACAATGGATCCCCTGGATTGATATCAAAAGGTTATTCCTTAGGAGCCCAGACTGATCTGAAATTTCCCTTAAGAACCCAAGCAGTTCTGAACTTCTTAGGTGCAGCTTCTGATGCTGCTGCATTCGGTGCTGCATCTGGTTGTGGTTTAGGTAAGCTTGTCTAACTTCTTCAGCATAGTCTGTCTTTTTTCTGGTAGCAGAACGACTTAATGTGTCCAGGTCTATGGCAGTAGTGACACATACATTTTCTTCTCCTAGGTCTAGGTTTTTCAAAAAGTTGGTGCTTTGGAAGGTATGTGAGGGTTGTTTCAATTTTAGGAGAATATCATGAGACTCCTTCACATTCCTTGACAAAGGTTTTTGGTTTAAACCCAAGTCCAAATTTTCCATTTTGTCCAACCTTCAACATCTCATCAAGTTTGAGTTTATCTGAATTCTACTTAGCCATAGTTTCATTGGCTTTGTCAAGCTCACCTTTAAAAGATTATAACTCAACATCTTTCTTTGTGAGCGAACACTCTAACCTTGCAATGCACTCCTTTTGATTTTCATTCTCGTTTTTAATGTTTCATTTGTTCTTACAAGATCCTTCACTAGGGAAGCTCTTTTCTCCCAATTCTTGTATAGTTCCTTGTAAGCTTCCATTAGTTCAGATTCTTATAAAAAGCAAAGAGAATCATTCCTAAAGGACACCTTGAAGACTCAGCACCAGCAGACGTGCTACAGTGACAAAATCTCTAAGAACCCTTCACTGACAAACTCGTCAAGTGCACCACGGAGATACCTAGAAGACCTATCATCAGACTTCCTACGGTTTGATTGTTCACATCAACAAGCAGCAGTCATTTCTTTAAGAAAGACTTACCTTTGAACAACATACCATCAAACTTCATTCTACACATGCTTCAGAGAAGTCAAGATTGCAACAGATCAAGACTAAGACAAAAAGTGTTCAAGCTTCGAAAGATATCCAAATCTTTGTGAAGCCTGTCGTCGATGATACTGCAAGATCTTCTCACTCACGAAGGTCTGGAAAAGAATCTACTTTATTGGACAGACCATCTTAACATTGCATCAGATGTCAGACTCACTTTTAAGAGACTTATCAATAACAGTCTAACGGGCAACCAATTCAGGATCTTCAGGACAAAGCCTTTATCCATCAGTCAAAGGTCCAGCATATCTATCCAGTGGATTTCAACAACATCATCTCTAACGGATAGAAAGTCTACCTTTAAACTTCAACGATCATCTTGACATCAGCCTATAAAAATAAAATCTCTTCTACTCCTAAGAAAAAAGGGAAGACCACGAGAGTGATTGAATCTGCATCAAGAACTTAGAAGAAGAAAATAGATCTACAACGAGATCGTCTTCAACGCATCTCAGATCTATACAATCAGATTGCAGTGAACCTAATCAGATCTTAGCAAAACACCTTCTGTGGATTGCTAGGAAGAACAACTCTGAAGAAGAGAAGAGAGATCAGAAATTATCAACAGTCAAGATTCACATCTTGGTCAAGAACCCAATTATTGATTTAAGTTCTTCACCTTCCTTCGAAGAACTCAGTCTTTAGCTAAAGCTTCGGGACTTTACTCCTAAAGCTAAAGGTCAAGTCTTTGGATCGTTTTGAAGATTAGACTCAGATGGTGCCCAAAGAAAATGAAGAGTTGTCTGTAGATATTGCATTCATATCTTCATATTTGTATTCCTATACAAATGTTGTCGATTGTGCAATAATCAATCATCATGGAAGGATGAGTGCTCTGCACTCAATCGTTCAAATAATTCTTATCTGAACGACCTTGAAAATTATCTTCTCATATTAGTTTCTCGTTTTGGTCTCCTATTGCCCTCTTTGTTTAAGGATTCATCTATGAATAATTAAGCAAAGATTAAGGCTTGGAAGGACGAGGACAAACACTATACATAGAGTGTCTAGGCTGATGTAATCTGTAATTTATCCATGAATAAATTCAGATGTTCTTTCATATTATCTATCTTTCAGTCTTTACCTCTCTATGTGCTCTTTATAAAATGATTTATCCTTTGAAAAGATATTCTCTAATGATTCCTTAATTCAGCATTTGGAAGAAGGATTAAGTGTGTTGTTGTTCTGATCATATAATTGTGTACAGCCACTTAAGACTTCTCAAAATCTAAGCCTCAATATTTCCGCTGTTTAAACTCTTTCAAAACAGGCTTTTGATTTACTGACGGTTCACAAGCAGAGTTCACAACTCTGTTGAGAGCAAGTCTACTGTTCTATTTAGATCAACTAGCAGACATGCTTGAACAGTTAACCGTCTATGCCACTAAAGCATACACCTCATTTATATTCATAAGAAATTTTTAAGTTGTATCATAGGCTATTCCACCCCTCCTCTAGCCTATTTGAGCATTATTGTGGACCAACAAATGGTATCAGAGCCAATCTCTTTAAGCTATATGCCAGGTTTAACACATGAGAGTTTGATCCTCAATAGCTCATTCCAAATGCATGTCAAAAGAAAATTTGTTTTATCTTTAAAAACTTTTGACAAGGATTTCATTTGAGATAAATTTTTGAAAAACGTACTTATTTAAAAAAAAAGTTTGTTTTCAAAAATCTCATGAGATAGAAAATTACCATGATGAGTGTGGGATAATTATTCATATGAAGATATATAGATATATATATATATATATATATATATATATATATATATATATATATATATATATATATATATATATATATATCAATTGGCACTATGAATAACTATTCCTCAGATGTACAACACTCCGATGGATGCATCAATTTAAAGGAATTTCTGATTCAAATTCTCTTGACATAAGGCTAACGATTGTAATCAATCCAACACCTTCTCTAGAGAAAATTTTCTTGGTTAAAGTATTCTGGAACTTTCCTGTGAAAGAATCTTAAAATGATTCATATCCATTCTCTTGAAAAAGGTTAAGAGTCAAAAACTCTATATCATGAAACATTGATTGATCCCTCTGTTATATGATATTTAGTTTCTGGGAACTTGGCCTATATTTCAAAGAATTATTTGAATCAAAGAAATATGAATCAAAGATCTTACAAATTGTTGCAAAGGAAATCTATTCTTTAGGCAACATCGATTATAAACACAATAGCTCAGATTCCTAAAGGTTCATTCGGGAAGACATCTACATCGATTTGAATGTGACTGTTAATCAAGGTACATCCCAAGTCTTGTGCTCCTTTCTTTCATATGCACTGAGACCTAGGGAGAATAAGATATTCAAGATCCTGTTCTTTCCCTTTCATCTTTCGGATTTTTTTGAAATACTTATTCCTGTATCTAGATTTGTTTTCTGGAGCTTTCTAAAAAGTTCACAAAGTGTTACTAATCATCTAGTTACCTTTGACTATCTCTCTTCCTGCATAAAATATTATGCATGACTATTTGGCAAATCTCTGTTTTATTGTCTCAGTCATATCTTCCTCTTACTGGGTAGTTTGATATATGACTGATATCAGCTCTATTTCTCTTACTCTCTGATATTCAGGAATAAATCTTCACTACATAACTTTATATTTGCTTGCTCTGTTCATCTATGTTTCTCTTAGCAAATATAATGCCTGTGTAACTGATCATCATACTTTGTTCTTCAATTTTTTCTTCTTTCTAGTATGATGTATGTTACTCATCTGAATTGATGTCTTTTATTCAAAGTTATCTTTGATCTGCTGCGAACTTGCTATCATCAATTCTCCTTCTTCTTTGTTGATCACTCTTGTTGTTATGAACTTCATAAGCTCAATTATGTGTGCTGACTTATAGGAGTTTCCACCTTCGTAGACAATGTGCAAACTACATGGGTATCTTTGTAATTTCTACAAAGGTTGAGGTTAAGATTTTTGAAATTGACTGCTTCTTAAAGTAAAATGACCAATTCTTTTAGATTCTCGGTAAAGATAAACTAAGTGTTTAAAAAGGTAAAACGTTTTCTTCAAATTTGTTTATGAAAAGTTGTTAAATCTAACTGAAAAGTTGTTTTGACAAATCAAAAACCTTTTTATCTTCTCAAGGAAGCCTACTTGTCTTCTCAACTTTTTGGGATTTTCGAGGAGAAAACTTTACCGAATATCTAGGAATTGACTCATCTCTCACATAAGCCTTTATGACTTCACAGTGAGTAGATGAAATGACCCCTTGCACTTAATTAGTTCTCCCTAATAATTGATCCTTAATCTTGCCTCAGCAAGTATAAATAGAGACATCCCTCCTTCATCTCTATCACTTGCAAACTACCTCCAAACACTATGATAGACACTGATACAAAATCCCTTCCTTCCAAAATGTTAGTTAGGAGAATTCTTAGCAATAGATCAAGTTTCTCTCTCAACAACTTGGAATTATTCTTCCTATCCTCCATAAGTTGTTTGGTTAGTTTCGAGGATTCCTCTTGTATGAATATTTTCCTTAACAACCATTTAGCATGCCTCTCCCTAACCCCGTGATCGTGCTCATGTCAGCCAATCCTTTTTAGTAATGTAGACTTCCTACATATTCTTTTGCTGACATGATTCTCCCTAGAGATCAGCACACATCACAACAGCGGACTTTCGAAAGGAAGTTGTGCGAGCTTGTGAAGGTCACCTGGGCTTGAGAGCTAGCTGAAGGGAGAAGGAAGAGTAGGTAACAGGATCACGTATCTACTCTTTTTATAGTGTAGAGATTCCGTTTGGCTGCCTCTTTCGACTTCAAGTCCCTTGATCTGGACCTATACTCTGTTTGCTAACCAGTTAGACAGATATGGGTCCATGGTCTTCATAGACATCTCCTTGTAGCATTTTTATCTTTAGAAATGTATCAAGTGTATAGATTAGTTGTTTAAGAAAAGTAGTTAAGTCACCGGAAGTTGTATTGAATTCTGTAATCTTTAGATCCTCTTTGTATTCGAGTATAATTTGATCTAAATAAGAACTCGTTCAAAGCAACTTTACTTCATGCCTATCTGCTTTTGTTCGCCCATTCTTTGATAGCATGAAATATTCTGTTTGCTTATGGTTTCGGTACATGTTCTTCATATTTCATTTCTCTTTTGTTCTGAATCCATAATAGCAAACATAACTCTACTGTTAACAGCAAACCAATCCTTAACCATGAGTATTCCTATTCAACATAATAATTATAATGAGACAATCCCAGGATCTATCTTTTAAAATATTAGTCTTACGAATCTGATTTTCAAACAACACAGAAGACTTCAAACTTTGTATCAAAACTTCCGGTATTCAAAAGACTAAGTTGATTCTTGTTTTAATGACAATCTTTTGATTTTCTCTTGATTTATCTACCGTCATTACAACTAGACCAATGGTTTCTTTAAAACTGATTTTAACTCAGTAAAAGAACCTTACTTCGTTTGAAAATTTCAATGATTACTGGTAGAAATCTCATCAGAAGAATTAGTGTTGGAATATGGACAACTGTAGTATTGGATTTCTCAGAAAGGACTGCTTACCTTGCAACTCCTTTCTCAGGAATTGAAGATCCCACCTTAACCCATGATGTTCTGGTGAATCTTCATTCCCATCCAAAATTCCGGTCTCAAACACTTCACAACTGCAGACCTCATAACTGCTGTTGGAAGGATGACCTTCTGAGGAACTAGCAGCTTCTTAAATTCCATTTCTTATCTGTTGTTTCTTCTGTTCAAGACAACCCTGCTCGAAATTCTTTTTTTTCTTGAGTCTTGAACAAATGACCTTCTTACCCTTAAGAAAGTCATAATCTTAGTTGTTGATCTTAAGGCAAAATGCATTCATTTAACTCTGTACTTCTAGTCAAATTAAGAATAAGCTACTTGCTTCTTTGTGATACAAGTACTTTTGACTAAGGTGACTGTTGTCTTTATATCGCTTCAAATGCCTTTCTCACTTATCGGGATTCTGTTGAGGAGGAGCATAGTCATCAATTAATCAATGCCGATGAAGCCTATGGTTTATTCTACCAGAAGCCGAGGCACTCCAAAAGGGATAAACTTGCTGAGACAACGTTCATTCAATTGGTATAAGCAGACTTCCATGCCTGTTGTATCATCCTTACTAAGCAACTGTCTAGTCTGCTTAATTCTTAAAGTTACACTTTCTATTAGCAGACTCTAAACTCTGCTAATCTCCTTATATTAGCATACTCTAAATCCTGCTGATTATCTTCTATTAGCAGATTCTCATCATTGCTGATCACCTCAAAAAAAATTTGTATCAGCAAAATCTTAGTCTTCTGATCACTCGTCCCTCCTAATCAATATCAGTAGACATCCATTCTCTCATGGACACAGTGCACCTCAACTACTCACAGCAAATCCTTGCTGATCCCTTAGTGTGTTCATAACCACTGATAACCATACATATCATACAGTTGATATCATCAAATATGTCTCTTAAACTTTATTCATCCCCTCTCCATCTGCTTTTGTCAACCAGTGTTAGCAGATTTTCATTACTGTTGAATACATCTTCGTGTTATTAGTAAAATTAGCAGAAGACAATCTCTGCTTGTTACTCTTGAACAGCAGACTCCCACTCCTGTTGTTCACAATCTCGTACCAGCACTCTTAAGACTCTACTGAAACTAATCATCAAAATTGGTTTCAGACTTCAACTCTACTGATCAACCTCTTGTAACGATATCTTTGACATAAAAATGTTTAGGAATATTGATAGCATTTCAAACAATATTTCAAAAATCTTTCTAAAAATGATTTCAAAACATTTTTTTTGTTCTAGAATGACTAGAAGACTTGGAAGATTACTGAAGACTGTGTGGATGATTCAGAAAGCTCCGAAAGTTTCTTCTAGTAAACAAAGAACACAAAAGATCATTACTGTTTTACAAAATGTCTTCATGAAAGATACTTTAAAATATTCTTTTGAACTATTTTTGTTCCAAAATTCTAAAGATTTGGGAGATTGCTGAGGATTGTGTAGATGATTTAGAATGCCCCGTAAATTATCTATTAGGATATTTGGAATTTTAAAACCTATCCTATCTCCTAAATTTATTTTGTATGAAATTTACTACACTATTTTTTCTCATCGATATCAACACAACTTCATTTCAATACCCTTTGCCTTCAAATTTATCTATCCTTCTTGGTATTGAAATCCTCAATTTAAGTCTCAAAGCTGTCCAAATTCATACTCCCTAGAGTGACATCATATCATAATCATGAATCGCCGCCTTTCCAAGACAGACGTCCACTCCAAATCGAGCCTTGACATGATTACTTCGCCGTTTCATATATCAGTCATTACAACTCTACAGTGGATATTCAAACGACGGTTCTTGATAAGTGTGTTCTTCCTGCTTATTCTCCGAAAGTACTGAATATATATGTTTATTGCCATAATTTTCTGATTTGATATTTCTCAATCGTTATCCTTTGTTTCCTTTCCAACATTCGGTACAAGTACTATCAGTAGTTTTCTTCTTCCTTAGAAAATCTTCATGGCCGCTTCTTCTTTCGACAGCGTTTCTGGTCCTATTGCCCCTCTTGAATATTCCTTTGTTACCAGAATAGGCTCTCAGCCCTACATTTTTAGTCACACGATTCAAGGAGAACAATTTCTCCTTGAAAATACTGTTGGAGCGAAGATTATAGATCTTTTTCATAGTTCTGGACTTGTCTCCATTCTTACATTTCACGAAGAATTCTACAACCTTCAACTGGTCGACGAATTCTACTCAAGGATGCAACTGACAAGAGATGGTAAAAGCCTCCACGGTCGCATTCGAGGTACTGATGTCGTCCTAAATGTCGAGAGCCTGTCAAGAGTATTCGATCTTCCCTCTGTTGACCCTGACTCCATTGACGATTCCGTTCTCAACGAATCATGGATGCACCGTATTGGCTACCATTCTCACGATGACTACAGTACATGGGACATTGTCAATTATCCTTTGGACATGTACTGTGTTGGTGAAATTCTGAGTCATTGCCTTCTGTTTCACGAAGCAAGCTCAGGAAGTGACACCAGAAGACTTCGAAACTTCACCATTGCTGTTCTCGATTCTCACATCATCAATTAGTCTGAAGTAGTCTTCTCTCTCATCTGTCAGTCTATTTTGCGAAGACAAGTAAATGGGTCTGGTATTCACAAGTATGCTAGGATTATTAGTTATTTCCTATGCTCCTACCACCCCATTCGTTCCACAATCCACGAGGATGAACGCCTTCCTGTTACTGGAGACCTGCTGATCACTCGAGAATTGTTCGGCAACAGAAGCTTTTCTGATCAGGATAGAAACTATTCCTTAGATTCTAGCACTGGTAGTTTTGGAGATTCAAATTAGATTGTATTATTCAATTTGCTAGTACTTTCTCGAATTATTTGGCATTTTCTCTTTTGTCGTCTTCTTTGTCAATTGTCCATCTCTTCTTGTATCTTTTCTTATCCTTTTTGCTTGCAACCGTTCTTAAATAACATTTCTTTTGCATGCAACCATTAAGGAGGAGAGTTATGACATATCGTTATGACTCATATCTTTATGACATATCTAAGTTTTTTCATAAGGATAAGAGTACATAAGAAGGAGAGTTATGAGGATAGTCAACCTCTTAGGAAGAGACATTGAAGTATGATTTCCTTAGAAAGAAAATTCGCTAACAAGGGTAAAACCCAAATCGCCCTTGAGCAAATGGAAGACACACAATGTGACAATATTTTCCCTAAAACTGATTCTTTGTGAATCATGTTCTAGCTTTTGTGGCACTTCTATTGAAACATCCTTTTACACTAAAACATCTCTGCTAAGTTCCTTCAACAGAGATTCTACATTTTTCAACAGAAAAATCAAACGTTTTTGATATAAATATTTAAAATATTTTCAAAAAAATTGTTATCAGAAGCAAACCTTAACAATCTTCAAAAACAAATTTTCAATTAAGGATTTGCTATCCCTTCTTACCAAAACAATTCTTCATATATAAAAGTCTCTATGCAAGAAAGGAACTCAAAACTTTTTAGATCCTGTTTAAATCCTTTCAAAAATTTTAAGTGATCTAAACTGTTTTCCTTACTATTGCTTTACCTATTCAGTACTTTGATTTATCGAGTCTGTAATAGCAGTAGTAGACTATGCAAAGCCATCGCTTTGTAATTATCAACATAGGGCATGCCTAGGGATAAAATGATCATTCATTACGGGCATGTTATTGCTATGTTTTGATAAAATGCTTAAGTGCTTTGTATATGTCATTTTGTAATGGTTCCAAGCAAATAGGAGGAGATTGTTGGAATATGCTTCTTGATAATTGACTTATCACCTTGCATATTCTGAATATTTTGATTTGCTTGTCCCCATTACTGTGTGTCATAACAAGTGTCTAAAAGGTCTACGTACCGGTTAGTGTGGCAGTTTGTTTGACAACACATAGGTCTTAGATTAGGTCGTCCTAGTCTAGTCCTAACCTCCCCATAGATGATTGAACAGAACATCACTTCATATGCACAAGCACAAACAGACTCGCTGAAGCTTCAAAAGGTTCTTCGAAAGATTCGTCAACAGCAGACTTGTTATATGCACTAAAGGACACCTTGAAGACTCGGCACCAGTAGACGTGCTACAGTGACAAAATCACAAAGAACCCATCACCGACAAACTCGTCAAATGCATCACGGAGATACCTAAAAGACCTATCAGTAGACTTCCTACGATTTGATTGTTCACATCAACAAGCAGCAGTCATTTCTTTAAGAAAGACTCACTTTTGAACAACATACCAGCAGACTTCATTCAGCACACGTTTTAGAGAAGTCAAGATTGCAACAGATCAAGACTAAGACAAAAAGTGTTCAAGCTTCGAAAGATATCCAAATCTTTATGAAGCCTGTCACCGATGATACTGCAAGATCTTCTCACTCACGAGGTCTGGAAAAGAATCTACTTTATTGGACAGACCATCTTAACATTGCATCAGATGTCAGACTCACTTTTCAGAGACTTATCAATAACAGTCTGACGGGCAACTAGTTAAAGATCTTCAGGACAAAGCCTTTATCCATCAGTTAAAGGTCCAGCATATCTATCCAATGGATTTCAACAACATCATCTCTAACGGATAGAAAGTCTACCTTCAAACTTCAATGATCATCTTGACATCGGCCTATAAAAAGAAAATCTCTTCTACTCCTCAGAAAAAAGGGAAGACCACGAGAGTGATTGAATCTACATCAAGAACTTAGAAGAAGAAAACAGATCTACAACGAGATCGTCTTCAACGCATCTCAGATCTATACAATCAGATTGCAGTGATCCTACTTAGATCTTAGCAAAACAACTTTTGTGGATTGCTCGGAAGAACAACTCTGAAGAAGAGAAGAGAGATCAGAAATTATCAACAGTCAAGATTCACATCTTGGTCAAGAACCCAGTTCTTGATTTGAGTTCTTCACCTTCCTTCGAAGAACTCAGCCTTTAGCTAAAGCTTCAGGACTTTACTCCTAAAGCTAAAGGTCAAGTCTTTGGATCGTTTTGAAGATTAGACTCAGATTGTGCCCAAAGAAAATGAAGAGCTGTCTATAGATATTGCATTTATATCTTCAGATTTGTATTCCTATACAAATGCTGTCGATTGTGTAATAATCAATCATCATGGAAGGATGAGTGCTCTGCACTCAATCGTTCAGATAATTCTTATCTGAATGACCTTGAAAATTCTCTTCTCATATTAGTTTCTCGTTTTGGTCTCCTATTGCCCTCTTTGCTTAAGGATTCATATATGAATAATTAAGCAAAGATTAAGGCTTGGAAGGACGAGGACAGAAACTATACATAGAGTGTCTAGGCTTATGTGATCTGCAATTTATCCATGAATAAATTCAGATGTTCTTTCATATAATCTATGTTTCAGTCTTTACCTCTATATGTGCTCTTTATAAAATGATTTATCCTTTGAATAGATATTCTCTAATGATTCCTTAATTCAGCATTTGGAAGAAGAATTAAGTGTGATGTTGTTCTGATCATATAATCGTGTACAGCCACTTAAGACTTCTCAAAATCTAAGCCTCAATATTTCCGCTGCTTAAACTCTTTCAAAACAGGCTTTTGATTTACTGACGGTTCACAAGCAGAGTTCACAACTCTGCTGAGAGCAAGTCTGCTGTTCTGTTTAAATCAACTAGCAGACATGCTTGAACAGTTAACCGTCTATGCCACTAAAACATACACCTCATGTATATTCATAAGACATTTTTAAGTGGTCTCATAGGCTATTCACCCGCCCCCCTCTATCCTATTTGAGCATTATTGTGGACCAACAAGAAACATCAACAACAATAGGTAAGACAATGCTTTTCAATGAAGGTGTAGAGGATGATGCACCTTTGCCTTTTTGCTTAATTTACTCATTTAGGTTTAACTCAAAATTTTGGAGAACTCCTGAAAGTTTTTCAAAACTCATATTATCAATATCATGAGCTTCCTCAATAGCACAAATTTTGGCATTAAATATTTCAGGCAAAGTACGCATCATCTTGCTAACAAGATTATCGGTGGTGATAAGATCACCCAAAACAAGAGCAGTATTGGATATATCAAATAATCTACCATAGTAAGACATAATATCATCATCTTTATACATTCTAGTGTTTTCAAATTGAGTGGTAAGCATTCTAATTTAGAAATATGAACATTAGCAGGTTTTCACATAAGGTTTGAAGGGCCTCCCAAACAACCTTAATATTGTCATAATTTGTAATAACTCTGAAGGTGTTGGCATCTAAGGCCTTGTATATGGCTAAAAGAGCCTTAGAATTAAATGAGGCTGTGGTTCTATCTTTAGTGGTCCAACTTGTGTAAGTCCCACAGAGGCTTATAAATAGGTTAGAGGGGGGTGGATAACCTATTTACCAATTAAAATTAAATTGTTTCCAATTTAAAATAAATTGATTCACTTTCCATATAAAGTAACCAACTATTAAATTAGTTGGGGCAACGGAATGGTTGGAAAGTGTGTATCACAAAGCTGCTTGTAAAAATAGGCAAGGTTGTACCACCACACTTTGTGAGAAGATGCAATTTGTGGCTTTAACAAAGATTGTCAAAAGATAAGCAAATGAAAAAGTGAACAAGCTTCAATTAGCTGATGCAAAAATGTAAAGTACAACAAAGACTATTACTAAATCAGTAGATTTTGATAAATGACACATCAGCTTAATTGGCAAGAAAGTTGATTGGCAAAATTGTAAAGTACTTAACTATTTATAAAAGATATAATATATAAAAAGCATCATTAGGCTTTTCTCAAGTTATTGTGTAAGATTGAAGCCCAACAAAGTTTTCTATAGATTTTGCAAACATTGATAAATATACAATAACTTAATAAAAGCAATACCAAAAACAGTTAAGTAAGAAGACAAGTATTTGAAGTGGTTCACACTATAAATAGTGTTACGTCCACTACCAAGGTGGTCAACCTTGGATTTCAAACTGTGCACTATTTTTCCACCAATTACAAGTATAAAGTCTACACTGTTGACAAGTTTTCACAAATGAAAACTTGAGTGCAAAAACAAACTTGAATACTAATGGATCGTGTACAAAAACTATTTTGACCGAGTGTTTGGGAGTATGACTGAGAAACAATCACACTCGAGGGACAATCAAAGGTTCCTTAAAGATTTGGAAGAAGAAAGGAACAACAATACAATGATTGTATAAACAAGAACTAGAAAGGGAATTGAAATGAAAGGCCATCTAGTAAATGTTTAAGGCTGGAGCACTTTAAAGAAATAATCACTTGAGGATGAATGAATGCTCCAGTGTCTTTGTTGGTCCCAAATAGGCTCAATCTAGGCTAGAAGGGAGGGTTGAATAACCTAGTTGTTCTTTTAAAATTCATTTAACAGATTTTTCAAGCAATAACAGTAGCAGTTATAAGATAAGCAGAAACAGTTCAAGCAATGCACAGAATTTAGAAGTGGTTCGTACTGTGAATAGTACTACGTCCACTACCAAAGTGGTTAGCTTTGGATTTTGAAAGGTACACTTGTTTATCCACTAGGTGAGAAGGTTAGATCCCTAATGGATCGTGTACAAAAATAGTTTTTTAACCAAATGTTTAATGATGAGAGAGTCAATCAATGAATAATTGCCCTCTCAAGTGCTAAAGTAAAGAACAATTAAAACAAACTAGAAGAAGCTGAAACAGAGTAAAGACTAGTAGATCTGCATCTTTAGGAAGTTTGGTAAAGTGCTAGTTCTTGTCCTTTGGATCTCTTGAATGCTTGAGCTTTGAAGATGAAGATTGAGTATTAAATGTGCAAGAGATTGTTGTTATTTGGATCTTCAAAACTTGACTATATACTAGGGGAGATCTTCAGGACCGTTGGACTGAGAGTGGAGAGATTGTGTCCAACGATATAATACATTGAATGCATTTCGATGCTTTATAGAATGAGTGCAGCAACAGACATTAGCGATGCAGTGATTGCAAAGGCAGACATTCCCAAATAGAGTAAGGTTTCAGCTTGCAAGCGTTACAGCTTTGAAAGTCTTCTTAGCCAAAAGAGGTAATGTCTTCAGTCTTCATGATTCAGGCGACAGTATGTACAATTTGTCTGTGTAGATAGTCTGAAGCCAGATAATGACATGGTTGACTTCTTTGGAGGGAAATCTGAAGAAGATAAATTGAATATTATTCGACTAGATATTAAAAATAATCTAGACAAATAATATGTGACCTAAATCCACGTGTTTGGCTGAACTTTGATTTTGAGCTGAGTAGACTTCAAAGTCTGCTGTTGAACCGTGCTTTCAAGGCTGCTATTGAAGCCTGCTGGTCTGCGCCTTAGAAAGACTAACACTAAACTTGTTCTATTACACCCTTGATTCTAAGACAGTTGCCACACTAACTGGTACACAGACCTATTAACCATTGTGCAATAGAATCAGAAGATGACTCAACCAAATCTATAACATGTGAGGGTCAACAGTCTTCAATCCTTGCTTCAATGTCCTTACATAGAGGACGAGAATTCAAATCCGTTAGAAGCAAGTTTGAATTTGAATTGTGCTAATAATTCGGAAGAGTATTTCTTCAAAAGATCATAGGGATCCTATGTGAGAGATATAAGATATTAAGATTTGTCAAAGCACAAACGAGGTAAGTGTCAGTAATTGAATGTTTTAACAAAAGAAGTAAGATTGCTGACACTTAAATAGGATCAACAGCTAGAACCTGATGATAACTCTTTAGAACACAAGTCAACAAATTATAGCCGTTGGATTTTGACTTAGTGGATACAACTGGAGGCAACAATGCATTAAATGCATAGAGTTGAATTGAGCTCCAAAACCATGTGCTTGGTTTTTGGTAACCTGCGCAACTGATGAAAGTATGACAAAACATCAGCTCTTGTATTTTGCTAAGGCAAACATCAGCTCCTTCGATAAAGCAAATGTCAGCTGCTTCTGGAACAAAGCAAATGTCAGCTTCTACGACAAGGCAAATGTCAGCTCGAACAATTTACTAAAACAAATATCAGCCGCTTCTTCCAACTTACCAAAGCAAGCAGACACTATTTATCAGCGATTCACTATTCATCGATACTGTTCATCAGCTAACACTATCCATCATCTGATACTATTCACCAGTTGATACTATTCACCGGCTGATACTACTCATCTACTGATACTATTCACCAACTGATACTATTCACCAACACTATTCATCAACATTCATTATTCACCAGCTCATACTATTCATTGGCACTATTCATCAGCAAGCACTATTTCATTCAACAAAGCTATTGTAAAGTCCTAATAAAGTTGTCATCTAGTGTATAGCATGTAGTCTACTAACAAATAAGTTTATAGACAATCTTCTAAGGCTTAAGTAATGGTTACAAGCAAATCTAATATACGAAAGAAACATTCACAAAATGGTTTTAAATAATTAATCATGTTAATATTCCAAACAACTTGCCTCATTGGTGATTTTAACGTTGTTGGTCCACAAATATGCTCAAATAGACTAGAAGGGGGGCGGTTAAATAGCCTAAGATGCAAATTTAAAAATCTCCCATCGATATTCGTAAAGAACAGATTTAAAGACATAAGCAATCTGTAGTGGACGTATGTCTGCTATTAACACAGAACAACAGACTTGCTCTTAGCAGAGTAATGAACTCTACCTGCACATTCCTAATAAATCAAAAGCTAGTATAAAAAGTTTTAGCATTGGAAATAGTAATGCATAGATTTATCTAAGTCTTAAGCTAGCTGTTAACGAATATATGTTTAGAACAACAACATAATCCTTCTCCACATGCAGGTTTAGGAAGTCAGGAGAAAATAACTTATGAAAGTACAACTGAAGTTTATTCAAAGACAAACTTACATAATACATCAACCTAGACTATCCATGTATATTATCTATCCTCATGGTTCCTAACTTTAATCTTCACTTAATTATTCATAGAAGAAACTTTTAAGCAAAGATAGCAGTAGGAGACGACAACGAAGGATAGACATGAGAAGACAATTTTTAGGATCGTTCAGATAAAGGATATTTGAACGTCTAAGTGCAAAGCACTCGACTCCATATGATGATCGATGATTGCACAATCAACATCATTTGCAATGGAATACAAATATGAAGATATGAATGCAATGCAGACAGACAACTCTTCATCTTCATTAGGCATCTTTCAAGATCTATCTTCAAATGAATCTGAAGTGCTTGGCCTCTAGCTTAAGAATAAATTCTTTGAAGCTTTGGGAGATTGAGATTTTCGAAGGAGGTTGAAGAGCTCAAATCAAGAAATAAGTTCTTGATCAAGACATCGATCGCTGTCTTGTGATTTTCTGATCTATCTCTTCTCCTTCTCTTTCCTTTGTAGCAATCCATAGAAAATGTTTTGCTAAGGTCTAGGTTCTTTCATCGTGATCTCTTGTGAAGATCTAGGAAAATTTTCGTTGAAGATAACTTCCTTTTTAGATCTCACAGCCTTCTTGATCACGCTCTGATCTCTCTATCTCTCTTTTTAACAGGGGAGAAGAGGTTATTCTTTTATAGACATGGGTTTTTTGATCGTTGAGATAAGTTGAGTGATTTTCTATATGTTTGGAATAGTGTTGAGATTGAAGACTGTTGGATAAAGATTTTGCTCTGTAGATCTTGAATGGTTGCCTATCAGACTGAATTGATGTGTCTCTAAAAAAGTAACTGACAGATGGCCTGTCCAATAAATTAGATTTTTTTGACTTTCCAAACCAAATATAGAAAGAGAATATCTTGTAGGATTTGAGATGTCAGTCTTTTAAAAATTCTGAATGACTTTTGGGGCTTGAACATTTTGTCGTATCTAAACAGCTGCAATCTTTTCTCTATGTAGCACTGATCGATGTCTTATTTCAATTATTTCCTTGCAAGTGGACAAGACTATTGGAGAATAGTTTTGGAAGCAAGGGTCAAACCCACAGAGACAAGAGATCACAAATAGCACAATTTATTGATAACAAATTATTAATCTAAGGGGGGTTTTTATATTTATTTTATTCTAAACTACTATTATTATTTAGGTGTTTAACTAATTAGCAGCAATTACTGGTTAAGAAGATCTTATGGTAGATGGAAATCTAGGATTAGGGTTTCACTTGTATCTCCTCTATGTTTAATTCAAAATAATTATCATTCAATTTCTTGGGTTCGTTCACAAAATATAGATATAGTCAGTTGAATTATTGGTTCAGCCTCCATCCCCGCATCATTCATACATTCTATATCCTAAGTACAAGAACATATGATCTATCTATCACCTAGGTCATGTATGAACCTGGCCCTAACTTATCACTCTCGTGTATCGATAAGTCCAATTTATTGTGATGGTGAGCCAGTGTATGACATATGCACATTGGTCATGCAGTTATCCGCACCTCTAGGCCTTTATTATTTGCGATTACATTCATTTGTTCAAAGCGAAATAATATAGGGATTGATAATCACCACAATCAACAAGAATTGAATGAACATAAATATTAATTAAAACATAAATTCGATACAAGTTACCTCTCACCTCCTAGATTAATGATGATTTAGTTCATCCTTGACGATGAACATCACATGGAGATGAATGGAGACATGATTTGATCTTCAATACTTGTAATTACACAATCTAAATATGTTATACAACCTAAAATCTATCCTAAAGCTATACAAAACTGTTTCCAGCCGTTTCTCTATATCCTAGGCTTTGGCAACCGACTCCTATTTATACCGAGGAGTTGTATTTCAATCGAATCTCCAGTGAAAACGCAACTTTTCGTATTCTGACTACCTTGCGGTCGCAAGGTATGGAGCACCTTGCGGCCGCAAGGTCCTCTGAAATCCGGGGCTTAGTTTTCTTCAGCTACTGTCTACCTTGCGGGGGCAAGGTCTGGAACACCTTGCAACCGCAAGGTCTCCAGTGTGATATTTCTTCTTTTCTTCTTCAATTTTCATCTTGGCCCTTCTTGGATTTTGCATATAAAAGCCTTGTGCTTTGCATATTTTCACTAAAAACCCTGAAAACACATATCAGTAGCTAAAAGCCTCGTGAAATAGCATAATTTACGTCTTAAAAGCATATGAAATCGACGTATAAAATACATCGATCAAGCACGTGTAGAGCTAAGTCTGCTGGTATGATGTTTTTTTATGAAAAGTTGTCTTCCAGTAGATATGATTGATGTTTGACGTAATTGTGGTATGAATAATCAAACCATAGCATGTTTGCTAGTGACGAGTCTTCAGGATATTTTTCACGTTGTAGCAAGTCTGTTGGTGCTGATGTACTGGAATCGCTAATCTGTTGATCATCATATAAGAGTAGGACTAGACAAGGGCTCTCCTAGTCTAGGACCTATGTGATGTCAAACAAGTTGCCACACTAATTGGTACGCAGCCCTTTTAGTCACTTGTTATGACACACAGTATTGGGAACAAGCAAATTAAAGTGTTTGGAATATGAAAAGGAATAAGTTTGTTCATCGACAGGCATATTCCAACAATCTCCTCCTATTTGCTTGGAACCATTACTCAATGTCATATACATGAAGCACTAAAGCATTCTATAAAGTTATAGTAATAACATGCCCACAATGAATAGTCATTTTATCTCAAGGCATGTTCTATGTTGATTGTACAAGCGATGGCTTATGTATAGTCACCTATTGCTATATTACAGACTCGATAAATCAAAGTACTGAAAGTGATAGAGAAACATTTTTAGATCATTTATGAGATATAAATGTTCTTAGAGCAAGATCTAAAATGTTTTTGATTCCTTTCTTGCATAAGAGGTTTTATATATAAAAGTATATTTTGGCAAGAAGGAATAGAGTTTAAGTATTTCATTTTAAGGATTGCTGATACCAATTTTTGAAACTGTATGACATCAGTTGTTTAACTGTATGAAATCAGTTGTTGAAAGAATTTTGTAAGGACTGCTTATGAGATAGAACCTTTTTGAAAGCAGTCTTCGTATCATATTATGAAAGAGTTTGAACAGCTACCTTGATTTTAGGAAATATGTTTTTGAGAAGATTATTTCAAGTATGTTGTTCTATAGATGTTTTTATTGAAGATGTAGGAAACATTGCTTATGAGAGAGTCAGCAAGGTTAAAGAAAGCATCTTTCAATAAGTAAACCAATTTTATTTTTTAAAATAGATAAGAACTTTGTTGATGAGAGAATCGACAAAGTTGTTGAGAAATAAAGGTTTTGTTTCAACAAATGTGCCACAAAGGCAAAAGATGTATCACTAAAATTCATCTTAAGGGGGTAAGTGTTTTACTTCATTAGGTTTGGCTTCTTCGCTTTAAATACAAATTAATTTTTAAAGGGATTGTTTCCTAAAATGTTGATTTGTTTAACTGATTATGCTATGAGTTATGAGTTTTCTCTTCCTTATTGTATAAGTTCCCTCCTCTTAAAGTGGTTTCTCCTCCTAAGGTTATGCTCTTTCTTAATGGTTTAGTATATGACCTTTGAAATGTATATGTCATTTAAAAATATCTCCTCCTTAATGGTTGCAATCATTAATTAAAAAACTAAATCTTGTCTTGAGGTTTATGTAAAAAGAGCTTGGATGGAGAGGCCAATTGTTGGTCTCGAGGACATATAAAGTAGGTATTATAATGTCAAGATTGATTCAAGTGTTATGAGCTCAAATATTTAAGAAGGATTATGGAGAGAGGATATATATATATATATATATATATATATATATATATATATAAGGATAAGAAGGAAGAAATACATCTAGTTGGATTCTCCAGAACTCCTAGAATCTGAATCAAAATCTTCTTCAGCATCCGAAAGGTTCCTTTGCCAAATAACTCAGGAGTTATTAGCATATCGTCTTGGACAGCTAGGCGTTCTTCATCCTGGACCGTTTGTTGAATCGTTGGAAAAGAGCATACGAAGAAACTGATGATCCTTGCATACTTTCTAACGGAAGACCAAACACAGCTCCCTCGCTGAACTGAGTGGCTAATGAGCGTGAAGACTATTTCAGATTAGTTCAAGTCTAAAGATTCAAGAACCGCAATCCTGAGGTTCTGAAGTCTTCTGGTGAAGATTCTTGACCAAGCCCTATAGAACAGAAGACACTGATTCATAATTTCACTGACGCAGTACAAATCAAGAGGATATACGTTGATATCCATTGTACGATTGTCATCGATGGCGTTGAGTCCAGTTATTCGAAGCCATGACGTGTTGACGATATCATCCTCAATGGCGAAGGGGCCATCTACGGGTACCTCCTACCGTGGATGGAGATGAGTCCAGATCGATGAAAGAGGTCAACTAAGGTACCTCCTACCGTGCTGAGAAGAAGTTGTTCTGTCTGAATAGTTCTGCCTAGCATATAGGTATGATCTCCTACTCTAGTAGAAAAATTATCAGACACTGAGGGTCTAGAGACATGTCTGGAGTTGCCAGAATTGCTTCCGGTAGAAGAAGCCATGAAAGAATTAAAAGACCAAAGAAGGATTCAAGATAGGAAGAATAAGACTATAAGACTCTAGATAGAAGGAATGAGAGAAAAGATGTATTGAATGGAGAATCAATTAAAGTAGATGAAGAAAGGTTTTATAGAGCGAAGTGTCTTAATCAATCGTAAGGGAGATGTCAGTTTCAAGAGAGACAAAGAATTTATGATAAGTGGTTGGAGCAACAGTTATTAATTGGAACCGTCACGCTGTTCTCTTGAAAGGACACTTTTTCATTAAAGATCGCCAATTCATGTAGCTTAATTAAGTCATCATTAAATATTCCTCTTGAAAAGATTTTGGTAGTTGGGAATATAATTAAAGATTTTTAGACTTTAAAGATTAATTTTGACATCAATAGAATCTAAATAATCGAAAAGAATGTCTTGATGTCAAAAGGAAAGGAATTTTGCTGACTTTTAGAGTTGAGGCATTAATAAGGAATTTTTGTAAGAAAAAGAAGGGAATGAGGAGGTAGAACATAAAGATAGCAATCTTAGTAGAAGTTCTAGGACAAGCGAAAAATCACGTCGACTGTTTCAAACAATAAACACCAAAGAAATATATAAAGATTTTTTAAAAAAAAGAGATGGATCTCTAGAACCAGTTGTTGATACCAATTCAAAATATCCTTAGGAAGAGATGAATCTTTAGAAATGAAGATCAGAACATCTGGAATTTTCTACTGGTAAGTCTTGCTAGAAAGTATATGAATGGAGTACTCTATAGATTGGAAGGGATTTTTACATATGAAAGAGCAAGTTCTACTAGCATTTGTCTCGTAACTTGTTAAGGTAGTAGAAAAGAGTTTTCGTGTTCATTGATTGATTTTTAGAGACTTTTCCTGAGTTTAAAACTCAGTTGGCAGATGATATCCGCAATGATACCAATTGAAATGAATGAATTTTTGAATATCAGAGCTACCAAAGATCCTAAAGGCTATAGTTGAGGCATAGAATGCAAAGGTTCCTTAAGATACCAATTCTGAAGTACTCAGGAACAAGTAGAGATTATATCAGCAAGATACCAGTTGGAATAAGGAAGAGATCAGCAGAAGTGAGATCTGCTAATACGGGAGTTAATGTACGAAGATCAGTAGATGTGGAAATCTACTTATATTGGGTTAGCAGGGATGGTTTTGAAATGAAGAAGGGTTGATCAGCAGAGATGAAAGTTTACTGATATTGATGATGGAATGAATGTGTTTGAGAGAAAGAGGGTAAATAAGAAGGTAAAATCAGCAGAGGTGAAAGTCTGTTGATATTAATTGATATCTGTTGTGATGAAAGTCTGTTGATATTAATTGAAGATCTGGGCAAAGAGTTATCTGCTATAGATACTAGTAGTTATAGCAATGGTAAGAATGAGTTTAGCAGATGTGAAGATTTGTTGAATAACAACGGAACAACAGATGTGAAAGTCTGCTGAAGAAATGAAGAAAATGTCAGCAGATCTTCCTTTTCGTGCCTTGGCTACTGCTAGGAAGAGGCAGAAGCTTCATCGGCAGGATTAACTATTGACTATGCTCCTTCTCAAGATAATCCCGATTAACTGAGGAAAGCACTAGAGGCGGAATGGAAGGTAAATGTCATTTTAGTCAAAGCACTTGTATCACAAAGGCACGAGTTGCTCATTCTTAATTAAGTATAGGTATAGATTGAAGAGAACAAATTTCGCTTCTTAGTTAACAACTAAGATGATGACTTTATGTCATAGAAGACAGTCATCTAATCAAGACATGAGAAGGAATGGGAAGCTAGGAATAGCAATGTCTTGATGGGGAAGATCAGCAGGCGAAGGGAAGTACTAACCTGGAGATTGAGGTGCAGGCACTGTTATTCTTCAGCGGGTCACGAGGATATCAGTAAACTTGAAGTCTATTGATTTGGCATGAAGCTCAAGGACCTGGTCTTGGAGAGAATGAAGATTTATCAAAACATCATGGGTTAAGATTATATCTTTCATTCTTGAGAAAGGAGTTGCGTTGAGAGCATCAGCCTTTCTTAAATAAATATAAAAAAAGTATAAGTATATCTTTTCTTAATGAAATATGTCTTCTAATGAGATTTAAAAAAAAAGGTTGGAGGGGACATAGACCGTACCCCAACTCTTAATTTTTTTTAATTATTTTAATATCTTGAAAGGCAACAATTATATATATGGGGCCTCTGGGGGCTTTGAACACTCGACCTCTCCATTAAGATAAGTGAGTAGCCAAATGGGGCCTTTAGGTAAGGCTTGAACAACAACGGTGCCTCTAAAGAGGCTTGAACACCCGACTTCTCTATTGAGAGTTGTAAAGTCTAGGGTGTCTCTAGTGAGACTTGAACACCCGACCTCTCCGTTAGGAGAAGTGAGCAGTACCAGTTGAACACTCGACCTTTCTGTTCTGATGAAATTTATTAATACTCTTTTGAGGGATGAAGGAATTGGATAAGGTTTGTGTTTATTGAGTTGAATTTAGTTTTAAAGATACCAATTTTTATAAGATGATTTAGTCTTTAGATCAAAAGCCTTTGACATAAGACGTCAACTTTTGAGATGCTAAGATCATGAAGAATCTTGGTTGACGCGAGTTGATCAGATTCATAAGACTATTATCTAAAGTGAAGAGCCTGATTTCATCATATCAAATTTGTATTTCATTGGAGATGTATTATTTAATTTTTAAGGATTGGCTTGCTGTTGGGTTAACAGAAGAGTTATGTTTACTGGTATGGATTCAGAACAAAAAATATAAGATTAAGAGACAGGTACTAAATCCATAAAAGAAACATAAGAATTCATGCTATCAAGGAATAGGCAATCAAAACCAGATAGATATGAAGTAAAGTTGATTTGAACAAGTTCTCAAGTAGATCAAAAAGATACAATGAGATACATCGGAGATCTACTTATTACAAGTATCAAGACAACTTTATGAGACTTAACTACTTTTAGGGAAATAACTAATCTAAACACTGATACATTTTGAACAAAAAAAGTTACAAAGAACTATCTATGAAGAACGTGGACCTAAACTACTAAGCCTATTGGCAAAGGAGAATAGAAGTCCGGATCAAGTGGCTGAGCTGAAAGAGACAGCCAAATGGGATCTCTACACTGACTAAAGTGGAGATATATAATCATGTCACCTGCTCTTCCTTCTCCCTTCAGCTAGCTCTCAGGCCTAGGTGACATTCAAAAGTAAAGACGACTACTTTTCGAAAGTCGGCTGCTTAGCAAAAAGTCTGCATTGCTAAGAAGAGGCAGACAAACGTGAGCACGGTCAAAAAGATCTGAGAGGGGCATGCCGAAAGGTTGTTGAGGTAAATCTTCACAAAAGAGGATTTCGCAAAGTGAACCAAACAACTTTCGGAAGGTAGAAATAATAATACCAAGCTATTGAGAGAAAGGCTTGATCGAAAAATGTTAAGTAACATTTTGAAAAGAGGAAGGCTTGTATCGGTGTCTATCATAATGAGAAGAAGTAGCGTGCGAGTGATTGAGACGAAGAGGAAGGTCTCTATATATACTCGCAGATGCAAGACGAAAGGACAAATTAATGGGAAAGAATCATTAAAGATAGAGGTGTCTTTTCACCCACCCTAATAAAGCTAGGTGAGATAACTTGTGGGTTGGGTTAACTCCTAAATATCGGGTAAAGTTTCTTTTTGGAAAGCCAAAAAGACAAAAGTTTCTTGAGAAGGTAAAAAGTTTTTTTTTTGATTTGACAAAACAACCTTTTTGAATTGACAAAACAACCTTTTTGAAAAAAGGTTGGATTTGATTAAACAACTTTATAGAAAGAAGATGAAGGTTTGAAAAGACAAGACCACTTTTTCAAAACATTTTACTTTAACTGGGAATCTAAGGAACAATCTTTTACTTTAAGAAATAGTCAGTTTCAAAAAGTTTATCCTCAAACTTTGTAGAAATAGCACAAAGATACCTTTGTATATTGTATATTTGACTACGAAGGTAAAAACTCCTATAAGTCAGCACGTAGAACTGAGCTTATGAAGTGCCATCAGCAAAGAATGAGAGAAAGACGAAGGCGAAGATTTGATATTCACGAAGAAAGCACAGGTCAGTGAAGAAGCAATTCTACTGACAAAGTAATATCAAAACGGTTGAATAAAGTAGATCATACTTATCAGAATGGATCAAAAGATAAGATAAGAGTATGATAAAAAAAATATTCCTACATTATATCTGCAGAAAGAATAGAAACGAAAGATTATGCAGATAATAATGCAACACGGTAAGGATATATTCATAATCCTGATTAGCAAAGAAGGCTGAATCAGAAAGGATCTGATATATCGAAAAGTAGGAGAAGGAAGGAGAGAAGACTGAGAAGAATAGAAAGAATTCAACATGTCAGTCTAGCAGAAGAGAATACGTAGATACAACTAGTGTAGAGAAATAAAAGTTGCTTAGAGATCTTGAAAAGTATTTCTGTCCATGTAAGAGAACTAGTAAACTCGTTAGCAACAATTTTTAAGCTTTAGAAAGCTTTAGAAAAATCTAGATATATAAAAAACGATTTTCAAATAAACTAAGAGAATATAAAATGAAGAACCTGGATTTGAATTTTTTATTTTTCTTTGATCACATGTGCTCGTTGATAAGTTAAGATCAGATGAGGAGGTTGAGCACAGGATTTGGGGTGTACCTCAAATGACAAACGAATCCAGATTATAGAAGAAGTTCATAGAAGAGTGTCCGTGGATCTGAGTTAATACATCTACAAGCTTGATAGATGTTTCCTACAGAATAGATTTCTTTTGCAACAGCTTATAATGTCTTTAATTTACATCTTTCAGTAATTGATTACAAATAACTCTTGAATGAAATATAAGCCAAGTCTTCAGAAACTAAGTATCATATAACAGAGGAATCAATCAATGTTTCATGATAGGACGTTTTTTACTCTTGACCTTTTTTTTTCATAAGAGGAAATAAGAATCTCAATATCCTTTAATTATAAAGTTGCAGGATTTTGAACTAAAAGATTTCTCTCGAGAGGGTATTGGATTGATAACAATCGTTAGTCTTATGTCAAGATAATTTAGATAAAAGATCATTTAAAGTGAAACATCCATCGGAGTTTTGTACATCTGAGATAATTTTATTCATAGTGCCAATTGAAGAATTAACTTATATCGTACGAATAAATTTCTCATATTCAATGACTGAATCATCAAGGACACAGTCTAATTCAAGAGTTTTTGAAAACAAAATAATTTTTCAAAATGAACATGTTTTCAAAGAAAATATCTCATGAGAAATCCTTGTCAAAAGAATTTTTGAAATCAAAACAAGAAGATCATTCTCTTTTGACATGCATCTAGAATGAGCAACGAGGATCAAACTCTCAGGTGGTTAGACCTGGCAAGAAGCTCTCAGAGTCCAGCTCTGGTATCAATTGTTGGTCCACATGTATGCTCAAATAGGCTAAAGAGAGGTGAATAGCCTAAGATGCCAATTTAAAAATCTTCTATCGATACTCGTAAAGAGCAGATTTAAAGGCATAAACAATCTGTAGTGGAAGTAAGTCTGTTGTTAACACAGAACAACAGACTTGCTCTGAGCGGAGTAATGAACTCTGCTGACACATTGCTAATAAATCGAAAGCCAGTGTAAAAAGTTTTAGCAGTGGAACTAGCAAGGCTTAGATTTATCTAAAAAGTCTTAAGCTAGTTGTACACAAATATATGTTCAGAACAACATGACACTTAATCCTTCTTCAAATGCAGGTTTAGGAAGTTATGAGAAAATAACTTATGAAAGATTAAAACAATTTATAAAAGCTCATAGACGAATCAAGGTTGACTTTTAAAAAAGATATAATATGAAAGTACATCTGAAGTTTATTCAAAGACAAACTTATTGAATACATCAACCTAGACTCTCTATGTACATTATCTATCCTCATGGTTCCTAACTTTAATCCTTAATTATTCATAGAAGAAGTTTTTAAGCAAAGATAACAGTAGGAGGCGAAAACGAAGGATAGACATGAGAAGACAATTTTTGGGATCGTTCAGATAAAAGATATTTGAACGTCCGAGTACAAAGCACTCGACTCCCTATGATGATCGATGATTGCACAATCAATAGCATTTGCAATGGAATACAAATTTGAAGATATGAATGCAATGTAGATAGACAACTCTTCATCTTCCTTGGGCATCTTCCAAGATCTATCTTCAAACAGATCTGAAGTGATTGGCCTTTAGCTTAAGAATAAAGTCTTTGAAGCTTTGGTAGAGACTGGGATCTTCGAAGGAGGTTGAAGAACTCAAATCAAGAAATAAGTTCTTCATCAAGACACCGATTTTTGTCTTGTGATTTTCTTACCTTTCTCTTCTCATTTTCTCTTTTCTTCCTAACAATCCATAGAACGTGTTTTGCTAAGGTTTGGGTTCTTTCACCGTGATCTCTTGTGAAGATCTAGGAAGATAGTCGTTGAAGATAACGTCCTTTTTCATATCTCACAACCTTTTTTGATCAGCTTGATCACGCTCTGATCTCTCTATCTCCCTTTTTGACAGGGGAGAAGAGGTTTTTCTTTTATAGACAGGGGTCTTTTAATCGTTGAGATATGTTGAGAGATTTTCTATCTGTTTGGAACAGTGTTGACATTGAAGACTGTTGGATAAAGATTTTGTTCTTTAGATCTTGAATGGTTTCCTATCAGACTGAATTGATGTGTCTCTGAAAAAGTAAGTATGATGCATAGTACACTGATAGATGGTCTGTCCAATAAATTAGATTTTTTTGACTTTCCAAACAAAATGTAGAGACATAATATCTTGCAGGATTTGAGATGTCAATCTTTCAAAAAGTGTGAATGACTTTTGAGGCTTGAACACTTTATCGTATCTAAATAGCTGCAATCTTTACTCTATGTAGGACTTGCAAAGCTAAGTGTTCTGGTATGATGTTCCTTTATGAAAAAATTTTCTTCGAATAGATAGGACTATTGGTTAACGTAGTTGCGGTATGAACAATCAAACCATAGCATGTCTGCTGGTGACAAGTCTTCAAGATATTTTTCACACTGTAGCAAGTTTGTTGGTGCTAGTATACTGGAATCGCTAGTCTGTTGATCATCATATAAGAGTAGGACTAGACAAGGACTCTCCTAGTCTAGGACCTATGGGATGTCAAACAAGTTGTCACACTAATTGGTGTGCAGCCCTTTTAGTCACTTGTTATGACACACAGTCATGGGAACAAGCAAATTAAAGTGTTCGGAATATGCAAAGGAATAAGTTTGTTCATCGGGAGGCATATTCCCACAAACATCACCATCATCATCAGTGGTCCTAGGTGGAGTCCACCTATTCAACACAACAAGCTACACTCTCTCATAAATTAATTTGATGAAGATACACATATTGACTTTCCAAATTGAGTAATTTACATTCGTCAAGGAAGTAAGACGAACAACATTATTATATTGGGAATCTATCATGGATATAGCTAGAATCTTCTCTTAGTGACGTCAAGAAGAGGTTTTGATACCAATTGAAAATGCAATAGTAGCTAGGATTCCAAGAATTAAACTATCAAATAAACAGCGGAAGACTTTATTCTAATAAAGCAGTAATAAAACACAGAAGTATACCAAACAATCTACAAGCAATGCTTGTAGACGCAGCCTTATGGCCAAAAAGGTTTTCACTAAAAAGATTATATATAAGTCTTACAACCAAATAACAAGTGAAAAACTACTAAAAACCAAAACCTCTCATAAGACTATGAAGATTGTAGAGGAAACCTACAAAAACACAGTAAAGTAAATGTGTGATTAAAAAATAAGTTTCCTATCAACTAGGAAAACAAACAACCAAGACAGCTGATGCAACTACATTTAATACTCCAAGTGAGCTCTCAGCTTTCTCTATCTTTGCAAAATATCTCTCTAAGTCTCTGGAGGTGTGTCTCTTCTGTGAGCTGCTCTTGTATATATACTCAAGCTGGGAGTCCTGAAACAATAAAGAAACCAATTCTCAAAGGAAACACAAGATTTGGAAATAAGAGATATAGTTTCCAAAATTAGTTTCCTTATTTAAAAGAAAGATCTTACCAAAGATTTAGTCAAACTTAAATAAGGACTCTTGAGAGCTTTGGGAAGTATTTCAATATGGTAACTACTTACCATTACTTTTGGACCAAGAAATGGCACAACAATTAATAAAAATTAATAAATTAGGATGTCACTATTTTACCCTTACAAACAAGCCAATTCCCGCAGTATGGATTGTCGAGTTTTGGACAAGGCGGTCGCATCATGTTGGTGCTAGGCGACCGCATTTTTTACTCAAGGAAACAGGGGCAGCACCCTGCAGAAATTTATTAAATAAAAAATAAAACGATACAAAGAGGGGGACAACCAGTCAATCCCACAAACGGGAAGACAGAGGAGCCTAACCTCAAAAACAAAAGCTCAGCTACGAAAGCTAAAAATACCCCATCTATAAATTCTATAAGCTTGTCTCACAGACCGCAGAAGTTGCTGCACTTCTTCATAACGAGTATCTAAAACCACAGAATTCACCAACCTCTGCCAATTTATCAGCCACGCCATTGACCTCCCTATAAACATGTCGAATATTATACGAACCCAATAATTCCCTGCACTCTCGAAGCTCATAATCATACTGCCAAGGAAAACTATAAGTGCCCAATAAACCTCTAGCTGCAACTAACGAATCAATCTCAATGAAAACCTTCTCTAACACTAAACTTCTACATAAAGCTAAACCATCGCGTATGGTTGAAACCTCCGCTAAAGTGTTAGAGCCCTGTCCATAAAAATTGGAAAAAGCACACACCAAATTACCTTGAGAATTTCGAATTATACCACCCCCTGTACAAATACCATTCCTCACTGAACCATCAGTGTTCAGTTTATAATAATCCAGGGGGGGTGGTTCCCATCGCACCCATTTACCATGACGAACCATAACTTGCTTGATCGGAACCCATAAAGCCTGTAGCTCCACTTTAGCCCACACACCGACTTCAACCTTCGGCTTATATACTGCCATAAAATCATGTAAACCTCTTCTAACTTCTGCCAAAACAGCTCGGCATCTCGCTTTCCACATCTCCCAACACCCTAACAGAACAGCCCCTATCTTACAAGACCCATACTGATTTTTCGACGAAGTTTTATACAGCCAGACTGAAATAAAATGAGGAATACTCATGTATAAATCTACTGTATGAAAATGGCGAGTCAAGAAGTTCCAAACCAAAGCTGCTACTTCAGAATGCAAAAACAAGTGACTAATCGACTCCTGATCATGATTCCGAGTACAGCACACACATTTAGAAACAATGGCTATCTTTTTGGAATGAAGACATAAGTCAACAGGAAGAGCTCCATTTAGCATTTTCCAAAAGAAACCACTAATCTTAAGGGGAATCCACCTTTGCCAAATCTTTCCAGCCCACCATTGCCGCGGCCAATGATATCGCATAGAATTCCAGTGAGCTGCCACCATAAACTCGCCAAATTTTGTACGACTATAAACAAGTTTATCATCCCTACTATCATGCAAACGAAGTCTTTTGATTCTAGCAAGATTGTCATCTGAAATAAAAAAATCTAAATGATCCAATTGCGGGAGAGCTTCACGAACAGAAAGATGGATGTCAATCGGAAGAGGCCCTTCAAGAATAACACCACACCAATTGTCCCTCCAGAAAGACATATCCCCTCTCCCCACTAGCCATTCACTACTATCTTGTACCTCTTTCATATGGCTCTAAATTTCTCGACCAATCGGCGACATCACAACATTTTAACATTACCAGAAAGGCCATATTTAGACATCGCAACAAGAATCCAAACAAATTTCCAAGTTTCCAACAAGAATCCAAGGTTCTCTCTCTAGGACTTTCTCTCTCATCTAGGGTTTTGGTGATTATTCCGGCTTAGGGTTAGCATGGCGGCGGCCAAGGAGGCTCCGCCCCCCACCCCTCCTCTTCCACCGGACCCTTGTACTTCGCAGCCCGGCATGGACGTTCCACCCCCAGCAGTTTCTTACGCCAACGTGGTTGGTTAGCCAAAACAGTTTGTTGGAAGTAGTTCGCCAGTTCTTCAGGCAGTGTCGCTAGTCCCTCGCCAGACCGTGGTTGTTGATGGAGAGCCTGGTTGTTTGTTTACACCGGTGGAACTGGAAGCAGCTTCTCGGCAATTTGAAAATACATTGATTCTCAAATTCTCGGCAGGTAGACCGACAATTCAGGTGATCCAGGATGATATTGGTAAGAATTGGAGGCTAAAAGGCCCTTTTGTCGTCGGTTTGTTAGACCCCCGCCACGTTATGGTTCGATTATCATCGTCGGAAGATATGATTCTTGCATTGTCCAAGGAATCTCACATGATTCAATCATGCATGTATCGTTCTTTCAGATGGTCCGCAGATTTTGCTTTTAGGAAGGATGTAACTAAGGTCGCAGTTTGGGTCCGTCTCCATCACCTCCCCCTTACGTTTTTCAATCCGTCTTTTCTGGAGTGTATTGGGAATTCATTGGGGCATTTTTTAAGAGTTGATGATAAGACGTTATCGTTAGTTCGGCCAATGTTTGCTAGGATTTGTATTGAGGTCGATGTGTCGTTGCCATTACCAACTAGGGTTTGGATTGGTTCTAGCAAAGAGAGTGGGTTCTGGCAATCACTCGAATTTGAGGGCAATATTCGGTTTTGTACTGGTTGTGGTTTGCTTGGCCATATGAAGATTCAATGTCGGAAGGGGCAACGTAGGGAGATGCATGTTGACAAAGGTAAAACTCATGCTGCCTCCATTCCAGTTCCACCCGCCGCGAGATCTATGAATGAGTCGAAGAAGGCAAGTGACCCCGACAAATTAATTAATCAACAGGCTACGCGTCCAGTTAAAGAAACGTATAATAAAGGAGACATTAATGTGACGGCGGCTCCCATGCAGATTCCCCGATCTCATGTTCAAAATCAAAGGTGGACGCCTGTTAAGCAGCGTACAAATGGGGATGGGGCGTTTGTCTCCTTGGCTAAAAATTCGCAAGGTGTGCCGGTTGATGAAGAGGTTATTGATGTGGTCAGTAATAGTACTTCTGAGGATAGGAGTGCGAAGGAGGTGATGGCTGGTAAGAAGGATGTTCAGTTGCAAGATAAATCAGTGCCTATCTCCAACTCTTTCGACCTGTTGGATGGTCTGGACGATGATAATGGAGATGCTGAAGGTATACGGTTGGAGAAGGAGACTAATAAAATTGTCTCGGCTGAGGCGAATAAAGGGTTTTCACAGGCTCCTCGGAAACCATATCGAGATACGGAGTATATAGGGGATTTTTGGGATGGTATTCTTCATGCAGTTCCTCGGAAATTGGGTAAGGCTCACTCTACCAATGGAGATTATAGTGATATGAAGGTTGAGTCGCGCAGAATTTATTCCGATTTGGATGTTGACAAGATACAGATTCGCCCATCGTTCCATAATTATTGTAAAGTATTACATTCTGAGGTGAAGAAAGTGAAGTTTCTAAAGGACAATATACGTATTACTAGGGCTGCCAGTAAGGCCCAGCAAATCCCCCCGTCGAGTTAGTTTTATGACGATCGTCATTTGGAATGCAAGGGGGGTATGTAACAAAACAACCCGCTCTTATTTGAAGCTTTTGATTAGGGAACATAAGCCGTTTTTATGTGCGATTCTAGAACCTAAAACTAGTGGAGATAGACTAGTGAAATTTTGTCGAAGAGTTGGTTTCGATTTTAATATGCATGTAGCTCCGGTAAATAAACATATATGGCTTTTATGGAATCAGCCGGTGGATGTGGCTCTAGTGGGTAGCTCGGCTCAATAGATTACTGTCATGGTAAATTTCCCTACTCTCATTCCTACGATGGCATCTTTTGTTTATGCTAAATGTTCTAGACAGGGGCGGTATGATTTATGGTTGGAGTTAGAGGCTCTTTCAGCGGGTTGCTCTTGTCTGTGGTTTGTTGGGGGGGACTTTAATGTTATCAGTCAGTCAATGGAAAAGCTGGGAGGTGCCCCATGTGATTTTGGAGAGATGGATGATTTTAACACTTTCATGAATCGAGCCGGTTTAGCTGATGCGGGTTTTGAAGGAAGCCGTTTTACTTGGAGCAATAATCAAGCTGGCGGGCAACGTATTTGGAAACGTTTAGATCGCGTTCTTGTCAATGGTGAGTTTAAGTTGCTATTCCCTCGTCTTCAAGTTACTCACTTGGTTACTTCAGTTTCAGATCACGCCCCTCTTCTTCTGGATTTCTGTGTTTCGCCAAAGCATAGGAGTGGGTTTCGGTTTCAGAGGATGTGGCTTGATCACCCGGGTTTCCTTACTTTTGTGGCTGATCAGTGGTCTAAACCTTGTTGGGGTACGGGCATGGCTCTTCTATATTCTAAGTTACGCCGTTTAAGAGCGGCTTTGAGGGAGTGGAACTGGAGGGTTTTTGGCCATGTTCAAAGGAATATTGATTCAACTAAGGATGACATTCTTAGGCTGGAGATGGACTTACAGGCAGGGGGTGGTACTGCAGTAGAGGAAGGTTTGCAAGTGGCGAAAAGCCGGCTTAATCAGCTCCTAGATTGGGATCTGGAAATGGCTGAAATGAAGTCGAGACAATTATGGGTTCAAGAAGGCGACCGGAATACTAAATTTTTTCATGCTAGTATCAAGGATAGAGCTCATCGGAATATTCTGCGGCTTCGTCTTGCGGATGGGACTTTTAGTGATGATCCGACTCAGTTAGGTTCTATGGCTGAAGAGTATTTTGCCGACCTTTTTGCTTCGAGTAGCCCTACTGTGGATGAGAGCTTATTTGCTGGGATTCCATCTAGTGTTTCAGTGGAGGATAATGGTTTTCTGACTGGAGATCCGTCGGTTGAGGAGGTTTGGTCTGCGATTAAATCTCTCAGTCCTTCCAGTGCTCCGGGGCCAGATGGTTTTACGGGTTGGTTTTTTCAGGGCTGTTGGTCTATCATCAGAGAGGAGGTTTTGGGTGCGGTGTTGGAGTTCTTTAGGGGTGGGGAGATGCACCGGGGAATTTCTTCGGCGACCATTGTCCTTCTTCCTAAGGTGGACAGTCCTGATAGTTTGGGGGATCTTAGGCCGATTAGTTTATGTAATTTTTCGGCTAAGATTATCTCTAAAATTTTGGCCTCTCGGTTAGCTGCTCTTCTTCCTAAAATTATTTCAGAACAACAGTCGGGTTTTGTTAAAGGTCGAAGTATTCAAGAAAACATACTTCTGGCTCATGAATTAGTGCAGCGTGTGGATACTAAATCTCGGGGTGGTAATGTGGTCTTTAAAGTGGACATGTCTAAGGCTTATGATCGTCTTGAATGGGGTTTTCTGCTTCGTGCTTTGCAGGTGCTTGGTTTTAGCTCTGGTTTTTGTGGGTTGGTTCAACATCTGTTGTAGAATAATTGGTATTCGTTCAGAATTAATGGAGTGATGTCAGGTTTCTTTAAAGCCAACCGAGGAGTGCGACAAGGAGATCTGATTTCTCCTCTGTTATTCATTATTGCTCAAGAGATTCTCTCTTTTAACATAAATCGGGCTGTTCTGCAAGGGTTGATTCTTCCATACGAGGCATGGTCGTGGAGGAGGTTTGATTACACATCTTCTTTATGCGGACGACATGTTGTTATTTTGTAATGGTTCTAAACGATCGGTCCAGGTGTTACAGGATTATGAAGCTGCTTCTGGGCAATTAGTTAACAATAGTAAAAGCGGTTTTTTTACTTCGAAGCAGTGCTCGCGCAGACAAGTCTTGAACATAGAAGGGTGGACGGGATACAGACATAAGTTGTGGCCTTTAACTTATTTGGGGTTGCCCCTCTTTAAAGGTCGTTTTAAGCGATCTTATTTTGAGAGCTTGGAAAGGAAAGTTCTTGGCCGAATTCATGGTTGGCGCAACAAGCTTCTCTCCTTTGGTGGCAAAGTGACCCTCATAAAATCCATTCTGAGTAGTATTCCTATTTATGCCATGGCTGCGCTGAAAATCCCCAAGTCGGTTCTTCACAGGTTGGAACAACGCATGGCAGATTTTTTATGGAGTGCTAATGGTGAGCATCGCACTCATTGGGTTGGTTGGAATCGAGTCTGTTTGCCGTTGGAAGAGGGGGGGTTAGGGATCCGGTCTCTGCAACAGGTTATGGCCTCCCTTCATGCCAAATTGGCTTGGCGGGTTCTTAACAAAGAAGGTTTGTGGGCTAAGTTTTGCATGGGAAAGTATGGCTTGGATAATCCAGTTGGTCTGTCTTATGCGACACAGCCGTGGAAAGCTATTAGTGCTCAGTTATCTCTTGTTCGTCTTTCGAGTCGATGGATTATTGGGCAAGCGGCAGTGTCTTTTTGGGACGATAATTGGTGCGGCGTTAGATTGGTCGGACCTCTGCCGATGGACCGAAATCTCTCGGTGGCTACAGCTATGAATCATCTGCATGAGCTCCTTCCAGTTATCCCGAATGATATGCGATCTTCAATTCAGCTGATTACTTGTGTCGATACAGTTCCGGACAGATTGGTCAGTGAACTCACAACTTCTGGAGACTTCAATGCTAACGTGTTCTGGAGGCAACACAGAATCTCTAGGCCGACTCTTCGGTGGGCACAGATAATATGGCAGGGCTGGTTGCCGTTGCGAGTTAGCTGCTTCTTATGGAAATTGTTCCATAATGCGCTGCCTCTAGACTCTAATATTCAGGCTCGCAAGATCCCGTTGGTGTCTTGCTGTCGATGTTGTGATGATTCACCGGCAACCGAGGATTGTGCTCATCTTTTTGTTTATTCTAGGGTGGCTTCTAGTTTGTGGTTCAAATTTGCGCGACGATTTGACCTTCCTTGGGTATACTCAGGTGTCGATCATCTTTTTACAGTCTGGTCTTCGGTATCGATTCGTTCTCAGTTGGGGGCTACAATGTTCTGTCTCTTTGCCTATACTTGTTGGGAAATTTGGAAGGCTCGTTGCGCTGTTATTTTCGAAAATGGTAAGATGGATGAGTTACAGATAGAGTCTCGGGTTCTTGAAGGAGTGAGAGGGGTCTTACATGGCTTTGTCCCCAAAACTAAGAGTACTCGAGTTGCTTGTGTGGTTATGCAGTCTCTTCATTTATCCAGTCGGCCGGTTCATGTTAGGCATGGGTCTTGGGTGCGTTGGTCTCCTCCAGTTCTTGGTTTTAAATTAAATACGGATGGGTCGTCCAAGGATGGTAGATGCACAGGAGGTGGAGTTATTCGGGATGCTCAGGGAGATTTTATAGGTGCTTTCTCCAGTGATTATGGTCAGGGTACAAACATGAAAGCCGAAATTTTGGCCCTTCGGGAAGGTCTTCAGCTTTGTCAATCTCTTCAGCTGAATTTGGTGGTGGTGGAGTCGGATTCGCTCACAGCTATAAATGTTTTATTAAAAGGGTATCAGGAACCTTGGAGGTATGTTTATCAGCTTCGTGAGTGCAGAGTTCTTTTAGGGGATTTTAATTTACAACATGTCTTCAGAGAGCAGAATATGGTGACAGATAGATTGGCTGCTTTTGCACATGAGCATGGGAATCAGTTGATGTTTTCAGAGTATGGATCATTACCGGGTATGGTCAAAAGGGCTTTTGCTTTTGATTCTTATGGTTTGTATAGTTATAGGAAGTAATTTCCCTTCTGTATTCTCAGTTCGAGGTCAGGCTCCTTTGTCCCCCCTTTATGGGTAAGGCTGGTTGTCCCCCTCCTTTTTGTATTCCTTTTATTTTTAATAAAATTCCCGCAGGTGCCGCCCTGCTTTCCTAAAAAAAAAAAAAAACAAGCCCATAAACTCTTACCTTGTAAAACTGTCCAAGCTAATTTCGCCTGAAGGGAGGCCATGATTTGTTTAAGCGATCGAAGACCCAAGCCTCCCTCCTCTATCGGTCTACAAACTTTCTCCCAAGCCACCCAATGCGTGCGAGACTCACCTTGATTGCTCCATAAAAAAGCCGACATAGCAGCTTCTATGCGGAGCAAAATTTTATTGGGAACCCAAATAGCTGCTAAGGTATAGATAGGAATACTGCTAAGCACCGATCGCAAAAGGGTAATCTTACCCCCAAAAGAGAGAAGGTGAGATTTCCAGCCATCTATCCGACGAATCACTTTCGATACCAGATCATCAAAATAAAGAGCTTTTATTCTTCCTGTGAATAAAGGGAGACCAAGATAAATCATAGGCAACATTTTATGACCACATCCCGACCAATCCGCAATCTTCCGAATTTTCCTATTCTGGCAATGCTTAGATACATAAAAACCACTTTTGCCCAAGTTAATCAACTACCCCGAAGCCTCTTCATAATCATTGAACAATTTTCTAAGAGCCTGTATAGATCTTTTGTTAGCCCGGCAAAAAATGAGCATATCATCGGCATATAATAAATGAGAAATAACCAAACCACCCCTTCCATGAGCGTACGGCATGATTAAACCCATTTCTATACTAGCTTTCAGGTTATAAGAGAGCACCTCTTGCGCAATAATAAACAACAGAGGCGATAAAGGATCACCCTGCCTGACTCCACGAGAGGATTTGAAGTACCGCATTCTCTTTCTTGTTACGGACCAAACTACTGTCAAATAGGCGGTCGCCTGGTGTCAATGTTAGACGACTGCCTTGTCCCATTGTGTTGCTTTGTCTGGTTTTATTATTTAGGGTTTTAAAGTTTCTATTGTATCCATATATATATGGTTGTATCCCTAAAACGTTTTTAAGGTTAACTCTAATAAAATTTCGATAGTCTATTGGCCACAATCTCTCTCTCTTCTTTGTGATTGATCTTGTTATACTCTATTAAATTGTTTTCAAAGTCTTCCGCTGTGCACAAGAAGGAAAAAGAAAATGATGCCAAGAATGACCGAAACCAAAAAAAAGAAATATACTAAGCACAAACCCTAGTTTCTTAAGAAAGAAATTCTTTTTCATTTAATCAAAACTACTTAGATAAGAACATTCTAAATTGTGTGATGTGCCCACCCCAAAGTCGGTCAAGAGCATGGCACGTGGAGATCACGAGCTCAATACTGAACATAAGAGAAAAGGTCCCGAGCAGAGGATAGACCCATCCCTCCTAGTCCATTCAAATTCCATCCTGGTCTGAGACGACCATGCCTCCTTGATCAGGGGGCCATACCGGGAAAATATGGACAGGAAGGCACGGACACACTAGCTTCTAACCGATCGAGCATGGCCACGCCCACCCGATTGGAAATACAAGCTACCCGAGTAGGGTTGCAGAAAATCATGCTCAGGCGAGATCTAAGCAACCATTCCGGCCATTACGCAGTCAACCCAAATTAATATATGAGTAATGCTAGAGCCACTCAATGAGCACTCAAAATTGTGCACCAAATGATGTGGTTTCCAATGTGTCATCTTATTTGGCATTTTATGGGCTCCACTAAAAGTTAAAAAGTTATGTTAACAATATGACACATAAGATACCACATCATTTGGTACCCAAAATTGAGTGCTATTAGAGTGGCCCTAGCATTACCCTTAATATATAGCCACCTGCTCTTACAATATCGCCACTACTTATTATCCAATTGGTTTTGGTGAGGCCTTATCTTCCTACTAAAGTGTTTTCCTTTGCATTTGATCGGTTCAGAATCATCCTAACACAAACCCAGATATCCTACGAATCATATTGGATAGTCTAATTGTGAGTGTTGGCTTGGCCCAAATGGGCAGCCCACTTTCAAACACCCAACCCAGAAACCCAAGACCCAAACCCACTTACCTTGCTCCCTCCTTTGACTTTTGACTGATGTGTGGTTATTTTGGGAGAATCTTTGATTTCCCTTCTATTTCATCAGCCCCTTCCTTTTGTGCTCTCTGTCAGCATCTTGCCCGGATCCTTTGGTTGATTGATTGGTTCTTGGTGTGCTATGGATACTCCCTATAGTCTGCTGCCTTGGTGGATGAACACAACAACACAACACCATCACAGTAGCTTATCTCTCTCTCTCTCTCTCTCTGCGTCTCTGTTACGAGCCGACACTTTGGGTATACACTTTGTGTGTGTGTGAGCTTGAGATTACTGTGATCGAGAGTTCTGTGAGGGAGGGTTTTCGGGTTGTGGGATTTCTTGTTGGAAGGCTGGGTTGTATACACAGTTGGGTGAAATCCTTGGAAACATTGTCCCTTCGGTAGTGAACTCTTGGGTTGGAATGCTATACTTTGTGTATAGACAGTAAGGATCTGAGCCTAGGCATTATAAGCCCTAGACAGATTCGAGTTAGGCTCCGTTAAGCCGAGGATACTCATAGCACTAATTTTATTATTTATATTGCTTTCTTATAAATTGTTTTTACAGGTGATACATTGCAATATAGTTTGATATATTAGTGCGTCTTCGACTTTGGTATATTGTAAGTTTATTGCCGAAGTCAAAGACGGGTACTTATTCAAAGTCCTATTATAATTTGGTGTGGCTCTGGTGTTCGTTTGATTCGGTAAAATATCCTTATTTTTACGTTACACTAATACTAATTTTTGATGCATCGGTATGTATATACGTCTTCCAAAACAATATTTTAAAACCTTAGCAGTTTATACAATAAAAATATTCAATAGTGAAATTCGGTAATACAATAAAATGATGTTTTTACCATCGATGTTATCTTGAGACTCAAAAACATGTGGTGCCCTTAGGAGATCCATGAGTAATTACGTCCAATATTGGCTCGTTTCGTATATACGTACGTACCTTGTGAATTTCGTCCAATTTAGACAACATCACATTATTTCTACTAGCGCCTTTTTGGTTTCTCGACGTCAACCTCGTCTCCCTTTTGAGTAGGTCTCCTGTAAAACCATCTTACGGATCTTAATTTGTAAAACGGAGTCCTACTCTATCACAGTTCAATCCAGCAACATACACTAGGTTCAGTAAAAATGATCCGTCTTACAAAAAGTACATGTAAGATCATCTTACCCAAGTTTTTGCCCTCCCTTTTTAGCTAATGTTAGAAAAAAGTTAGTATTTCATTCGTCCGTATAATGAAATACTAATTAATGAACATTTATATTAAAAAAATTACTTCTGAAAAACATCTGGAAATAACTTGTGGTCTAATTAAATCAAACAACGCGGTGATAAACTATTTAGAAGCATTTCGAATTGCCAATTAACCAAACCCTACAACAATAAAGATTCTTATCAAAATTAATTTTCATGAACACTCTTACAATGTATTCCAGAATATATTTTTGGATTAAAAGTGAAGGGACCCGACCTGGGTCCCTCTACGTGGGATGGCCACGTGGATTCCAGTCAGACTCGAGCAGGTCCCACCAAAGGCCGAGGACCACCAACCAGCCGATCATCATCGGCGACCATCAATCAGCCGACCACCATCGGCGATCATGAACAAACACCCGACCACACGGGCAAGGACCACCTATGCTCGACCGACAATTCTTCTGTGACAAGATAGGTTTAGCCCATAGCCTATACATAGCATCCAGATGTCTTCCCCACAAGAGCTGGGCAAGCCATGCAAGCCGCCGTATCTTATCGGCTCATTAGACCGCCTACAATTGGCACATCACACGCAACCTCTTAACCACTCAGGAACTGCTAGCAAGTCGACCAGGGAACAAGTCCCACCATCAGGGACCCTCAGGCCAATCATGATCCCAAATCTAAGCTACTATAAAAGGAAACCTTTCCCTTCAAGAAAGGTAAGATTTACTTTGCATTCTAAGACTAACCAAAGAGCCTATTGCATACAAGATACACAAAGAGATTACTATCAAAACACTCACCGGAAGCTTAAGGGAATGCCTAGCTCCGGCACATACATAAATACCCGATTCTCGACTCTCACACTGAGGGGTAGGCTGAAACCCCCAAAGACCCTAACGGTAATTCTCCTTTCAGGTATCCAACAGCCAAGAGCAAGTACCAAGCCCAGATATCCTAACAAACTTGGTACCTCCGGTACCCACCTACACCGACGTGACCATCAAGAGCTGGACACGTCAGCTCGGGTCCATTACGTGGACTACCAGCTTAGTCACCCCATCTTTGTGGCGTGATCAAGTGGATCTGTTGCCGGGAAATCGTTCTGTGAAATTTTATAATCGATGGACCAGCAAACTCCTACAAAACAAAGCCAACCAGGAGTGAACATCCCACCACCCTCACCAGAAGCAAAATAACGGGTATGGACGTTGACGCGGTCACCTCAAAGGTAATGGGAGGCAGCCGAGCGTTGTCTATAATGTTGACGAGGAGACCCGAGTGGATCAACCTCGAACAGAGGGAGACAAGGCCACTGAGCAAAACGAACTCCTTGCAGAGGCAAAGTTCTGGGAACGCCAGAAAACTTACCTTGTAGGAATTCAAGAGGCTGAGCTCAAAATGTTCGAGCTTTAGAAAAAGATAAAAGCTACGACTAAGCCCCAAGAGGAGCAAGTCCCGACCATCCAAAGGGCCACCTCAAAGGGAAAAGGCAAGGGGAAGGCCATATCCCGGCCTAGTGCAAAATCCCGGTTGGGAAAAAGGGCGAGCGAGCAGGCACCCAAGCCTAGCGTCCAAAGCCGTCTAACTTTTCCCAATGAATCTAAACGTTCTCGACGAACACGAGAGAGGAGCGAGGAAAGGGAGTCTAGGCCGAGCACAGAGGCGATCAAAAATAGAACATGTGAACATTGCACCCATTCTTAACAGTCGGGTGCGGGGTACCCAAAGAGTGGTCGGAACGCGACCACCGAGGTACAAAGATCGACCAGCAAGCTCTCCTTGGCTGTCGAGCAGGAGGTGAAATTTCTACGTGGTCGACTAGAAGCTATGGAAAAGGGGAAACCAATGCTGCTACCTCCAGCTAAGAATGGCCCATTTCAGGAGAGAATGAGAAAAACCCCCCTACCCGACAAAAAAGACCCTATCTTTGAATCATATCAGGGCCTCACCAATGCCATAGATCACATGGCCAGTTTTGAGGTGAAGATGAATGCAGTTGCCCCTGAGGACGAAGATGCTTGGGGTAAGATTTTTGTAGGAACGTTGAAGGGGAAAGCTCTGAAATGGTATACGGGCCTCCCACTAGATTTAGTAGAGAGTTGGGATGAATTCAGAAAAATGTTTGTCAACCAATTCTCCTCGGCAGGGCTCCAGCCGAAGAAACAAACAGATCTGTGTGGGATCCAGCAGCGAATAAATGAGTCCAACCAAAATTATATGGACAGATTCATGGCCATGATGGACCAAATACCGTACATTTCGGAAGAATCCATCAAAATGTGTTTCATCTCTGGCTTACAGTAGGGACTGATGAGGCAAGAAATGATGTTGCGCGATCAAACGTCGATCGGAGAAATGTATGCCCACGCAATTCGGGTAATCAATACCGAAGAGGCGAAGAAGGAAGGAAATGAGAAGAAAGAAGGGAAGAAAAAAGAACAGGAAGGAGGGCACCGAGCTCAGGACCACTCGAACAAAGGGGGACGAGGGTCTAACCACAAGGAGGAAGATAACCGAGGGAAAAATGTGTGGGACAACGTTGACTGGACCCCACTCACGACTAGCTGCGAGCATATAATGAATGTCCTGCTTGATCAGGATAAGATTGTGTAACGACTCAAACCCGAGAGCCCGGTTCGCTACGTGTAGCCCACACACTGGCCCACTGAGCACGCATCACCTTGGGTCATCAGGCCCACCACAAGCCGACCAAAAAGTCCATGGATGATGTTGGTGCCCAGTAGTAGCGCATGGCTACCTTATAAATCAAACACAAGTCTCACATCTACCCGATGTGGGATTGGGGTATTACAATCTCCCCCACTCAAATCCTTGACGTCCTCGTCAAGGTGAAATCGTACCCCGGGCGATGCAGGAATCAAGAGGTGGCTCGTACGGGGATCAAGAGGTGGCTCCCACTTTCTGCAGTGTAGCACTTTGGCTCGCACAGCACTTTTTTCCCACATTTCCGGCCGGGGCCCGCTCTGATACCATTTGTAACGACCCGAGCCCAAGAGCCCGGTCCGCTACGTGTAGCCCACACACTGGCCCACTGAGCACGCAGCACCTTGGGTCATCAGGCCCACCACAAGCTGACCCAAAAGTCCATGGATGATGTTGGTGCCCAGTAGTAGCGCATGACTATCTTATAAATCAAACACAAGTCTCACATCTACCCGATGTGGCATTGGGGTATTACATATGATACTAGCATTAAGTTGTGATTATAGCTTAATTATGATCTCACTGATGATTAAGAAATTATTATTTCGTTAGACTAATGTACTCGTGTTACTTGTAGGAATGGCGCGTAAGACAACGGCTTGGAAGTCTGTTGCGTCGCCTCTGGAAGTTTCAGAACGAATGCTAGCTAGGGCACACCATAAGCTAATCGAAGCAGAGAGGATGAATAAACAGTTGAGGGAAGAGAAAAGAGAGCTAGAAGCTAAGCTGCGACGACAAACACAAGTGCTAAAGGATGTCCAGTATGTCCAGTACATTCTGCATAAGCCTTATGATGATATCACAGAGTCTCAGGCCCACAATTGGGAGATGCACCTTAGACTCAGGGAGTCACGTCAGAGTATTGAGAAAGTATGGGATGCACTCCAAGTGGCCATTGATGATGGTACAAACATAGAAGAGAATCCAAGGTCTGAGGAAGAAGCTAAAGATGACGAAAGCGTTGACATAGAAGTTGATGTCAACTCTGTGGCTCTCGTGGGTGTGGAGGCTGATGCTAATGTCGGTCAGAATAATGATGATTATGATCCAAGTGAAGAAGAAGATGCGTCCGAGTCAGGAAACTAGATAGGATAACACTCTTACATTAGTTTTTAAATTTTGTTTATGGCCATCATAGTTGTTAGGTTCGTTCAGATGGTTTCTTGTTATCTTTAGTCATAAGACATGGAAAACGCTAAGTATGTCCAAATTTTGAGATATGAGTTGAATTTTGTTTTGATATTTAATAAAATTTTGGGAGATTATTTTTTAATACATTGACGTTTCCATTCAACTATATATTTATTTGATATTGGTTTCGAGATGATTTTGAGAACTGACTTTGGGAAGGAATCTGATATTACATAACAAGCGTGTAGATTGTTTCCAATTACGTCATGTCAGTTAGCAATCACATCTTAGTGTGATGGAATCTTAGGTATCTTTTGACACTTCCTCGTTTTTGTACTAGAATATGGCACGTAGAGGAGGACGTACCGCTAACCGAGGCCGTGGCCGTGGTCGAGGAAACATGGGAGGAAGAACAGTAGAGGACTCTATTTCTGAAAGTATGGGGGAACAATCTGAAACTCAACTTAGCAGGAGTAACGGAAACTCTATTTCTGAAGCGTCTCAGCCTAACGCAGCAAATCCCCCTTTGGTAGACCCTGTTCTGATGATGAGCCTTCTGCGGAATTTGACCCAAGCCGTAGACAGGATTGGTCAAATTATTCAACCACAACCTCCACTCGTAGTTCCTCAACCTCGAACAGTAGCAAAGGACCCCTTGACATATTCCAGAAGAGAAGCCCTAAACCCTTCTCAGGCGCGCCAGGCACAATTAAACCAGAGGAGTGGGTGGAGAGTATGAAGAAGATTTTTAGAACGATGACTCTCACAAGTGAGCAAAAGGACAACCTCTCCACTTTCAAGTTCGAAGGAGAGGCTGATCAGTGGTGGCAGTCTGAGATGAGAACTGTAGAAGCAACTGGGGCAGAAGAATACACTTGGGATATTTTCCTTGAGGTCTTCTACAAGAAGTATTTTCCTGAAAGTGTACAGGACGGAAAGCTGGTGGAGTTTCTAAATTTGGAACAAGGAAAGATGACGGTGGATGAGTATGCTGTCAAATTTACGGAGCTATCAAAATATGCTCCGGGTCTCATTGAGAATGAGAAACAGAAGGCTAGGATGTTTGAAAGAGGCCTCGATGGAAGAATTAGTCATCGCTTAGTAGCCTTGCAGTTGAAGACTTATGCTGAAGTGGTCGACCGGGCTAGAATTCTTGAACGAGTATCAGCAGACTATCAGAAGATACGCGAGGAGAAAAAGAGAGATTTTGAGAGTATTAGAGGTGGTTCTCGGGGTCAGTCGGGGCATCGAGGAAATAGTTCTCGGGATCAGACGGGTTATCGAGGAAATAATTCGCGAGATCAGTCAGGTCATCGAGGCGGTAGTTACAGTGGGCACAAGAGGAGAAACACAGATGATAATAGATCCAAGGGGTCGAATCAGTGGAGTCGGAATCAGAATCAAGGACAGGATCAGAGACAGGACCAAGGTCAGGATAGATGGAATGCGAATCGGGGGCAGATTGAGACTTGTAAGACCTGTGGGGGAAAGCATCCGACGTTGGCTTGCCACAGGGAAACCGGAGCTTGTTTCAACTGCGGCAAAATGGGACACAAGGTTAGAGATTGCCCTGAGCCACTGAGGAATCGGGTTGTTCAGAACAATGGTGGTGGGGACAAACCTAAACCAAGGGAACAAGGTAGAGTGTATGCAATGAATGCAAGAGATGCTCGCGCTACTAATGACGTGGTGGCAGGTACCGTCTAACTCTCTTCTCGTAGTTTGTATGCATTGATTGATCCGGGTGCAATCCATTCTATGATATCTACATCTCTTGCACAATGCATGAAACTGCCGTCACAAAACCTAGATATCGACTTAGTTATAGATACACCAACGGGGGAGTCTATTCCAGTGAGTTCATTATATAAGTCTTGTTCATTGAAATTGGAGGGTAGGGAAATGCCTATAGAGCTTATTTCCTTGGATATTCGAGACTTTGACATAATTTTGGGAATGGATTGGTTAGCCGTTTTCCATGCTAGGGTAGACTGTTTTGGGAAGGAGGTAATATTTTGCATTCCAGGAGAACCGGAGTTTCGATTTAAGGGTTCTAAGCCGACGGCCCTAACAGGTTTTATCTCGTCAATGCAAGCCCGTAGACTGTTAAGGAAGGGTTGCCAAGGTTATTTGGCGCACATTATTGATACACGTAAGGAAGGGGTTAGTCTTGAGTCACTTCCTGTGGTTAGGGAGTTTGCGGAGGTGTTTCCTGAAGAATTACCAGGACTTCCACCAGAGAGGGAGGTGAAATTCTTAATTGACTTAGCACCGGGGACAGCCCCAATCTCTAAAGCACCTTATAGAATGGCTTCTGCAGAACTTAAGGAATTGAAGGAGCAGTTACAGGAGTTGTTGGAGAAGGAGCTCATTAGGCCTAGCGTATCGCCATGGGGTGCTCCAGTTTTGTTTGTGAAAAAGAAAGACGGGACGATGAGGTTGTGCATTGATTATCGGGAGTTGAATCGGGTTACGGTGAGAAACAAATACCCATTACCAAGGATCGATGATCTTTTTGACCAACTACAAGGTGCATGCTACTTCTCTAAGATCGATCTTCGTTCGGGGTACCACCAACTTAGAGTCAGAAAGGAGGATATTGCTAAGACTGCATTTAGAACACGGTACGGACACTATGAATTTTTGGTGATGCCATTTGGGTTGACGAATGCTCCGGCAGCATTTATGGACTTAATGAACCGAGTGTTTCGGAAGTTTCTAGATCGGTGCGTAATTGTCTTTATTGATGATATACTGATCTACTCAAGAACTCAAGAGGAGCACGAGCAACACTTGAGAGCGGTATTGCATATTTTAAAGGAGGCGAAATTATATGCGAAATTCAAGAAATGTGAGTTTTGGTTGGAAACGGTGAGTTTCTTGGGTCATGTAGTGTCAAAAGATGGAGTCTCAGTGGACCCGACCAAGATAGAGGCAGTAGTAAACTGGGAGAAACCGACGACTGCTACAAAAGTTCGATGTTTCTTGGGGCTAGCAGGATATTATCGTCGTTTTGTAGAAGGGTTTTCAAAAATCGCAGGACCTCTAACCCAGTTGACTCAGAAAAACAAGAAGTTTGTTTGGACGGAGGAGTGTGAGGCAAGTTTCGAGGAGTTAAAGAAAAGATTAGTGTCAGCTCCAATTCTTGCTTTACCGTCAGGATCGGAGCACTTTGTGATCTACAATGATGCGTCGTTGAAAGGTTTGGGTTGTGTATTGATGCAAGATGGGAAGGTGATTGCCCATGCCTCGAGGCAATTAAAGAACTTTGAAAGAAACTACCCAACACATGACTTGGAGTTAGCCGTGGGTAGTTTTTGCTTTAAAGATTTTGAGACATTATTTGTATGGAGTGACTTGCGAGATATATACGGACCACAAGAGTCTTAAGTACATTTTCACTCAGAAGGAATTGAACATGAGACAGAGGAGATGGTTGGAGTTATTAAAGGATTACGACTGCACCATTCTTTACCATCCAGGTAAAAGCCAATGTAGTGGCGGATGCTTTGAGTCGTAAGAGCAAGGGAACCTTGGCAATGATGTTAACAAAGGAGAAGAACATTCTAGAGGATATCGAGAATTTGGGTTTAGAAGTTCGGGTAAGGGAGGAAAAGGTTATCTGGCACGATTGAGTCTTCAGCCATCCTTGCTAGAGAGGATCAAAACTGCCCAGAAAGTCGACCCGGAGTTAGTAAAAATTTGTGAAGGGGTAAAGATTGGAGCTCAGGTTGACTTTCGACTTGGAGGAGATGGTATTTTACGCTTTGGTAAGAGGGTCTGCATTCCATCGGATCCAGAGTTAAAGAGGGAAGTATTAGAAGAAGCTCACAATTCAAGATTTGCGATACATCTTGGGAGCACAAAGATGTATCGGGATATGAGAGACACTTTCTGGTGGAGCAATATGAAGCGAGAAATTGCAGAGTTTGTATCCAAATGTCTCGTGTGCCAACAAGTGAAGTACGAACATCAGAGACCGGAAGGATTGTTACAGTCAATGCCCATACCAAAGTGGAAATGGGAACATATAACCATGGACTTTGTTGTGGGGTTGCCAAAAATACTAAAAGGAAAGAACTCCATTTGGGTTATCGTGGATCGTTTGACGAAGTCAGCACACTTTTTAGCCTTCAGGATTAATGACCCATTGGAAAAGTTGGCCAAGATGTACGTAGATGAGATTGTCAGGTTACACGGAGTTCCAGTCTCGATTGTGTCTGATCGTGACACTAGGTTTACCTCGAAGTTTTAGGGTAGTTTGCAGAAGGCTTTGGGCACCACTTTGAGTATGAGTACGGCCTTCCATCCGCAAACAGACGGCCAATCGGAGCGGACCATTCAAACTTTGGAAGATATGCTTCGTTCTTGCGCTCTAGACTTTCAGGGTAATTGGGATGATCATTTACCTCTAGTGGAGTTCACCTACAACAACAGTTACCATGCAAGCATTGGTATGGCGCCGTACGAAGCGTTATATGGAAGAAGGTGTCGTACGCCTACATGTTGGGATGAAGTAGGAGAATGAAAATTGTTGGGACGAGGTAGTGCAGTTACCTCGGAGAAGGTACAACTGATTAAGAAGAGAATGTTAACGGCTCAGAGTAGACAGAAGTCCTACGTCGATAAACGCCGACGTGAACTTCAATTTGAAGTAGGGGATCATGTTTTCCTCAAGGTTTCCCCTACGCGTGGAGTTATGAGATTTGGTATTAAGGGTATGCTTAGCCCGAGATTTGTGGGACCATTTGAAGTGCTCAAACAAGTCCGAGAAGTTGCATACCGACTAGCCTTACCACCAGTACTGTCAGGGGTACACAACGTGTTCCATGTTTCAATGTTGAGAAAGTATGCCCCAGATCTGAGCCATGTGATCGAGTATAAGCAGCTCCGTTTAAGAGAGGATCTTAGTTACGCTGAGCAGCCTATTAAAATTATAGATCGGAAGGATCAAGTTCTTCGGAAGCGAATCATTCCTTATGTCAAGGTTCAATGGAGCAATCACACCGAGAGGGAAGCTACTTGGGAACTTGAGGAGGAAATGAAGGAGAAACACCCTGAACTCTTCGTTTGACTCAGTACGTAAGTTTAGGGACTAAACTTTTTTAAGGGGGTGAGAGTGTAATACCTCAAATAAATAAATAAATAAATATATATATATATATATATATATATATATATTAATTATAATAATTAATATTATATTTGTTTTGGGCCTATCTTTAGAATTTGTCACCTATTTGTGCGGGCCAAAGTGTTACACTGCAGAAGGTGGGAGCCACCTCTTGATCCCCGTACGAGCCACCTCTTGATTCCTGCATCGCCCGGGGTACGATTTGGCCTTAACGAGGACGTCAAGGATTTGAGTGAGGGAGATTGTAATACCCCAATCCCACATCGGGTAGATGTGAGACTTGTGTTTGATTTATAAGATAGTCATGCGCTACTACTGGGCACCAACATCATCCATGGACTTTTGGGTCGGCTTGTGGTGGGCCTGATGACCCAAGGTGCTGCGTGGGCCAGTGTGTGGGCTACACGTAGCGGACCGAGCTCTTGGGCTCGGGTCGTTACAGATTGATAGGCCGTGGCCACTGAAGGAAAGTCGGTATCCTCGCAACCCCAACAAACGATGTGCCTACCACAAAGACATAAGGCATACGACCGAGGAGTGTATCAAATTAAAAAGGGTCATCCAAAAGTTGATCGACAAGGGTGAGCTCAGGAGGTTTGAACGAAGGGGAAGTGACCAGAGGGAAAGGCCGAGAGCGGAGAACATCGTAATCCTCGGCCGATAACTTGAGGCCCGAGGAACATGATCAACACTATCAGGGAAGCATCACCCAGCGGGACTCAGTTGAAACACATGATTTACAACCTAAAACATGTGGTTCATATGATGCCACGATCGGATGAAGCGGGAGGAATCACTTTCTGGCTAGGCGAGCTAGCTGCCAGTGAGACTGCTCGCTAACAACCCTTAACTCTTCGAGTGAGGATTCACAATAGCGAAGTGAAGCGAGTGCTCGTGGATACAGAGGCAAGAAGGGATATCTTGTACTATGCGTGCTTCAAGGAAATGGGGTTGGGGAATGCCCACCTCAGACCTAGCAGTGTACAGTTAGAGGGTTTTACCGGACATAAAGTCGCGGTAAAAGGGATCATCACACTCTCGGTGATCCTCGGCGAGGAGACCAATACTCCTCGAACGGAGGAGGTTGACTTCCTAGTGCTCGACCTACCATCTCCATACAATGCCATACTAGGCTCACCTTCGCAAACGAAGTTCCAAGTGGTCGCATCCATGGCCCACCAGAGAGTCAAATACCCTACGGAAAAAGGGATTGGCATGGTTTTGAATGATGCATCAAACACTTTGGAATACATTTACAAAGAAAAAACCCACAAAGAGAAGGTGGTAATTTCCATGCCAGAAGGCGAGGTGGTAGAAATTAGTAGATCGACCAAGAGATGGCGAGAAACAGAAGAGGAAACAATCCCAATATTTACTGAACCAACCCAGGCCTAGCAATTAGAGCGAGCTGGGAACGCCAGCTCGTACAAGAGGCTCGAGCTACAAGCTGGGAACGCCAGCTCGTCACTAGAATGGAGAAAGCGAACTTGGAACGCTAGCTCGCTCAAAAAAAGGAAAAGCAAGGATCTGATGATCAGCACATTGGCTACCGCAGAGCATGAAAAGGACCAGGCTGTCACCAAAGTAATCACTATCGAAAGCCTGGACATTGATCATCAACCAGCCATCGAGCCTAACGACGACTTAGATGAAATTGTGATCAACCTTGATTTTCTCGAGCAGAAGGTACGAGTAGGAAGGGAAATCCCCAAAGAGGAGCGAGCGACGATCATCAAGCTGCTAAAAGAAAGCTTGGATGTGTTCGCTTGGAGGATCGAGGATATGGAGGGAATTAGCGAGGACGTCGCTATGCACCAGTTGAGCATTGATCCAGACTTCATCCCCATACCGCAAAAGGCACGAATTTTTTCCTCGGAAAAACAGACGGCTATCAAGGAAGAAGTGTCAAAATTGTTGAAAGCTAAAATTATTAAAGAAGTCTTGTATGCAACTTGGATTGCAAATGTAGTCATGGTAAAAAAAGTAACTAGGAAATGGCGAATGTGTGTGGACTTTACTGATCTAAATAAAGCTTTCCCGAAAGATTGGTATCCATTACCCAGAATCGACCAACTTGTTGGCTCCATATCGGGGCACAAAATTTTCAGTTTTGTAGATGCATATTCAGGTTATCACCAAATCAAGATGTGGTTGGCTGACCAGATACATACAGCATTCCGAGCAGCAGGGGGGTTGTATTGCTACACAATGATGCCTTTTGGCCTCAAGAACGTGGGGGCTACATACCATAGAATGGTGAATAAAGTGTTCGGGGACCAGTTGGGCAGAAATGTGGAAGCTTATATTGATGACATGGTTATCAAAACAAAGCACTCCGACCACGCCAAAGACTTGCGAGAAACTTTCTCGAATCTACGAAAGAACAAAATGAAGCTCAACCCGGCTAAATGTGCCTTCGGAGTGACAGAAGGAAAGTTCCTTGGCTACATGGTGAATGAGAGAGGAATTGAGGCCAATCCAGAGAAGATAAAAGCCTTAACAACCATGGACATACCATCCTCGATCAAATATGTTCAACAGCTCAATGGTCGGATCACTGCTCTCAGTCGCTTCATCGCCAAGTCAGCTGAAAAAAGCTTGCCCTTCTTTAAGGTTTTAAAGGGAGGCAAAAAATTTGAATGGACAAAAGATTGTACCAAGGCTTTCGAAGAGCTCAGGGAATATTTGGGCCGACCACCACTTCTCAGTATCCCAATACCAGAGGAGAAGCTATACATTTATTTGGCCGCATCAGACTCTGCGTTTGCTGCGGTCTTGATCAGAGAGGAAGGTAACATCCAGAAGCCAATCTACTATGTCTCCCATGCACTGACAGGCGTTGAAGGGAGGTACTTGGAGGTCGAAAAATTGGTTCTCGCTTTGATCATCGCTGCGCGGAAGTTAAAAGCTTACTTCCAGGCACATTCAATCATAGTGTACACCAATTTTCCTCTAAGGAAAATCATGCACAAACCCGACATGGCGGGCAGAATGCTGGAATGGTCGATAGAGCTCTCCGGGTACAATATCAGCTATGAAGCAAGGAAAACGATCCGAGCACAAGTCCTAGCCGATTTTATCGCCGAAACCTCGTTCACCCGATCAACAAACGAGCAAGAAAATGCTCGGGGAATCACCCCAGTGACCGTAGAAACAACCACGTCTGGCGAGCAATCAAAAACAAGGTCTCCTTCATATTGGACCTTGTTCGTGGATGGATCTGCAGGAGCAGAGAGAAGTGGGGCTGGACTCTCGCTGATTATTCCGGATTCAGGAGAGCTGGATATGGCTTTGAGATTCCAGTTCAAAACTTCGAACAATCAGGCCGAGTATGAGGCCTTGGTCGCTGGAATCGAGCTCGCACTAAACTTAGGGGCTGAGGATATAGTGATTTACAGTGACTCTCAGTTGGTGGTAAAGCAGATATTGGGCGAATAAGAAGCAAATCACCCAATATTGGCCAAATACCAACAATTGACACAAAAATTGTTGACCCTCTTTAAATATTGGGAGCTGGAGCAAATCCCGAGAGAAGGAAATTCTCGAGCTGATTATCTCTCCAAGATCGCATCCTCGGAAGCCGAGGAAGTTCCTCCAAACATTGAACTCATGTTCCTCAAAATCCCAGCTATCAGCCAGGAGGAGATTATGGTCTTCGTTGAAACTCCAAGATGTTGGATCGACGACATAAAAGACTATATTGAGCAAGGCACTTTACCAGAAGGGAAAAGTGAAGCCCAAATAATCAGAAACCGAGCATGCAGATACTCGGTCGGGGGCATGCTGTACAAACGATCTAACACCAAACCTCTCCTTCGATGCATACGACCAGAGACAGTAAACGATCTGTTGGCCGAGGTGCATGAGGGCGAGTGTGGTGGACACCCCTGGCCCGAGGACTCGGACAAGATGAACTTTCATGGCTATTATTGGCCGAGCATGAGAAGAGACGCAGCGGAATATGTAAGAAAGTGTGACAAGTGCCAAAGATACGCGAACATTCCACGACTACCCTCGGTCTTGCAAACCCCAATAGTTTCAGCATGGCCCTTTGATATGTGGGGAATCGACCTTATTGGTCCCTTTCCCAAAGCAAAACATGGGTACGAGTATGTGATTGTGGCCGTCGACTACTTCACCAAGTTGATAGAGGCAAAGCCACTTGCTAGCATAACCGAGGATCAAGCGATCAGATTTACCTACGAACAGATATTCTACCGTTTCGGGCTCCCTCAGATGATCGTCTCCGACCATGGCACTCAATTTTCCAAAAAATTTACAGCAAATTGTGATAGGCTGAATGTTAAGCACAGGATGTCATCGGTAGCCCATCCACAAGGCAATGGTCAGGCAGAGGCAGGAAATAAGAAGATCATGCATGCTTTAAAAAGGAATTTATATGAGAAAAAGGGAGGCTGGTTAGAGCAGCTGCCAATTGTTCTATGGGGAATCAGAACATCAGTACGGGGATCTACTGGTGAAACCCCGTTTGTACTAACATATGGCTCAGAAGCAATGGCACCAGTGGAGCTAGCACTCCCTACCATTCGGGTTACATTCTTCGATCAATAACAGAACAACTTGTCCAGACAGCTCGATCTGGACAACCTCGAAGAAAGGTCATTAGAGGCCCAACTCAGAATGATCAATTACAAAAAGCTTACAAAGATTCACCACGACAAAAGAGTAAAACCAAGAGCTTTTCTAATTGGAGACCTGGTTTTGAGGAAAATTGAAGCAGCGGGCAGAAAGATGGGAAGAAATAAGTTATCTCCAAACTAGGAGGGTTCATTCAAAGTAGTTAGCATTGTGAAAGAAGGAACCTACAGGTTGGCCGAACTAGACGGTACACCTTTTAAGAATCCTTGGCACGCAGATCATCTCAAGGCGTATTATCACTGATGTAAAATTTTGTAAAGATCACAAGTTGAATGAATTGTAGGCTTTATCCAAAAAACAAGTGTGTTCCTACCTAATCCAATTCTCGAACGGAGATGGGAATAGAACCTATCCTCGGTACGCGAGGAAGACCATCAAAAAAGATAAATGAGCCGAGTGCTCATTCCCATCCTCGTACGGAGGTGGGAGAAAGACCTCATCCTCGGAACACAAGGAAGGCCATCAAAATTGATAAATGAGCCAAGTGCTCATTCCCATCCTCGTACGAAGGTGGGAGAGCTCCGAAGATAACCACCGAAGAGAAAGAATCGACTATCCAAAATGTATATATAACAAGTATACTAATCTTTGATTGTCCTCGGTACGCGAGAACAGCTGGAAATAAAACAAGAAATAGCTAGGTAAAAAGTATACAAAATTTGATGCACATTCAAAACAGCTCGTATAACTTCATCCAACCATAAAGTGACCAAGGCAAACAACAACAAAAATTGTTAAAGAAAAAATCAATATTGTTTTGAAACAGGCACACATGCCAAACACCACTCGACGCATCGAGGATAAAAAGCTACTCGGGCAAATCATTGTCAACGACTTCAGCATCACGAGCAGGAGAGGGAAGACCATGTTGTTTGGCGGCTATCGATGCAATTTCAAACTCAGCACGGTTGGAGTGTTCGCCCTCGCCCATGAATTGCCTCAATTTCAACTCAGGGTCAAAATCCACCTCCTCGCCTTGTTCCACGGCCTTCATCAGGGCCAAGACGTCCAGGGACCAGGGGGTGAGCGGCACCCATTCTTCTAAGTTAAATTTGGCGTCCTTCGCATGCAACATCTCTAGCTCGTCTTTTTCGAAGGGGATCATTTCATGGCCCTCTCGAGCAGCCTCGCCGATGAAATTTTCACTACCCCACTCAATTATAGTGCCGAGACTCATCCCCGAAGTAGCGGCCACTCGAAGCATATGGCAAACTCCTCGTTCGTAGTAGAGGACGATCTCCTTGTTATATGCTTCAGTTCCTCTGAAGGATTCAAAAGTCGAGGTCCTCGCCTCCTCAACCCGACCTTCCAAACCTGCAACCTTGGTCCTCAGCTCGGCCATTTCCCGCTCGGCCTGGGTAGCTCTCGCCTCAGCTTGTTTAGCCTTCTCTTCAGCTTCACCGACTATCTTCTCAGCAATACTGGCACGAGCCTCGGCCAACTCTTTTTCTTCATTCAAAGTGGCCATCTTGGCCGAAGACTCTTCAAGCTAGGCTTTTCCCTTGGCCTGTTCGCTCTCCAGAGAAGCCACCTGACCCTGGAGGAGCTCGATCTCATCTTGATCGGCCTGGGATTGAGTCCTTAACTTCTTAGCCTCAGTTGCAGCTTGGTCGGCTCGGGTAGTCAGCGAGGATACGAAAGAGAAAAGCTATAAAAAACAAAATATGTATCAGTAATAAGTACACCCAAAATGAAGAAGCAAAAGAGGCGAAGAGTTTACCTCGCTCACGCAGAGCCCAATGCATCCCATGGCCTCGGCGGGGGGCAAGGAATTGGCAATGCCGACCATTTCCCTCACCTGAGCCCGGACAACCAACCCTTGCCCGGCCAAGGCTAGGGGGAATCTCGGCGGGAGACATCAAAATTCTGTAGGACCCGAACGTTTGCAAAGTCTTTAGCGAGCTGGATCCCAGCTGCTCTGGTGGTCGGGGCCACAAAATCGTCCCTGTGCCACGGGACTGTCTCTTCGCTGGCTGACGAGGACACAGCCTTGCCCTTCAGCTTTTTGTCAGCAGGGGGATGGGCAGACCCTTCCTCCACACTTCGCTCCTCCTCCTCGGGAACATCCTCAATTATCCGCCTTTTCTTTTGGGGAGGGGCGGGAGTACTCTCGGTAGAGGCAGGCTGGACAACAGGAGCAGGAACGACTGGTTCAGGAATCTTCTTCGCCGGGGCCGGAGATTTACTTCTTCCTCTGGGGATGACCTTGGCAGGCGCACGGCGAGGAGCCGTTGTGGAAAGGAATGGCCGATGACCCGGTTCCCTGCTCGTTAGTGGGCAAGGGGTAAGCTTTCTTGGGATCAGCCTTCGCTTCCCTAAGAATTTTTCGACGAGCCACCCCTTGGCCCTACCTGGTTGTCTTGCCCGAGAGCTCGTCTATATCAACGATCATATCTGAAATAATGAAAGAATGAGTTAGAACGAGCACAAAGTTAATTAAGAATAATAAGAAAATAAAAGCAGACAAAAAGCGACGAAGCAATAGTGAATACTTTCACAGCCTTCAAGATCGAATACATTGTCTTTGCATTGAGGGCAGTCCAGCTTAAACTTGTTACCCTCATGCACCGACCATCCAGGGTACTAAATGTACTCGGGGACCTCGCATCGGATGTTCAACCCCTCGAATCTTTTGGTCGACATACCGACCATTCTCAAAAGAATTTCGTCCTCACTGATCGAGCTTCAACAAAATACTCGAGCAGGTCCCGTCCCTCGAACTCCGAGAAAGTCCTCAATGGCTTTTCGAGCGGACTCCTCGTACTCGTCTAAAGTCCCGACTGGAGAGAGTGACTTAATTTCAGCAGCAGAAAGTCGGGGTACCGGGAAGTTCCACCCATACCTACTCTCCACCAAAAAAGCTTTCTCGTCCCAGTGCCCTGTCTTCCCGGGAGGCTTGGTGAACAAGTTGATCCCTCGGTTGTGGTGCTTGCACTGGAGACGATTCAAAGACTTGTCACTGCAAAGTAAGTCTTGAAGAGAGGCAAGGTCGGCTCGAACCCGAGCATTCGAACGCAAGCGGCAAATGATATCGGGTAACAGACTAAGTTGAGGGAAACGTCGAGGGGGTGAGCACCAGCCTCTTCGAGTAACTTGCAGATAAGAGGGTCAAGGGGCAGTCAAAGACCCGCCTCAAAAAAGGAAATATAAAAACCTACTCTATCTCGCAGCCCCCGAAGCTCGTCCATACCAAGTGAATTATGGGGGGCAAATCCCCGAAACCTCTTCCGACTATGATTATATTGTTCGTCCCAGCTGTCTACGTCACTCGGCCATACATTATTCCTCCACTCTCTTAGTATCCTACGAGCGGGAGGAGCATCATCGGCCTCTACAGAGACTTCTTCGACCGGGGCAGCAGCCGAGGAACTTCCACCTCGTTTCTCAACAGCAAGGGCCTTGTTCGCCTCAACTACATCCTGGGTGACTATCTCTCGATAATACTGATTCAAGAGATACCTAAGGGCCCTGGTCGTGTCCGGGCATACAAGCATAGGCGCCCCGGCTGGAATGTCCTCGCTAGCATACTTCTCGTCGGGGAGGACGAGTAAATCCTCCATATGGTAACCGCCACCGACCAATAATGTCATCGCTTGGCTCGGTCTCACCAGCGACCAAGCGCCGTTGGTTTGCGAGTATAACCTTTTCGTCTTCGGAGATCGGGCATACGTTGGGTCCGGGCTAACATGATTTGTCCTCATACTTCGTTTAAAGGCAGTCGAAGAACTGGGTGAGGATGAAGAAGAGGTCTCGCTCGGGGTGAAGGTAGGGACAGAAGGGACAGGGTTCATAAAAACCTAACCCTAGAAACTTAGCAAATCAAAAAGCGACTCAAGCGAAGAAAAGGAAGACGAGTACCTGTGAGCGGATTAAAGTGGGAGCGAGCAAGAAACGGGAAATTGAGCGAGGATCTAAAAAAGGAACAAACACCGAAAGGTTAGCTCCGGTGTACCGGAAAAAGCTACAAAACTATAAAAAGCACTCAAAATGAACTCAAAAACCTACGAAATTTGTATCAAAAGGAAGATGAGAAGAAGGCGAACCTGGAAACTAGGATTATAGAGCAAAGAAACGACTGGAAATGTCATAAATGAGAGAGGTAGCAGGAAGAGGTTTTTCGCCCAAGCAGAACTCACAAGAAAATGAAGAAAATTGTGGGAGAAGAGTGCAGTGAAAAGCCGGGAAAATTCACGCTTTTATGCCAACTCGATGACACCGGGTCGACCCGACCAAAAAACACGCGGATCCTACCCAAACCATTCGCTGATCGACACGTGGCGAGCAGCGTGCACGAAATGACTGCAAACCGACGACGTTTCGATAATTGGACGCCGTCACATTTCGTGAAAAGTAATTACCATGATTACTTATGACTCCTCGTATACCGTGCATTTAATGCATACGGCGGACCAATTTTCTAGGAAAATTTCACTAATAACTCCTACATGCATCCTCGACGTCAAAGTGCTCGGCTTCAGCAAAACGAGCAACCAATCGTCAAAATCGAGGAGCGACCACAAACAAACGAAAAACTGAGGAAACATGGCGAGGATCAAATCGAGCATAATTTTCGACTAATACTTTCCAAGCTAAGGATAAATCCTTGCGCTTGGAAACTCGGGGGCTATTGAAGGGACCCGACCTGGGTCCCTCTACGTGGGATGGCCACGTGGATTCCAGTCAGACTCGAACAGGTCCCACCAAAGGCCGAGGACCACTAACCAGCCGATCATCGTCGGCGACCATCAATCAGCCGACCACCATCGGCGATCATAAACAAACACCCGACCACACGAGCGAGGACCACCTATGCTCGACCGAAAATTATTCTGTGACAATATAGGTTTAGCCCATAGCATGTACATAGCATCTAGATGCCTTCCCCACAAGAGCTGGGCAAGCCATGCAAGCCGCCGTATCTTATCGGCTCATTAGACCGCCTACAATTGGCACATCACACGCAACCTGTTAACCACTCAGGAACTGCCAGCAAGCCGACCAGGGAACAAGTCCCACCATCAGGGACCCTCAGGCCAATCATGATCCCAAATCTAAGCTACTATAAAAGGAAACATTTCCCTTTAAGAAATGTAAGATTTACTTTGCATTCTAAGACTAACCAAAGAGCCTATTGCATACAAGATACACAAAGAGATTATTATCAAAACACTCACCGGAAGCTTAAGGGAACGCCGAGCTCCGGCACATACATAAATACCCTGATTACTGACTCTCACACCTGAGGGTTGTAGCTGGGAAACCCCTAGCACCCTAACGGTAGTTCTCCTTTCAGGTATCCAACAGCCAAGAGTAAGTACAAAGTCCAGATATCCTAACAAACTTGGTACCTCCGGTACCCACCTACACCGACGTGACCATCAAGAGCCGGACACGTCAGCTCCGGTCCATTACGTGGACTACCAGCTTAGTCACCCCATCTTTGTGGCGTGATCAAAAAAGAAACTGAAAAACAAAACACTGCCGATCTTGCATGGACCTAGACTATGCTTGACAATTGGGTGTGTTGGGGTCGACTATGGGTCGAAATCCATTAGAAGCCAAATAGCAAACGAATTGAAATGGATAACATGTTAAAACGAGTTGGCTCGTCTTAACCCGAATTCCTCCCCCAAAAAAAGTCCATACAACTAGAGTAAAAATAACTGGCTAAATGGATAATGTATCCGACCCACTTTAACCCAACCCTTAGTCGAAACGGGTGGTTGGATCATGTAATTTTGAGGTCAGAACAAGTGAGTTAACATGTTTCAAGTTTTAATTGTTAAGCCTAACGTAGACTATAAACAACAACAAAAATCTCTATATTTTGACATTAAATATATTTTTCTTATATGTGTGTGGGTGTTATGTTCTATTTGCAGCTTACACCGAATTCGAAATAAACGGGACCAAAATTGCTTCCTTTTTCTAAAGTTTGTTCCAAATAAAAAAGAATGAAATCCAAAGCTTATGGCTAATAAAGTAAAAGTCCGCAAACATAAAGATGTTAACATGAATCAATGCTTATATATAGTGGACCATGAAAAAAACATGAAATGTTGGGACTTTTGAAGATGATGGAATTGAATGGATCATTGTCTAATAAAATTGGTTAAAAACAAAAGTGTCGGGAAACTTTTTTTTCCTTTTCCCCCTTGGATACTTATAGCTTATCTCAGCATCACACGTTTATATTTTGAAAAACTAATTATCAATCAGGATTTATTTTTACCAAATATAATTACATAATCTCAAAGAGTAACAATTTATACAATTCTCTCTTCCCTCTTTTCTCTTCCTTTTCTTCTCATTTTTTTTCTTCCGCTCCCGTTTCTCTTTCTCTCTCTTCAATTACGGGTAAAAGTTACCAAACATAACTACCACATTTGAATCGGTAAAAATTAATTACTATTAGGATTTACAAAAATTAATTAGTGGTTAGGATTTATAAAAGTTAATTATTTAAAACTTCTTCAATTGGTAAAAGTTAATTAACAATTAAAAAATAAAAATTAATTAATGGTCACAATTTATTTTTATCAAACTTAAAATTTAATTACGGGCTATGATTTATTATTTAAAATAAGTTTTTTTACAATGTACATTGATTAGACATTTACAAAATTGAAACATATATTGATTTATTCGAATAATGACTCCGTCTCATATTGACGTCGTGCCAAAGATACATAAACAAAATCTAGTACGTATAATCGAAAGGCAAAAAAAATTTATTTGTAAGTGTAAATTAAATAAGATGGCTTACATTTTATTTTCAACCAAAAAAAAAATACTAAGATCATGGGAAATTTTAAAATTTAGTTTGTATATAAAAGTATAAGAATTTAATTATACAATGATCCAGTCCAATAATTAACCCACAATTTTTTTAATGAGGACGATAACATTTGAATTAATTAGGGGTCCGTTTTGATGCATTGATTTTGAATTCAATAAATATTCAAATTTTATAGAATTTAAATAACTTAGAATTTGCTTTCAAAATCATAACATTTTCATTGTTTGGATAATGTGTGGAATTCAATTGTAATTCTACATTATACTTAAAATAAAAGTTCAATAATATGTCAAGTATGTTATTTTAGTGTAGTGGTATATAGTTGTTGGTTATTTTGAATGAGAAGGGTTCAAACATTGCTAACAACAAAAATATAAAACTTTTACATTTTAGAAAATAAATAGCATATAGTGGTGGTGGTTAACGGGCGGCAGTGGGTGGCAACCAGCGGAGGTAGTTGGAGGAGGCAAGGCCAATGGACCGAACCAATACTTTGAATTGGTCCTAGATCGGAGCGGTCCATGGTTCTTGTGTATTTATTATTATTTTATTATATATAATAAGTATAATATATATATTAATATATATATATACATATATATATATATGTAGTTATTTTTTTCTCTATTTCGTTTGTACTATTTTGTTCTTTTGTTTCCACCGATTTGTTATGTTTATGAGTTGATGATTTCGACATTTTTAATTGTTGAATGTAATTTTATTGAAGGTTTTTTAATCTATTTATGAAGTTTAAATCTTTTAGATTTTATTATGTATTTGTATTAAACATGTAGTATTGAAAAATTGGTTTTGGACCCACCAATGTATTGGTTCTCAAATATATTGGGGTATAATTTTTGAAAATTTGGTAATTTTCTCATTTGTTGAACATTGGTAAAAGATGATGATTTGTTATTATGTAATAATTATTCAAAATTTAGAATTTAAATTATGTGTATTTAGGATGGAATTAGTTTTATGGAATTGAGTGATTTAGAATTCCAACACAATTCCAATTTCAAATTTTATTTATATTCCTAAATAATGAAATTGGTTTTGGAGGACCCACTCAATTCCAATTCCAAGCTATGGAATTGGGGTATATATATATATATATATATATATATATATATATATATATATATATATATATATATATATATGAATATAAGAAATATGTGCGGGACATAACACCTTACTACATAGAGTGTCTTTTGGCTACAAGGATAGAAACGTAAATTTTTTAAGCGTGTAGATCATCTTTAAAAAGGATGTTCTAACTCAATCATATAAGTCTCAAGTTTGAGTCATGCAACTGCAAAAACTTATTTTTTCGTCCTTGATAAACATATTACATATTTCTTAATATATGGAATTATTATTATTACATGTCATGTAAAATAAATTAAGTTATAAACTACCCTTGCATTTATGCCACATGTTTGAAATCGGTCCCTTAGTGTTATGGAGCTACTGTGTTAGCATCTGTATTCATATCCACATCTTTAGAGATCTGAGGAGACGAAAGATGAATAAAGTCTGAACATTATAAACATATATGCCGATCAAAAGCCCACCATAGCGCGATAGAAGCGTGTGGTATATATCTTTGATTTTACACGCGTGCCCTACAATCTCAGTTTGACAAAGATTTGGGTCAACTAGGTCCATCTCGAGGGGTTATTTTCATCCATCCCCTCTTTCTCTCACATTCACGCACACGCACACGCACAAATACCCCACTCATGAACATCTCTAGGCATGTGCACGTAGGGCCTTTAGTTTTTAGGGTTTTAATCTCCCTTACGTATGGATTTCTCTTGAAAGCAAAAAGAGGTCATGGTCATTTATGCGGGCCAAAACATGTTTGAAGTTAAAGAAATGTCATAGTGTAGTATGTGACTATTTTCAGCCAACAAGTCTACGTTTTCCAAATCAAAGTGAAGTTAACGAGGGGAAGAAAGCAAGAATATTTGTGATTGTATACGTAGTTTACTCTTTATTTTTGCTTTTCAAAGTATATCTCCAGACCCGAAAGCCCAAGTTAGGCAGGACAACGGACCAAAATAACGATAAAGCTCTCCTAATTAAGTTTTAGCTCATCAACATTCTCGTTACTCAAACCCGTGAGCAATGGTTAAACAAGAACAATCCTCATCTATGCTCAAACATGAACAACCCCTCATCTATGCTCATCTTCCCTTTACAGTAAGACAAATTGAAGTTTTGGGGTGGGCATGGGCGTGGGGTGGGGACAAATAATATAATTTTAGAAGAAAGTAGGAGATATGAACACATAATCTAAAGTCTTGGTACCGATTTGTCTTAGAATTTTTTTTTAAAATTTCTTATTTTGATGCTTGTGCTAATGAATTTTTGGGAAAATGTTTTCGTTTTCGTTTTAGTTATTATTATTATTATTATTATTTTGATTTATTTATTTTTTTATTTGGCTAAATCTTTGCTTTTGCTTAAAGTCTAGGAATACCAAACATTTTCGAAAATGCCGACAGATTTGTAAAGTGAGATTTCATGATTACGAAAATACTTAATAAAATAAATTAAACCCTAATCAATATTAAGATTCATTTTATCTTGAAGCATAAATGGGCCATATTTTTTTTCCCATTTAAAGGGACCTAAACTAAAGCAACGAGAACCCTACATTCATTGATGTTAATAGTTAATTTCTCATGATATTTTAAGAAATTCCTCATAATTAATTATTGTCACCGAGACTCCTAGTCGGGATTGGACGAGAGAAGAAAAGGATCGAAGATACTTCCTTCATCTCAAAATTATTATTTTATTTTTTTTCGTCAATTTAAAATACTTTATCCGTTTCGTACAAAGAGTTTCTGTTTGAAATCTAATTTTTTAAAGGAAATAACATTTTTAGCAGCTCATTAGTAATCAAATGTCACATTTATGCCTTACTTTTTGAAAGTTGACTCTTTAAGTGAAACATTCTAAAATGAAATAATGAACTCTTTATTCGAAACGGAGAGAATAATTGTCTTGTTTGAAACTTTCTTTTTTAAAACAACATTTTACCACTTTACTCTTAGTTATTCATTCTATTTTAATTATGAACCAAATATACATGAGCTTTAAATGAAATCACACAACGAACTAATATTAATAATCAATTCAATTATTTTTTTTCTTAATATGTGTGTCAAATCAAACAAGATAATAATTATCAGTCTGAGGGGTATATCTTTACCACCAAGCGTTCCCATTAGCTGATAGAAGGTTGTAGAGGGTGTAAATCGGAACCAAACCAAGGTTTGGCTTGGTTTTGATCAAAGATAATTTGGTTTCGGTTTCAAAAATTAGAAAACCATGCTGTTCGGTTCAATTCACGATTTTTTGTGTCGAACCAAACCAAACAAACGAGTGGTTCGATTCAGTTTGTGGTTTAAACATAAACCAAACGGAATCACTTACACCCTTAAAAAATTGTTTTATCTTTAACAATATGTGTCAAATTCGAGCCATGTAAATATAATTGCGTTAAAATTTTTGTAGGTAGAGCTTTCCCGCCGTTATGTTCCTCCATAACATTAGAGCATAGGTAGAGATTTACCACTTTGTGATCGTGTTCGATTTAGCAATTAGTCTTGATACTTAACGCTCTTGTAACTATACACGGTTCGGAAATTAGTCTTAAAACCTTAGGTACGAAAATATCTCACCAACCAAAAAAGAGGATTTTATCTTCCATTTCTAGTTTGGGGACTTTTATGGTAAAGAAAGAAAAGGAACGTGGGGGGAAAGTACAATAATGCCTCAAAATTTCATTTCTTGATTGCGATAGAAAATAGAAAGACTCATTCAAATGAAAAAAAAAAATTCATATTATTATTCGTAGAACTTTCAAAACTATAGCTAGAAATCTCCTTTAAGTTAAAATTTTCAAATTAACCACCAACTACATAAATCAGTTTGCAAGAGGTCGTGCTAGTTTAATCATTAGTCTTGGTTCGTAGCAATGCAAATGCGTTAAAAATTTGTAAGAGAATTTTACCGTCTTTGTAGCACCAGTTGTGTTAAAACTTTGTAAGAAAAACACTTTGCCGTCGTTTTGGTTATATTTGTTTATGATATTACGTGTTTAGTGGGTCAATGTATGGATTATGTGTAGCAGACCAGGCTCTCGGGTTCGGGTCGTTACAATAAAAGATCGTCTTTCCTGTTTTTGGTAACATTATGCACAAATAATCTTTTTTTTTCCTTTGTATTTTTTCCTGTTTCTGTTTATGGATTCATTCTTTTGAATACTTTTTATTTTTGTCATTATTTTTGTTAGTCTAATTCCTAGTAGTTGTGGGTGGGGGAAAGTGGCCCTAAGATATCCTACCATCTCCTTAAAATCAGGGCTAAGGCAAAATTTGTAGGGGTATCCAGACAAATAGAATAAAGAGTAGTGGCCCTAAAACCAGAACTGACAATAAAAGTGGCCCGTCCTTCACTTTAATTATATATATTTTTCTCTATTTATTATTTAATTATTACATGTACTATATTGTTTACAATACCATGCATGCTTATATGCCCCCATCCCTATTAGACGACGTAGACGTAGGTAGTAGGATCATAGTCCTAGGCTTACTTGCCTTGGCGTACTCGCATGTTTGATCTGGAACATTGCTGTAAATAATGTAGTTTAGTTCGGATAAAATATGAATCGAACTGCACGTAATCAGTTTACGAAATATGATATTGAAATGAATCATTTAAAGTTTAGCATCAAATCGCAATGATTCGACTTGATTCGATTCAGATCGTAAAATAATATATATAGTTTGATTTGTCAATTTGAACTTCGTATCCTAGGGTAAAATCGTAAATTCAACCTAAATGTCTGGCTCAACAGATAATTACGTAAACCGAACCATATAAATCACAGAAAAGAACAAAATTGCCTAATTTACTTTAATTCTATTCGGAACTATAGTTTGACAATTAAAATTGACACACCTAATTGATAATTTACTTTATCGTTAGTAAATTTTATTTTTTTAACCTTGTAAAACTTAAATTAAAACGTAAAATAGATATAGAGAAAAGTTAATAAAACCAAGGTCAGGGAAAGTAAAAGTTAAGCGATAAAAAGCCTCGAACCACAAAGCCAATCTAAAAAACAGCTATTCGTTACGATTTCAAATCATGTATCCGACCCCTGTCACATTTTCTGTTGCGATTTCAAATCATGTATCATTACGAAATGACTTTTGGCTTTATCTTATAGGACTCCTTTCAATTAGAGGTTTTATTAACGTATTGTGATAGGGTCTCCTTCAATTGGGGGTTTTATCAGCCTCCTTCATTCGGACTATGCTTCTTTGCATTGGATCTAATCCCATAGGTCTTAGATTTTGCTTTTTCAATTTAATATGTTTTGGGCCTTTTGAGGTTTGTTAACTGATTGCGAATTAGAAAAAACTGTTAGGATTAGTTATTAATAGGATTTTTGCTATTACAAAAAGAAAAAGAACAAATGATCAAACGAGGCACTCCATCCGTTACAAATAAAGAGTTTCCGTTTAAAATTTAAACTTTTTAATAAAATGAAATTTTTAGGAGCACATTAGTAATAAAATGATATTTTTATAATTTAATTATTTAAAATGAACTCTTTACGTGAAACAGCTCAAAATAAAATAGTGAACTCTTTAACCGAAAGGAGTACGAAGTAATAGCATAGTTGTTGAGGGGAATTCTAATTGTGTTAGTGTAATATGACATGTCTACCAAACATATAAAGTCGTTTCACTTTGATGGAATTATTATCCCCAATATTCCATTAATGAAAAATATTGGATTTCAAACACATCAAAGTTATTCTGTTTGCCTCATGAAAGCAACCAAGAAATGTCATCACTTAGTTTGTTTTCCCTTGCCATCTTCAATCAATGTTGACTGGAAAAAAAAAAATCTTACATCCATTCCTAACATTCAATTCCTCCTCAAATCAAAATTCACATACCTCACAATATGGGCGTCATGCATCCAAGTGAACAAAATGGTGAACATGATCCATGTCACGACTCTTAATTATATATAACCAGGATAAAGGTTGAGTCAAGAGAGAGAGAGAGACGAGACCTTGCAAATGGCTTGAACGAGAATGGCGAACAAGGTGATGGTACTTGTTAATTAATGTGCTGAATGCTTTTAGAATTCTCAAAGATTCATGAATCAGTTTAATGCATTTAGATAGTTCATGTATCTCTTAAAATTAGGATTATGAATTAGTCTAGAATGCTCACATGTCAAGTATAAATACTCATGTTATGTTTGGTGAAAGTTGTGAGTTAAGAAATAAAATTATAGCATTCTTCTCTACATCTTTCTCTCCATATTTCTCTACAGATTTTCTGCACACATATCCTCCCATAAAACATAAAGCACTACCTTCCGATCCTAACAAGTGGTATCAGAGCTTAGGCTTTGAATCCTAACAAGTGGTATCAGAGCTTAGACTTTGAAGAAGGTAGTTCTTAGCCATCAAACAAATCAGCCCAAGACATTCAATTGGTTAAAATAAAATGTCCAACTCGAGTGATTCACCACCTATCCCCGTATTTTATGATGAGAATTATGATCATTGGGTTGTGAAGATGAGAACAACCTTCATTTCCAAAGATCTGTGGGAATATGTTGAAGACGGTTTTGTAGAACCAGAAGACCCAACGACGTTGGATGATGGAAGAAAGAAGAAATTGAAAGAGGATCGAAAGAATGATGCAAAGGCTCTCTCTTATCTCCAACAAGGTGCATCAAAAGAGCTGTTTTCAAGAATTATGAGAGCGACCACGGTCAAAGAAGCATGAGAGATTCTTCAAAAGGAGTTCCAAGGTGATTTAAAGGTAAAGAACGTGAATCTTCAAACTCTTAGGAGAGAATTGGAGAATATAAAAATGAAAGATTCTAAAAATATTAAGGATTATTATACTAGGGTGATGGACATTATTAATCAAATGAGTGGGCTTGGTGAAATTGTTCAAGATAGTAGAGTTGTTGGAAAAATCCTTGTTAGTTTGCCTCCTAGATTTGATAGTATGGTGTCTATTATTGAAGAAACTAAAGATATTTCTTCATTGACGGTACAAGAGTTGATGGGTTCTTTAAAAGCTCATGAGAAGAGGTTAGTAAGACACTTCGAATATTCTGTTGAAAGTGATTTTCAATCCAAGCTGAATTTGGGTTCGAAAGATGTTGAGATAAATGGCAAAAGTAGTTATCAAGGAATGGGGGGATTATTTAGATGTGGTAGACATGGTAGAGGCCAAAGTAAAGGCCGAGGTAGAAGTTTTAGAGGGGGAGGAAAGTAAAATTTTGAAAGTAGAAGTGGAGGTAGGCAGAATTTCGATCGAGAAGTAAGTTTAAAAAATTCCCAAAGTCGTAATATTTGCAAGAAAAACAGTCACAATTCAGAAGATTGTTGGTTTAAGGGAAAACCAAAATGTTATCGTTGTCAAAAATTTGGCCACAAAGAAGGAGTGTAGAGTAAAAAATCTGCAATAAATGGCCATTTTTTGGAGAAACAAAAAAGTGAAGGGAACATGTTTTATGTTTGTCAAAGTACAACTGAGTACAAGAACGATGTGTGGTATGTGGACAGTGGTTGTAGCAATCACATAACGGGAGATAAATCATTTTTTATGGCTATGGATACCTCCATAGATTCACAAGTAAATATGAGAAATGGAGCTTTGGCAAAGTCACAGGGAAATGGTACAATTTGTGTGCAAACGAAAAAGGGAGCGAGGTACATTCACAATGTTTTACTTGTTCTGAAGTTGGATCAATATTAATTGAGTGTTGGGCAACTTGTAGAGCATGGATATGCAGTAAATTTCAAGGATAATTGTAGCAAGATTTATAATAAAATTGTGCACAATAGCTAGTTGCTTCTCTCAAAATGGAGAGAAACCAAAGTTTTCTACTTATCTTCAAGTATGTTGAAAATGTGGCTTTAAAAGCTTACATTCTTGAAGATTCATGGTTGTGGCATAAAAGGCTTGTGCACTTGAATTTTCATAGTCTCAAGCTACTTCAACAAAAGAACATGGTTCAAGGCCTTCCAAAAATTGAGGAGGTTCATGAAGTTTGTGAAGGGTTTGCACTTGGGAAGCATCATCGGCAATCTTTTCCAAAGAGTGGTGCTTGGCGAGCCAAGGAGAAACTAGAGTTGATTCATACGGACGTGTGTGGGCCTATGGAGAATCCAACTCATGCCAACAATAGGTACTTTATCCTCTTTACTGATGACTATACTCGTATGACTTGGGTTTACTTCATGGAGCAAAAATCTGAGGTGTTTTACATATTTAAGAAGTTTAAAGCTCTTGTTGAGAAGCAATTTGGGCATGTAATTAAATTTCTTAGAAGTGATAGAGGTCAGAATACAACAACAATGAGTTTGACAAGTTTTGTGAAGATGAAGACATTGATAGGCATCTCAATGTTTGCTATACTCCACAACAAAATGGAGTAAGTGAACGAAAGAATCAAACTATGGAGGAAATGAGCAAGTCTATGATTCATGATAAAGGATTACCGAAGCGTTTTTGTGGTGAAGTTGTGAGTACAGTGGTATATTTAATAAATAGGAGTCCCACAAAGTCCTTGCACAATAAAACACCATTTGAATCATGGAGCGGAAAGAAGCCATCGTTGAGGCACTTGAAGGTGTTCGGGTGTATTTGTTACTCTCAAGTTCTGAAAGAGAGAAGAAGGAAGATGGATGAGGCAAGTGAAAAATGCATCTTTATTAGGTATAGCACCATGTCAAAAGGGTATCGAGTTTGGAGCTTAAAAGACAACAATGTTATAATTAGTCGAGATGTGTTGTTCGATGAGAATGCTTCTTGAGATTGGAAGAATAATACAATTGAAAAGGGTGCAGTTTTTGTAAATGATGATGAATCTAAAGTTGAAGAAGAAAATGGTGAAGATGAATGTCATTTAAATCCTCTTATCAGCCCACATTTATCTTCTAGCTCTTCGGCAAGTCCAAGCTCAAGTTTGTCTTCTCCCGACTCAACTCCAAGGAAAATAAGGAGTTTAAGTGACATTTATACAAGATGGAACTTTTGTGTTATGGAACAAGAAAATTTTGAAGAAGCTTACAAGGAGGAAGATTGGAGAAAAGCCATGGAAGAAGAGATTCATGCCATAGAGAATAACAAGACTTGGGAGCTAGTTGAGAAGTCGAATGACAAGGAGATCATTGGAGTAAAAGGGGTATTCAAAGTAAAGTTGAATCCATGTGGTTCGATCAAGAAAAAGAAGGAAAGGTTGGTTGTTAAAGGTTATACTCAACAGCCCAGAGTTGATTTCAATGAAACTTTTGCTCCGGTGGCTCGACTTGATACGATTAGAGACCTTATTTCCATAGCATCTCAAAAATCATGGAAGCTTTATCAATTAGATGTAAAGTTAGATTTTTTTAATGGGGAATTAGAGGAAGAGATCTATGTGGAGCAGCCACAAGGATTCATACAAAAAAGTGAATATGACAAGGTATATAAGTTGAAGAAGGCGTTGTACGAGTTGAAACAAGCACCCCGTGCTTGGTACAATGACATTGATTCATACTTTGCACAAAAGAGAGCAAAGATGAGCCAACTTTGTACATGAAAATTCAAGATAAATCAATTCTCATTGTTGCTCTTTATGTTGATAATTTACTTTACATCGGTAACAGTGAGAAAATGAATCTTGAGTTCAAGAAGGATATGATGAAGAGATATGAGATGAATGATATGGGGTTATTACATCACTTTCTTGGCATAGAGATTTATCAAAATGATGATAGTGTGTTTCTTTGTCAAAAAAAAATATGCTAAAAATATTTTGGCGGAGTTTGGAATGGAAGATTGCAATCCCACAACAACACCACTCGTTGTGAACTAAAAATTGTCCAAAAATGATGGAGCGAAAAAGGTTGATGCCTCTCTTTATAGAAGTTTGATTGGAAAATTGTTGTACCTTATAGCTACAAGGCCAGACAAAATGTTAGCAACAAGCTTGTTGTTTAGATTTATGAATGGGTCGAACCAAAATCAAAGTATCAAGTTGTATGGTTATTGTGATAGTGATTGGGGAAGTTGTGCTAATGATATGAAGATGTTGTGCACAGTAGAAGACTTTGCAAACAAATTAACATAGTATAACAGGATCAATAGTAAAGAAGAGAGAGAGAGAGAGAGATTGGGGCCAACGGACGGTCAAAATTTTATTAGAGCCAACCTTGAAAACTTTCTAAGGATACAACTATTTATATGGATACATGTACAATAAAAACACTAAAACCCTTAAAATAAGTAAAACCAGACAAAGCAGTAAAACTGGAAAAAACGAGACTAGGCGGTCACCTAGTCCTCGACACTAGGCGACCGCTTAGATTCCAGTAGCGCTCTAAAACCAACAACGAGTAAGCGATCGCCTAACCCATGACACTAAACGACCGCCTTGTTTCAAGTAGCTTGGTCCGAAGGAATCATTACCAAGTGGTCGCCTAGACCTTAACACTAAGCGACCGCCTAGACCTTAACACTAAGCGACCGCCTTGTCCAAACTTTTCCTGGGTAATCGAGCCATCCCATTCTCAACAATCTCCACCTTGGCGAGTATTCACCCAACCCCTTAGAAGACATAGAACACGAACTCGAAACCATCTTGGGCACCTTGTAGAACTTGACCTCCCATATTTCTAACAGCTAGTGATGTGCAACAAATCTAAGCAATGCTCGAACTTGTCAGTTACAACTGGCTTTGTCAACATGTATGTAGCACTTTCCGTGGTGTGAATCTTCTCTAGCAAAATATCCCCATTATCAATCAACTCACGAATCTTGTGAAATTTCACATCGATGTGTTTTGTCCTTGAGTGATAAATTTGATTCTTCGCTAAATAGAATGCACTTTTATTGTCACAATGCAATAGAACTCCACCTTGCTGAACACCCAATTCCTTGACTAAGCCCCTAAGCCATAGGGCTTCCTTTGCAGCTTCAACAGCTGTCATGTATTCTGCCTCGGTCGTAGACAATGCAATAATGGCCTGAAGCATAGCTCTCCAACATATAGGTCCACTTAGGGTAAACACGTAGCCTCTGGTCGATCTCTTACGGTCATTATCACTTGCATAATCTGAATCAACATACCCTATGACTGAAAGCCCCACATTCTACTTCTCAAACATAATACCATAGTCCATAGTGCCCTTTAACTATCTGAAAATTCACTTGACTTCCTCGCAATGTTGTCTGCTTGGATTAGCCATATTATGAGTACCCCGTTTTTTAACCTTTCTCTCTCTACTGAAAAGCAGGGTGGTTTCAAAACTTTAAAGCGCGTGGAATACGTCCGGCCTCAATTGTGGACTCTGTGGGTCCCAACGGGCACAATAATAAGCTAGAAGGGGGGTTGAATAGCTTATTATACACTTAAAAACTTTTGTTTAAGTTCTTTGAAAGATACTTACAATCTATGGAAAAGATTGAAGTAGCGGAAGACTTTCAAAGTAGATGTTTCAAGTCTGTCGATAAGGACTACCGGTAGACCTTTGACAGTTTACTTAAGTTCTGATGTATAAAGGATAACGATGATTAAAGCAATAAACAGTTCAAACAGTAGACAAACAGTAAGGAAATAACACAAGTAATTTGGGATGGTTCACACTGTAAAGAGTGCTACGTCCACCACCAAGGCAGTCAACCTTGGATTTAAATAGTGCACTATGTTTTCCACTAGATCTATTACAAAGAATATTCCTAATGGATCGTGTACAAAATATTGACTTGTGTTTGGGGTCTAGGGAATTAAATATCTGTATAAACAAGATATTTAATTCGTGCAGAAGTATAGTTAATGAATGAATAACAACAAGAAGTATAGAAATAAATGTTGATGCACGGCTTCTTATTGTTGACAAGGACTTCTAGATCTGTTGAGGATCTCTTGAATGCACTGAGTTGTAAGACTTGGAGTTATAGAGTTTCAGAGCAATTCTTCAAGTGTTCGATCGATTCTGTACAGTGTTGTTTTTCCAGTCTTTAATGGCAGCATTTATAGCAGGTGCACTCAAAAGGATCCGTTGGAGAAGACGAAGACTATTACAACTCTGTTAGGTTGAATGCATTAAATGCATGGGGCTGTCAGTCAGGAATTTCGTCTTCACAGATATCTAGAGCAGAGAATGATTTATGAGATCTTCGAAAAGTGGGGCAATCTGGATGTCAGATCTGAGAGTTGTTACGCATGCAGGTGACGCTTTCCTCGCCACTGCTCAGACGAAAAGTCTTCTGCTTTTCGGAAAGCGCTCGGCGGCTTGATGTGTCAGGAATGTCTCGGTTTAAATTCAAATAGAGATGAGATAAATTTAAAGCGATCCATTTAATCATTCTTTGGATAGGACACGTCATGAATGACAGTGGACACAAGGTGCCGTTTGTAAGCTTTGAGCGGTCTTCCTAAGTGAAGCTTGTGAAGAGGTCTTCCGCTGAACCTGTGAAGTCCTATTAAAAACTATACTTGGCAAAGTTCTATACACAGTTGCCACGCTAATCGATACGCAGCCCGATTAGCCACTGAAGTATAAAACTAGGGTAATGAACTGAACATATATAAATCTAACATAAGAATCAACAATCTCCTCCTATTTATATCTGGTCATCATTACTACAAATGAGGGCTATAACCGACTATGTGATAGATAATAGCATGTCTAAGAGATTTATGTATATAGTAGCGGAAGACATGCCTCTATCAAACAGAAGAGCACCTCAAATGTAAAGACTAATCTAAGTGCATACATGGATAAGGAAATCATAGAATAGCACACGATCAAGAGCAAAAACAGTTCAAATAAGAATTTAAACTGAGTGTTTAAATTCTAAGCAGATATAGAAAATGAAGTAACAAGAATTTAAACACGACAATTTTGAAAAACAGATAATCTTCTGTATTATAAACAAGATGTTTACATTTTACAAAGTTTTCAAAAGATAAGATAGATACAAAGGTAAAGGGAAGAAAAGATACAAATCTACCAAGGTCTTTTCCCTTTGCCTTTGTCTGCAGCTTCTTTTTCCCTTCGTTCTCTCTCTAGCTCTTCCATTCTACGTGCGTACTGTCATCGGCATCGCAGGAGGTGCGGTGGAGCAGGCGGTAGTCGAGTTCTTCACGAAGGCGATTCTTTCTCTTCCATCAGCATACGGTTGATAGATCTCATTTGCTTCTCCTCCGTGATGGCCAGATCACGATCACAATGGGCATTCATAATATTGTGAGCAGAGTCTCGAGCTAGGTTGTTGAGCTCTAGAACAGGAGGGCGGCCATTGCCGAGATGTAGAGTGATGGCATGGAAAAGCTCGTAGAAGAGGGAGGAGCATATACGTACACATTGGTCTCGTTGAGCTTCAACGTTGATCTTGACGTCTGTGAAATCGTGTCGTATATGTCCAAAACGAGTCCAGACATCATCTTGAAACTGTCGTAAAAGAGCTGCAGTTCGATCGTTGGCCTTGGACGCAGCAGTGGCTATCTCAGCGATAGCGGTAGTGATGCTAGTGAGAGCGCCTAGTCGTTCATATATGGCGTCCAGCCTTGACAAAATTTCAGCATTGGCCGGCTGAGAGGAAGAAGTTGTCTGGCCAACGTGAAAGGTAGCGGTATAGGTAGTGGCTTCGAGGAGACAGGCCTAAGAGGCATTGGAGTGGAGGGGTGATGGAGTCGGAAGAGGAAGAGTCCTGGGTTGGTATGGTGTCGGTAGAGGAAGAGATGGTTTGAGGTGGAGGGGATGGTGGGGAATCAATCTCAATGTCAGTGTCAGAATTTTCACTGACAAGGGAGGATTCGGGTAAGGGGTCGGTGGAGAACCAGAAAGATGGGGCAGGATAGAAAAGGCTTTTGGGTTTGCGTAGGGTAGGTTGAGGCGGTTTTTGGTCAGGGGTGAAGAGCTCTGCCACTGAAGAAAGTTCAAAGAGAAACTTGGCAGCAGCAGAGCTATTGGTTTGGATGGTTTTGTTGGTGTTGAAGAGGTGGTTTGGGTATGGTGAGGTGAGATAGGTGTAGATGGGTCAGGCGAGTAGTTGAAGGGTAAAGGAGGTGGAGGAGTGGGGGTTCGGGTAGGCTCCTCCTGTGTATGAGGCTCCTCCTAAGGGATAGACTCCTCCGGAGGTGGTGAATTCCTCTGAGTAGATGACTCAGGGGGAATAGGTTGGCTAGGTGTGGCAGTAGATGGTTGGTTGTCGGTTGATGGTTGGGCGTCGGTAGTTGGTTGGCTGGCGGTAGTTGGGTTGGTACCGGCAGACCTCCTTTTCTTCCTTAGCAGCTGAATAGGAGACTCAGCTGCTTCATTGGTAGAGGCAGGAATGTCTGCTGGTGGCTGGTCCTCGAAGGGTTTACGTAGTCTCCTACGTTTGGGTTTGGGAGTGGGTGCAGGAGAGGGTGAGGGTGGTTGTTTGGTTTGAGTAGATGGCTGGGAAGAATAGGATTGGTGAGTTTGAGAGGATGGCTGGGCTGGTGGGGGGGGGAATCGGGTTGGCTGGACTCTTGTCTTTTTGGCCTTCCTTCATCTCCTTTCTAATCCACCTAGCCTGCTCCTCTTCAGTAGGCACTTCATCTTCTGGCCTGGTCTTCTTCTTGCCCTTGGCTTTACTGCTCGGCTCGTAGCTTACGCCTCATCGGCCCGGATCTTTGGCCTGTTGATGGATGGTGGAGGCAACTTGTTCATCGAATTTTGAAGAGGCCTTTTTGAAGGTCTTGCTAGCCGCTTCATAAGCTTCCATGTTGAAGCGAGTTACTATGATCGGTAGCGGCTTAGCAACCTTGTCAAGGGTGACTGGCGGAAGACTCTTTTGCAGCCTTCGCTTGTTCTCATATTCAGTGTATTTACTGAAGAACGAAGCGGTTAGCTGTTTCTCCTTTGCCACCACTATCAGTTCATCTTCCTTGATGGAAGAGTTGACTTCCTCGTTGTCTCGAAGCAGAGCGTTGATCAGCCTCACGAAAGGGCGCTTGCAAGTGGGGTTGTTCTTTACTTTCTCTACCCACTGCTTCAGTTCATTGAAGATAATGGCCCCGAAGTTGAGACGGGTCTAAAGAAATATAGTACAGGTCAGGTTGAGTTGTTGTGCCGTAAACATGTCATGTGCTCCACTCTTGAATAGAAGCCCCTTGTCCAATAGGTGGCTTGTGCGATGAGCGTCGAGAGGAAGAGATTCCTCAGCATCTTCCCTTGTGCTTCCTTAGGGGTATCAACTCCCCTCATTGCTTCCCAGGCATGAATAGCCTCAGCAATGGTTGCCTCAAGTGCTCCACCGAAGTGTACGCCGATGATGGTGGATATGGTCTTGGCGGTGATAGAAATGGGACGGCCTCTAATCCATCCTCGTAGAGCGTTTTTGTTCATTAGCTCCATCCTTTGATAAAATTCTTCTGCCAGGAAGATGTTGTAGTCTTTGTCGTTGAGGCAGAAGAGTGGAAGAATACCAAAGGCATTCATATCCTCGCATGCCTTGACTCCGGCGACTATTGTGCAGACTGACTGAAGGTCAATGCACATCCCGGGTATGTAGAGTTTTGGGTCCAAGGCCACGATGACGTCATGAGAGGGGGGAAAAGTGGGATATCCCGGAAGGTTGACATCCAAGCTTGGTGGAATGTCTGTCTCGGGGTCTAACACTTTCCTGCTGTCACGCTTGGATTTTGAAGTTTTTGCCTGAAAGAAATGCAATCAAAAATTAGGGCTTTTCACCTCACGAACTAAACAACCAGAAATTTCAAGGTTTTCTGAGATTATTTGAAATTTTTGAAATGGAAACTTGAAACCCTAGAATGTTTAGAGTATCCAAACCAGAGAAATGTATAACAGAAGTTTTTCAAGAGAGTAAACATTGAAAGCATATAAACGACTGTTAGTTTCTATGTTTTTAAGAACAACAATGGCGGAAACTGTTAGAAAATCGAAAGTGACCGTTTAAATTCGAAAACAATTTAGGTTATGAAATGAAATGCAAAACAGTAAACAATAAGTTTCAAGTATTAGAGTAGAGAAGAACATATCATTGATGATTGACGAGAAGAAGAAACAAGAAGATTTGGGAATAAAACGATTCTGAGATAGAGAAGTTTGAATAGAGAGAAGTATTTTATCAAAGGGGTTAGTAAAGTTTTGCAAAAGGCGGTTCAAGGTCTATTTAAAGGCGAGAAATTTTAGCGTAAGCGGGAACTTAGGATATTTTCTTAGTACCAAATTTTATCCTTGACCCCTTTATTGCTTTAGAAACCTCTTTAATAAAAATAGACTAAGTAAAGAAACTAACCTTTAAGTCTTAAGCTCAAGGGAAGCTTCGTCTTCAGTCGACCTAAAACTAAGTCTAGGTATGAAAGAAAAGTAATAAAACTTTGAAATTAAGCATACGATCAATCATACCAAGATTTCTCCTTAAATAAGCAAACTGGTGGTATCCGGTGGCTTTGTGAGAATGTCGACTGTCGGCTAATTGATGCTCGGTTGGAACATATTCGGGCCGATGTTACCTTTCTCCACATGATCTTTGAGGAAGTGATAGCGAATATCAATGTGATTTGTTTTGGAGTGCATCATTTGGATTTTTGGAGGCTGAAATTGCGATGTGTTGTCACACATAATTGGACAATTTGCAGTCTTGATGTTGTAGTCCACTAGTTGTTGCTTCATCCATAGGAGTTGAGAGCAACAGCTATGATTCCTTGGTACTTGGTCATGTTCTCTTGCTTTCCCTTTTCATCTTTGTCAAGATGGCGATCGGTAGACATTGGAGTCTCAAATCCTTTAATTTGAATCAAGACCAAACTTCTTGATTAGTTCCTTTCCATATTTGGTTTGGTGATGAAGATGCCTAAGTCGAATGCGTTGAATCGTAGTCCTAGAAAGTAGGTAAGTTAAGCCCATCATGCTCATCTCGAACTTGCTTTGCATCGACGCTTCTCAAATCTTTTACACAGCTTTGGTTAGTTGATCCAAAGATGATATCGTTCACATAGATTTGTACGATTGAGAATGACCTTTGTGCTTGAGGATGAATAAGGTAGTGTCTATCCTTCCTCTCACGAATCCTTGTTCTATTAAGAACTTGGATAGAGTTTCATACCAAGCTCTAGGGAGCTTGCTTCAGTCAGAGAGCTTTCTTGAGTCGGTAGACATGATCGGTTTGTCTTGAATGACAAATCACGGAGGATGTTCCACATATCTGATTTCTTGAAGATCACCATTTAGAAAGGCACTCTTTACATCCATCGATACACTTTGAAGTCCATGAGCGAGGCATAGGCTAGAAGAGTCTCGATTGCCTCTAATCTAGCAACAGGAGCAAAAGTTTCATCGAAGTCAATCCTTCTTCATCGGTCGGTAGCCTTGAGCAACCAGTCTAGCTTTATTTACGTGACATTTCCATCTTCATCTCTTTGTTTCGAAAACCCATTTGGTGCCGATAACGGATGATCGGTCGGCCTTTGAACTAAGCTCCACACCTTGCATCTTTCAAAGCGGTTGGTTCAATCTTCTTGCATAGCTTCAATCCGCTTATGATCTTCGATAGCTTCATCAATCTTCTTTGGCTCGAGTTCGGATACGAATGCATATGCAAACATAGTCTCTTCTCGAACTTTATTTCTATTTAACTCTGTGTTGAGATCACCAATGATTTGAGAAATAGGATGATCTCTTGTTTCAATAATGGTTGGAGGAAGATCACTTACGGTGGGTTCTTCCCTTAAGAATTCTGAGTAGGTTGAGAAGGAGATTCACCAAAATCAGTTCGAGAAGAGATAGGATCTTCAAAACCTTCATTTCTCGGTGAACAAGAAGGATGAGTGATCAGTAAAGGTGCTTGGGGTAAAAGCAGAAGAGATGGGTTACGGGTCAACAAGAAGAGTTGGGCAACGATCTGAGAGTTCAGATCTAGATGAAGGGTTAGCGGTATTTGGAGGGTCTGCGATTGCCGTTTTCGATGAGGAGTGGAAGTAGATGCTTGTATTTGTACTGTCTCATCATTATCGAGAATCATTAGCAACGTTGAGGCCTTTCTAGGCTCTAACAAGTCATATTCATCAAAAGAAACATGCATGCATTCTAAAATTTTCAAATGAGTTTTATTGAAAATGCGAAATGCTTTTGAATGTTTGGAATACCCCAGAAAAATTCCTTCGTCTGATTTTGCATCAAATTTTCCTCTATATTCTTTTCCATTATGAAGAATAAAACATTTACAACCGAAGATTTTAAGAAATCCTATGTTGGGGGCTCTTCCTCTCCATATTTCATATGGAGTTTTGTTATGAAACTTGTTTACCAGGGATCTGTTTTGAGTGAAACATGCAGAGTTGATCGCTTCGCCTGAAGTACTTTGGAAGTTTAGCTTCACCAAGCGGCATTGTTCTTGCCGCTCGATCGTTGTTCTCGTTCTTCCGCTCGCCTACACCATTTTGTTCGAGAGCACCTGCAGGCAGAGAAGTTGTGGCCGATCCCGTGGTCATCGCAGTATCTTTCTACACCATTATTCTTGAATTCAGTGCCATTGTCTGATCTTATGTCACTTATGTCTTCAAGCTTTTGAGTTTGAAGTCTTCTGAAAAGAGCAGTGACTAGATCATACGTCTCATCTTTTGATGTCATTGTTTCAATCCAGGTGAATCTAGAGTAGTCGTCAACTACTACAAGTGTATACTTGTCTCTAGAAATACTGACTGTAGTGATTGGTCCAAAGAGATCCATATGCAGAAGTTGAAGAGGTCTGTTTGTTGACAAGACAGACTTTCTTTTGAAGGAAGACTTGGAAAGTTTTCCTAGTTGGCAAGCTTTACAACTTCTGTCATGGTCGGCAGACACCGTAGGTAGACCTTTGACAAGCCCATCTTTTGAGAGCTTGGAGAGGTGCTTGAAGTTGAGGTGACTGAGACGCTTGTGCCATAGCCAACTGTTGTCACGAACGTTGTTAGCTACTAGGCAGAGGCTTGAGAATCTCCCTAGAAGATTTAAGTCCACGACATAGACGTTTCCTTGTCTATTGCCGGTCAATATTGTAGAGCAGGATTCACTATCTTTGATGAGGCACTGGTTGGAGTTGAATTGGCATAGTAATCCTTTGTCACAGAATTGGGATATGCTCAGAAGGTTGTGCTTTAAGCCACTCACTAGAGAAACTTTGTTGATGGAGAGACTTCCTCTAGTGATTGAGCCATATCCAATTGTCTTTCCTCTTGCATTGTCTCCGAAAATAACAGTGGGTCCTTTGCTTCGACTATAGGTCTGTAAGAAGACTGCTTCCCTCTGTCAATGTGTCTTGAGCCCAATGCCCACCCTTGTCGGTACCGATGTCTTTGTTTTCTCGATTCTATAGCCATGAAGCATTCTCGAAAAGAATTAAAGCAACAAGGTCCCCTTTATTTTCGGGTCCTAAGATTAGCAACCTTTTGGAACCCATACCTGCCTGACCTTGAGAGAACTAGGTCTCTCAGATCTTGGAGTGAACCTTAGCAGGCATTCTGGGGCCAGATGGCCTAGGCAATTGCAAGAATGACATAAGTGGAAATTCCATATAGAACTGTTAGTGACTTTAACTGAAGAGTGATTATGAATATCCTTTTTCTTGACATTCATTCTTGGTTCAGCTTGCTTGTTGACGGTAGTCTTAATTGGTTTCTTTTGAATCTTCCTAGGTAGGTTACCACCGGACTTAGCTTTAGCTTGTCTATTGATTACCTTTTAGAGGATTAGAAGAATACCTTTAAGTTTACTTTCAACGGTTGGGAGTAGAGTCTTGCACTGCTTCATAGACAAACTTGATAGTTACTGGGTAGAGGTTTAGTAAGTCTACCGCCAGCCAGACTTTGCCTTAGCAGAGTTGTTGCCGGGCAGACTTACTTTTTCTACCGCTACCTTTTCAAAGTTTCTCATTTGAATCACTCATCTTGGCTTTTCCTTTCGAACTTTTGGGTAAACATAGGAACACTTGAATAGCCAAGGCCTTGTTTCCTTTATTTCCGAATGTCTGCTTAGAGAAAGATATATCATTAGCGCCTCCTGAGGATTCACCTTTCTCTCTCGGATCAAGAATGTCATATGGGCACATCCTCAATATCATATGCCGCTTTATCATTACTAGATTTTTGGCTTTGAAAGGATTTCTTCAAAAGCATCTGAGTCGCTCCTGTGAGTCAATTGTCATTTGCAAGGCAATTTTCTCTGGTCAAGTCCTTGTCGTGCTCAATAAGATATTCAATTTTGTCACAAAGGAATTTGTTTTTCTTCCTTCCTTGATACTTTCTTGTTGACAACTATTGAGAGTTGAATCTCAACCGCCATCATAGATTTCTCAAGAGTAAGCTTTCACGCTTCTTGCAAGTTTAACATAGGCTACTCTAAAGGAATTAAATTCTTCAAGCATATCTTGATTATCTCGAGAAGTTCTTCTCCGAAGTTGTCCACCGTTGGTTTCACTTTTATCCAAGGGACTAGGTGAAACTTCGACTTCATTTTCGTGAGTCATAGGTAGGACCCGAATCATGAGCTATTACATATGTTAGCTTGCTCACAATCATCCTCCTCCTCTTCTCGAATCGGCCTCAAACCATGTAGCAACCTGTTTGTCTTCTATGTCTTCACCAACATACCCTTTGTTTTTGAAATTTTCTATAAGTAGGTTTTCTAGATGCTTCAAATTTTGGCTTTGGACATTTGGAGGCAAAATGACAGTGTTTTCTACAATTGTAACACACAAGCTCTTCTTTAGA
>CM028381.1:87001070-87072151 GCA_013146195.2 Codonopsis lanceolata
TTCATACGAATATTGTGTATTGTGGGACCTATTCATTAATGTGGTGGCAACCAAGCACGGTGTAACTTGCAGATTAATATTTTAGGTGCTAAAGTTGTTAGCAACTATACAAAGAATGGACTAAAGTCAAATCAAGAAAGGGCAGAAACCTGGAACAATATTCTCAAAGTTATTTCTCCAAAGCTAAAACTAAATTCTTAATCCCCACAAGTAACACCTTTTGCTGTGATTGTATCCATGTACGCCAAAAACACCATAACAGCCTTCTACAAAACAATCTGCGAGCAAACATGTTCGTGTAAAATGCAACATTCCAATCATGACCAATGTATTACCCAGAAGCAATGGAATATGCAAAATACAATCAAATTTGAAACATGAACAAAATTGTCTTACCACAGGCCGAGGTCTTCTGGGTCTGGACCGTCTCAGCTCCTGCAACTTGTCAACATTAGCCACCCCCAAAACCGCCGATTCGAAAGTACCAAAATTCCCAACAACATTCTTATCCGACTCCAGACTCAAATAAGCTTCAACCCGGTTCGGCACAGCCGGGGAAACCCACTGCCTGGAATTAAACATCAAGCCCAATTCAGCCGGAACCGAATCAAACCCACAAGCGGAAATCACCAAAGAACCATTTGCCACCGCTTTATCATGGTACATTGCTTCCATTCTCTCCATAAACTCCGGCTCACCGCAAATGTCAAGGTAATCGCAACCGGAATCGACACAGGCGGCCACTACAGGCTCCCCATAAAGGCGAAATGGGCCGACGCAGTTGAGGATGAGCTTTGTTTGGGAAGCGAGACGGCGGAGGGAAAGTGAGTCGGAGATGTCAGCGTTGAGGATGGGAATGGAGGGTGGAGGTGGGTTGGGGTGGGCGGCCCAATTGAGGGTTTGAGCTAACTTGGATGGGTTCCGGCCAGCTAAGGCTAGGGTTTTGAGTGGGTATGAGGGGGAGTTGAAAAATTTGAGAGCTTCCCTGACAACGTACTTGCCGGTGAAACCTGAGGCGCCCAATATTATGATGTCGTAGGTAGGTGGACTGGGATTTCGGTTTTCTTCCATTTTTACTCGAGAGAGAGAGAGAGAGAGGGAGCTGGTTCTTGAAGAAATGAGTGTTTTTTAAAGTGGGGGAAAGGGGGTGGAGAGGGTGAGAATGTGAGATCTCTATGTCACTGTGTATGGGGGAAGGGTAGGAATGTGTGCCAATTTTGATGCCCCCCATTTACTATGAAGCGGACATTAGAAAAATAAAGGAAAAATTATAAAAACAGAAAATTATTTTTTTTGACCTCCTACTATTCGCAAATAATCGATTTAAACAACCAACTTATAATATCTCAATTTGACCAAAATATTCTATAATTGAGTGTGATGTGGTGGTCCTTGTCGTTAATATCGACTAACGGAGGTAATTTATGTGGGTATTTTTGTCCTTTCGATAAATTTTATTTTCCCACTTTTTTAACTGTTGCTTTACCATTTTCAAAAATCTCTCCCTCTCTCTCTTTCTTTCACTCTCTCATATCTAAGCTCTCGGTGGTGACTTCCAAGTTTCATCCCATCATCACCCTCTCCGCAATCGTAAATTCATTTCATTCAACGCACCACCCCAACGCTCTTTCATCCATCAGAGCTCTCACTCTATTTCTTTCACCTTCCTATCTATGGTATTAGTCATAATACAATTGTTGTGAGCAGTTGTTGCTCCCATACAGGGCCGGTCCTAGGGGGTGGCAAGAGGGGCTATCGCCATGGGCCCCCAATTTTTAGGGCCCCAAATGTTTTGGTACTACCTTATATTTAGTATATATATTATAGGAATAATTACAAGCCGGTACATTTTTTAAAACATTTTTTCAAATCAATCCAGCCATTTTTTAGACATATCTTTTAGGTACATTTTTGGGGTAAAAATACATCACTACCCCCAATTATCATGCTGATCGTATTCCCCCAAATTAACACCATTTCCTCTTCACTTCATTACCAAGATCTGATGAATAGCTGTGAGGTCTCCTCGGTAACCCCAAAATCTGCAGACGAAATGGGTGGCCCTAATTTAATACGCTCTCTCTTTCTCTCTCTATACACCTACACTTCTCCGTACCCTTTTTTTGGGCGGTTACTAGATCCAAGCATTCATAGTTGCACTCTTATTGCCATTGCAGGCCAACCAGCTTCAAATCAACTCAACAAACTCAAAGTTCACGAAATCTTCAAGCTGGTAGCCTTTCCTTCATTTCACTGTCACTCTCCTCTCTCTCTCTATCTCTAGAGTAGAAAAAGGAAATGTGAAGTCAGATCAGATCGGTGCTTCTCAGCTCCTCCTAACTTGATCATCCTCTTTCTCCTTCAAAACTACTTGCCATTTCTCTCTCGTCAATTGTTCCTTCAAATCGTTTCCCTCCGTAAGAATGTTCACAATCATGGCCAGCGTCGCAACGACTTTGTCAAGGGAAATGTCTTGCCAAACGCCGTTTGCTTGTACTTGACTAGCGTTGCTCAGATCTCGTGGTATTGTGCTTTGTCTGGTATGTTGTAAGGCATGTAGACAGAGAGGAACTCACATTTTTCTTGATCTGAAGTTGACCTCTCTTTTGCAGGAGTGATCCATCATAATTCATAGTGGATGAGACTCAGAACAAAAGGATCTTTATTCCTAAAGTAACTTCTGTCAATTTAGAGATTTCCCCTTTGAATTTTCTTATAATTGCTAAAAACCCAAAATCTCATGGAAAGGCTGAGTTGAATTTAGTCGCATTTTTGGTAATATCCAAGGAAAGGCTATGGTGCGTTTTGCCACTTTGGTGGATCGAAAAGAAAAACGGGGGGTGATAAAAGAGAAGGGGACGGTAGCGGGTCGTCTTTAGGGGGATCTATTTCTGAGCTTAAGAAAACCCCTCCTGAGAAATCCACTCCATGAGGCGAACAAGGAGGGAGCACAAGGAGATGGGGGAGGTGGGGAAGGGGAGGGATTTGCAGAAAATGTACTGAGCATGTGTTCTTAAGTTCTTAAGGTTTTTAAAATGTAAAGAAAAGAAAGGGGGTGGGCAGAGTGGTTGGCAAAGTTCGTTGTGTTGTGCAATGAAGATGAAGAGAGATTGCATAATGCTGTGAAATTCATCTGATGCCAAGGCCTGGCATCAGAGTTTTTGGCATCAGCAATAATGGTGGGCATCAGCATTTTGGCATCAGCAATCTGATGCCAAAACTTGGCATCAGAGTTTTTGGCATCAGCAATAACGGTGGGCATCAGCATTTTGGCATCAGCAATATTTTTGGCATCAGCAACAATTGTAGGCATCAGCATTTCACCTGATGCCAAGATTTGGCATCAGAGTTTTTGAATTAATGATTCTGATGCCAAGATTTGGCATCAGCATTTTTGGCATCAACAATATTTTTGGCATCAGAGTTTTGGCATCAGAGTCCTGATGCCTGGAATTAATCATTCTGATGCCAAGGCTTGGCATCAGAGTTTTCATTAATGTCATTTTTGTCATTTGACAAGCAATTTGTAGTTTTATGAAATGTGCAAAAAATTAATGGTTCTAGATGAAAACATGTTTTAAAAATTGTACCCACTTGAAATTCCCCCTATATTATAGTGTTAAAAATGTTTACAATTGATTGGTTTCATTCTGTGGTTAAGATGCCCATGATTTAAGGTAGAGGTCATAGGTTCAAATCCTAGGTTGTCATTTATTTTAGTCTGTTACTTTTTTTGTCTGTAAATTGTATATAAGTTAGGATAAAATAATTTTTTGGTCCCTGAACTATACCAATATTATGCGTTTGGTCCCTGTATTTTTTTTGTAATGTGTTTGGTCCTTAAAGTAGGGTTTTACAAAGAGATTACCCCCTCATGGTGTTACCGTCAGTTTTTCCGTCAATTTTTTTATGAAATTCCAAATCTACCCTTACAGTCAACTCCTTCAACAACCTAATTTCTGCAAACAAGACCTAAATCCATTGTTCATCATAATAATCTCATTCAAAGTATCCGACATGTTACCGAGGCTCGCCGAAACACATCCGTGGATCAATAGTGGTCACCTGCTTACCCGCGACTTGAACACACACCCTATTAGATTATCTACTCTATAAAGACGATAAAAAGATATAGATGTGGATTGACCTGAAATATGCCCCAATCTCTGCAGGCAGAATGAAGCAATTGAAGCTCCGTCGCTTGATATTGCTGGCTGAGGAGTTTGGCCATGTCGATTGAAGGTACGCGAAGACAAGGATCGGAGAGGGCGGCAGTCGGGTAGTAGTCATTTTCACCGTCCCTAATATAACGAGGCGGCAGGGCCTCCAGAGGTTTGGACGTCGTAGCTCTCTAACGCTGGGACCGGCACGACGATCTGAAATTCTCCACACGGCCGCCATTTTTGGATTACTACAGCCAGTGAATGGGACAAAGTTCCGATATATGATGAGCAGGTGAGGTATGTTGCGTTCGTAGTCAACGTCTTTTGCCGCCGCCGGCTCTCGTATGGAGGTCACGTGTACTTGTTTTAAACAGAGCTACTAATTTCCTGTCTTCTTCTTCTTTTTTCCCCAAATATTGAGGTCGATGCCAGCGACGGTACGGATGGAGCTATTAACGGGTGTGAGTGCACAGACGATTCCCGTGTAGCTGCACACATCAGATCCAACCCAATTGGCGGTGAGATTTTGTGGATCTGACAGTATAGCCTGCTTCCATGCTTGTAAAGCAATGTAAGCATTCCGGAGCCGAGGGTTTTCAAACACTAGTGAAGAATCGATTGTGACATTCTCGCCGCGGTAGCCGAACTCGTCCCGGTAGTAAAGCAGTTGACACTGCTTGATGTACATGACTTCGTCGTCAGTAAAACGGCCATTACTGGTAACCCCACCGCCGCCGCCGCCATGAATGTGCTTCTGCTCAACTAGGTAATTCTTGTTTCTGGGTTTGATTCGAGAATGTGAGAAAAAGGGAGAGAGGGCTTAGGATCTGAGAAGGATTAGGGATTTTGGGTGGTGGGAAGAGATTTGAGGAGAGAGAAAGAGAGGAGAAGGGGTTCCGGAAACTCACCTGAGGAAGGATGGTGGCTTTAGCCGGAGATGGAGGGCGCTGGGGCTTGAGAAAGAAGGGGGGAGATTTTCGGAGAAGAAGAAAGGGTAGATGGATGCCGAGATACGGCAAATTGGATTTCTCTTTGACCGTTTCCCTTTTTCTTTTTTTTTCTTTTTTATTTTTTTTATTTTGAACCACTAACATTACTAAGGGTAGATTTGGAATTTCATAAAAAAATTGACGGAAAAACTGACGGTAACACCATGAGGGGGTAATCTCTTAGTAAAACCCTACTTTAAGGACCAAACACATTACAAAAAAAAATACAGGGACCAAACGCATAATATTGGTATAGTTCAAGGACCAAAAAATTATTTTATTCTATAAGTTAACATACTTGGTAGATTATGAGGGTTCAATTCTTGCTATAAACCCTTTACATTTCTTTTTTCCCAATACTTTAAATGGTTTTATTTTTATAAAGGGCCCCTCTTTTTTTTTTTTTTTTTTTGCCATAGGCCTCTCAAAACTTAGGACCGGCCCTGCTCCCATACTTCCCACATCACCGAAATCATAATCATCAAGCTTTAAATCAAAACCCCCAATCATAAATCCTTTTTTTTTTTCAATAACTTCTTGGGTTAACATGTCTGGTTCCTTGAAAATCCAAATTTCTTTTTTCTCTTTTTAAAAGTCAAAGCCTTTTGATTTCACATTGAAATTGAAAATTATGCCCTCCCAAGTACACTAAATGTAACGAGGTTCGCGTTCAATGATAATTATTCACCTTTAATTATGGAGCAAGCCAGATAGAAAGTTGTTGGGTTCGGTCGGATCGAATGAGATGGGCGCGGTTGACATTAGGGGTGAGCAATTTTTTAAAAAAATCGGATCGGACCAATGAAAATTAGACCGAACCAATTATTTAGTTTGGTTTTGATCCTAATTTTTTTAAGAACCGAATAATTGGTCTGGTTCTTGGTTTGAGTTTTATAATTCAGTTCTGGAAGCAAGAGGCTCGTCGGCTAGATCTGGAGTAGTAAAGGGTTTTGATTGGCATGGTTGTGAAACTGCTTTGCCGGATTGAATAGAGCGGTTGCAGAGAGGGATGGATATGATGCAAGGAGAGGAGAGAAAGGACTGGGCCGAAGGCAAAGAGAGCATGACATGGCTGGTCCGACGATAGAAAAGTGGGGAAAGTATAGGAGATGGATTTGTTTAGACGGAGATGGAGGGAGAGCGAACTTGGGAGAGAGAGAAAGAGAATGATGAGCTTTAACAGGCTGGAAGAATTGATTTACAGTGATGAAGGGAAAAGAGAAAAGAAAAAATGGGAAAATTAAATTTACAAAATAGACAAAAGTTCCCAGATAAAGTACCTCAGTTAATCGACATTAGAAGCCTAGTTAAAAATTGGATTGATCATTAACGGCAAGGATCATATCGCATCCAATTATAAAGTACGTGATTGGTTAAATTTGAGATATTGTAAATTGGTTGGTCAAATCAGTTACCTGCGGATAGTACGATGGTTAAAAAAATAATTTCCCCTTATACAAATAACTATCGTACTATTCGTAGGTAATCAATTTGATTAACCACATTACAATATCACAAATGTGACCAATGTATTCAGTAATTTGGTGCGATGCGGTCCTTGTCATCAACACCACATCCAATTTTATAACAAACATGTTAACGTGAATTATCGGAAGGACTATACGAATGATATTTTTATTTTTCAATGACACCCCTTTCTTCCCCAAACATTTTTCACCTTTCTTGGTTTTTTGAAAGACAAAAATATCCTTTTGTACAATCCCTTCGTTAATCCACGTCAATTGACTCGTTACAAAAATGGATGGGGCGTATGTTGATGGCAAGAATGACATCACATCCAATTACTGAGTATATTGGTCACATTTGAGATATTGTAATGTGTTTGATCAAATCAGTCACCTACAAAAAAGTATGATAATTATTTAAATAATTTTCCCAGTATTTTATAATTATGTTTTCTACTTGCCAAACATCTATAATACAATAGAGCTCACTCTCGCACGCTTACAATTGACTTGGGATAAAAAGGGGTCAGGATTTACTGTTTTACAGTGATCCAACGGCCCTTATTTCCCTTAGCTCTCACATGTGCGAATGACAGTTTTACAGTTTTATGTTATCAGGGTTTACTGTTTTACGGTTTTACAGTTTTATGTTATCATAATTAACTTAATCAATTTAATTTTTTTCCGATCCGTAATTTCGTATACAAATTAATTGAAATATTTGTTTTTCTTTTTAAGCATTATCGTAATCTTTTGCCCGGCCGTTTTTCCGACCATAATTTCGTATACAAATTAATCAATTTACTGTTTTACCAAGATTCTACGGCTATTTAATAAAAAATTATTTTGCAACACCAATTTCCAAATAATGTCTCTCAATTTTTTTTGAAGAATTTTCATTGTAGTTTTTAAAAAGTTGATGAATGTCAAATTTTTAAACGAAAAATTATGTGCGGGCATTCATTTCAATATAATATTGATATATATGAAATATAAAAATGTCTCTCTGTTACGTTTAATCTCACAATCTCAACCGTTTTTATCACGTTTTTTTTCATCCCTATTTTATTACTGCGAAAATTATTAAGATATTACGGTTTACAAAACGGTTTACAGTTATTATTTTACATTTAATATTTTTGCAGTTAATATTTTACGGTTTTTCTTTTACTGAGATATTACGATTTTACAGTTAATATTTTATAGTTTTATAGTTTTATGGTTGCGAAAATTTGTATTTTTACAGTTATTATTTTACATTTAATATTTTTATAGTTAATATTTTACGGTTTTACAGTTATTTGCGAACATTTGTTACTCTTTTACTGAGATATTACGATTTTACAGTTAATATTTTATAGTTTTACAGTTTTATGGTTGCGAAAATTTGTATTTATATTTTTTTTCTTTTTAATTGTTATCGTAATTAACTTAATCAATTTAATTTTTTTTCGACCCGTAATTTCGTATACAAATTTAAAAAAATTAAAAAAACGTAAGTTTTGTAATTTGAAATATTTATTTTTTTCTTTTTAACTGTTATCGTAATTAACTTAAGCAATTTAATTTTTATCCAGCCCATTTTGTCCGGCCCACAATTTCGTATATAAATTATTAATTAATCTCTTCGTTCCGGGCAAAGAGACCCTGTTTGAAAGTCAATTTTTTTAAGAAAATAATTTTTTTAGTAGTTCATTTCTACAATATATGTTTCATTTATTGATAAATTTTCAAATTAACGACGTGTCATCAATACAAACAAGAGTACTAGTATTAAAATATTAAAGTACAAACATACGTTGTTATACAATTAGAGACAACAAATGAAGGAAAATATAATAAGTAAAAGGGCCAAATTAATAATAGCCTACAAAAGCCAAATCCCTAAAATCCACAAACCGGGATCCTCCCCTTCAGGTCAAGTTTTGTCTTGGCGGCCAAAAAGCTCTTGGAACGGAAATTTTGAGGTTAATTTTTGAATTTGATAATCACTTCATTTTGAGTAAATAGTTCACGTTTGAAAGTTACATTTTTTTAAAAATGATTATTTTAATAGTTTATTAGTAATAAAATAATATTTTTATATCTTTATTTTTTTAAAAACTCTTTAAACATTTTAAAATTAAATAATGAACTCATAGACAATAGGAAGAGGTATTTGCGTTTCATAATGAGTGGAAGGGTAAAAAGAGGTGGAATCAAAAAGATAAAGTGAAAAATAACGGTAAAATATTCTTGTATCCCAGAACCATAAATAAAGGTCCAATTTGGGGAAGGTTAAAATTTGAATAAAACGATTTTATGAATATTCTTTATAAAATAATTATTTTTATTTGATTCATTATGTATTGATAAATTTAACCATAAGAAAATAAACATTCGTCTTATAAATAAAAATCTATAAAATGATATTATATGAGACTTACTATCCGGGGAATATTGTGAAAGATTCTCCATCCCATTGCCAATCATCAAGTTTAAAGAGGATCCAGAATTTTTAGATTTTATCACATTAAAAATTTACTATTTTATTATTGAATAAAATAGATTTCAAGATAATGTGATTTGACTTTTGAGGCAAAATTATAGTCATGATTTTCCCTCTTCACCACCTCCGTCCACAAGCAACTTTAGAAATTACTAGATTTGCGTGTCCGTATCTATGGTACGGTACTAGTTTATATGATTTCGTCAATTAAAATAACAATGTTTAAATAGAAAGTGTAATTTTAAACTCGACTCATAATTGAGTTATATGTAACTGACCCATGACCGCTCATAATATTAATTGTAGTGGATGACTTTGTAAAAACTAAAAGATGATTGATCATAATATTAATTGTAGGGGGTGACTTTGTAATTGGGAGTTAAAGGTGAATAACTACTCTCACACATGTGAATGTGAAGATGAATCACAACCATTAATTTTTTTAATATAATTTAATCTCAACCTCTAAATAGCTTTAATCAATTGCACATGTGTGAGTATGAGCTCTATTGTATTATAGACTAGTACTCTTACCCGTACCGATGGCACGGCGACAGTTTGTGAATTTATCAATAAATGAAGCAGATAATGTGGAAATGAATTAATATTTACTTATAATTTGTCTAAGTTAATTACGATAACAGTTAAAAAGAAAAAAAACAAATATTTCAAATTACAAAACTTACAATTTTTTTAAAATTTATTTGTATACGAAATTGCGGGCCAAAAAAAATTAAATTGATTAAGTTAATTACGATAACAATTAAAAAGAAAAAAAATTAAAATAGAAATATTCAAAACTTAGACATAAATTAAATTGGGATTCAGATTCAAAAAATAAATTGATTAAGTTAACTACTGATCACGCGTTTTTTGTGGTGATCTTGTCTTGTCGTCCACGTGTGAGCGAGGATGATGTGGCAGCTTCTGGTTCGTCCTTTTCGCTTAACCTGCACAAAATAAACAACAAACACCGTTAAGGTGTCGGGGCGGCCCGACTAGAACCCTCCGGCGTGAGAGTCAGGTTTCCGGTAGAGAATTGGTAATAAATAGGTCGTGATAAATGTTTGATAGAAAGTTGTGATAAGAGAGTTATGATATCGCTGAAATTACTTACCTTGCCTTAAATGTGGGATCTCTTATTTATACCTGAAGTGTATGGCGACGTGGCAGCTAGCGATTGGGGAGCATAAAGCGGCAATCATTAAATGCGTTGAGGGTATTCGTCAGGAATGAGTGAACTGTGCGCTTGTCAGGGAGTTGGTGGTTGCGTGCAGCGGCTTTCTCGGGCCTAGGGAAACGGTTTGTCGGGGTGGATGATGATTGATCCGAAGCCGAGGCCGAGTGGTTCTTGTGACGAAGGCTTTTATTATTTGCCGAGGCTGATGATAATGGAGACTGATTTGGTGGCGGGGCCGAGGGTGCCAGTGGTCTTTTAGGCCAGTCGTGGCTGGGCTCGTCATAGTCTTCGGCGTCACGATCTTGAAGTGATTTATCTTAGGGGTGAGTGGTCATGTCCTCGCTCTTGGTGGCTTTTCGGTGGGACCCTTTTTGCCGAGGGTTGAGTACTTGGCATCTTAGAGGTCAATCCCTCGGTTTAATCCTTTCTTGGCCCCCTACTTTTTGGTTGCTCGGCGTCGAGAAGGTAAAAAGTAATATCGTTGCGGTACTCGTAGGAGGTCGGCGTTATGTTTACGGCCGAGGGCGACTTATGGGTTTTTAATTCGAGGCGATGCCGAGCATTTTAACGATGAGATTTGTTGGAAGTTTATGGGATGTTTTTGCATATGCAATGATCGGGGCGTTCGTCTTTTCAGTTGTCAGTTCATTAAATGCGGGTTTTTGGCGGTTTCTTGGTTTTCGTTTTGGGCGGCTTTTCGAATTTCGAAAAGTTTTTAATGCCGCCTTTTTCCGTACCTCGAATCCAGAGAAAATGATGACGTGGCGTCGTTTTAGGTATGCTCTGAAAAGACACGCGGGTTGGCCCGATGAGTTTCCTCAGGGGCTCCGCCTCGTAACGATGTCGTTGTAGGGGGTATAAGAACCTTCTTTTTCATCTTTTACCGTTTACCGTCCTCATTCTCTTTCTACCTTATTTTCCTTAACGTTTTTAGGCGATTTCCGGCAAAGATTCTTGTTCCACGGTTGCATTCTTGTCTATCTGCAGCTCGTAAGTGTTTTTCTTCCTTTTCTCCACGTTTTCTATGTTCCTCCTATTTTGGGTGGTTTCCACGGTCATTTCCGTGTTTTTCCGACTTAGCATTGGTTTGTGGTCTTTTGGGTTTTAACGTTTAGGCATCTTTTGGCTTTTTTGGCGTATTCTACTTGTTTTAACGGTAGATTTCTCCGGTCGATTTTCCTTGGACTTTAACCTTGTTTGAGTACGGTTTCTTCTCCTTTCCTTTGTTTTTGTAGTAGAGTATGTCTCGTAGGATTACCTTTTCCTATTTATCTTCTTCGTCTTCTTCTAGGTTCCTCCATGGGCCGATAGATCTGGAGCAGGGTGATTCGAATACCCGTTTCGGTTAGGAGTCCTCCTCCTTTTCTTCCCGATGCGTGGCCGAGGCTTACGCCTCCGCAGAGTGAGTCTCCGGTGGCCGAGGATCTTTCTCGTGCCACAGTACCCTTTCGAGGCGTAGCAGATCCTTTAAGCGAGGTACTCTCGCGGTTTCGGCCGAGAATGATGCCGGGGCGTTGACCTCGGCGGTTTTGAGGGTGGCGACCTATATGATGGCAGTGAGTGCGTACCTCGCGGTCCCGCTTGGAGAGGTGTAGAGGTGAAAGTTTGTTTGGCCGAGGAGATTGTGGTGGATACCGTGATCTATAAGGAGGCGGCCAGTGGGTCCTCTCGGCTCGGAGGCTACAGGTCATGCTTTCGATTTCTTCCTTAGACTCGGATGGTAAGGGCCCCTTTGTTGAGTCAGTCTTTGGGAAGTCTCCTCACGGTGGTCCTATGTATAGGCAGTGCGAGGATGGATGGGTGGCGGTTACTCCTCGGCAAGCGAGGTTTCTCCTTGCGAGTTATGGGGTGAAGGTTAGCCCTTTGGAAGTTCGGCGGCAGTTTTTTACGCCCGGACTATCCATTTGGCGCCCCTATGAGAGTGTTTACGTCGTGCGTTCGTATTGGCTTAAGTCGATTACTCAATTTTTTACCGGGGAGAGAGTTTTGCACTTTCGGCAAGATTGAAAGAGGTTTGCGGCAACGGCTTGACTCGGCAGGATGGCTAGTGGAGGCGAGGCTTGTTTCGAGGAAGACATGGGGACGAGGGTGAGAGGGTGCCTCGCGTTTTGAGGCCCTTCGAAAATAAGATAGGTTTGGCAGATGTGGAGGCGTGGTCGCGGGTGTATGGCTCTGATGTTTTCCGAGGTTCCGTTCCAGATTCGAGATTTGGGATTTCCGAGCTGCGGGGCCTTCGTAGCCATGTTGCCTTTTATTCCAGCCTCTTCGAAGTTGCCCTGTCGACCCTTTCATCTGTGAATCCTTGACCCAGACGAGTTCATTGGACCTCTCGCCCAATTTGACCCAGAGCCTTGGTGAGTTTTGTCTGCACCGGCGAAGGGATTCGAGCCTACATTGGGCCTCTTACATTATTATTACAAAGTCAGCATCTCTATGAACCGGCTGACTGCTCTTCGGCATCCTCGGGGATTCCCTCTCTTGGCGAGTTTTGGGAACAAAGACCACAGGTGGTCCGAGAAGGTTCTGCTCGTGGAGTCGAGCCGGGGGTGGAACTTTGAGGTTCCTGAAGGAAAACCTCACGGTCTCTCGAGGACGAAGACTTTAAATCCTGCCGACGAAGCTACGAGGATTGCTATCGAGGCCCCCTTGCTCGATGATGAAGGGGTGCAAGTTTGGTCATATAATTGGAAGGCCATAGTGGAGGATGAGGGCCTCTATCAAGGTTAAGGTTTCGGGTTGATGTTGATGTTGAGGGTGCGAGAGGCGATTTTTGAATTTTACGTGAGCCGAGATGGCTGGACTTGCACGAGGTTGGGTGTTTGGCTCGGTGTGTCCGAGATGTGAGGGTATAGATGGGCTCGAGTGCCCGACATCAGGTTAATCTTGTTCATTTCTGTCTACTATGTTTCTCTCGGTTTTTGTTTGGGTTTCTCTTCTGAATATTGATACAACCTTCCTGTTTTCTTTTTGTAGAAATGGCGCTTTCACGAGATGCCGTTCTGGCCAGATTAAAGGCCGAGGAAGAACGAAGGAATGCCGAGCTAAGGGCTTCGGCGGCTAAGGTTGGAAATAAGGGAGCGCTGCCCACTGTCGGCGTATTGGAAGATCGCACCAAAGTGGCCCCTTCCTCTGCTGCTCCTTCTTCGGCTTGCCCTTCCACCAAAGCAAAAGCGACTGCGGTGATGCTCAGGGCTAAGAGGCAAAAGACTCGAGGCTAGGCTTCGCCCTCTTCGACTCCCACCGAGGCGGCTCGGTCCCTTCTCCTCCCACGGCAAGCGAGGTGTCGATAATGAGCACATTATCGGACACGTTGTAGGGCGATAAATAACTTCCGGCCCCCTCACCGGCTACGGGCAAAGGTTACTCGCCGAGGGTGTGCCGGCTGAGGCTGTGAAGACGATGCGTCCCGCTAGGCAGTTTCAATTGCTAGATTTGTGTGGGCTTGCTTTGAGCGAGGTAACCAAATTTCCTTATTTCTCTTTCTCGTTTCTTTTGCTCGCTTTTTTCTGGGTTGCTTATGCTGAATTTGTTTCTGTAACTCGGAGTCGGCATTGCGTCTTATGACGACAGGCTGAATGAGGCTGCCGAGTCCATAAGGGAACTGGAGAGGGATCTGCAAAAGGCGAAGGGGAGATTTCTTACAGTCTGAAAAAGTGAAGTCCTTGGAGGTGGACTTACGCTTGAAAATCGACGAGGTCTCCCGGTGCTTGTGCCGAGAAGCGCGGCGAGGGAGAAGGCTTTGAAGGATGAGGCAGGTGAAAGGATCGGAGGGTGGCCGAGCTGGAGGCCAAGTTGAAAGGTGTGCTGGGTCAAAATGACCAACTGAGGGCCGAGCTAGCCACGAGGCCCAGCGAGGAGGAGGCGCGGGCGACGTATCGAGATTCGCTGGAATACGGGACGGATGTGCTAAATTACATGGAGACCAGCCGAGTCCAGGCATTCCGAGCTGCGGTGGCGATTGGGGTGCCGATGCCGGAAGTGGTGAAGATGGCGAACCTGGCCTCTTTCGGTCCGAAGTGCCGAGAAGCGTCCTCGCTCGTGCCTTTTGATGATACCGAGCTGGGCCAAATACGGGATTCTGATGTTGCAGTTCAAGCTCCTGAGTGGCTGCCTCCTCCTGCCGATGTGAACAATCTTTTTGTCCTGCTGGCTCAGGAAAATGCATACATAAAGGATAGCTATCGCGGCTTCACGGTGCCGAGGCCGGCCACTCCTCACCAGGCGCACTATGTGGGCGATCAGTTAATGGCCGAGTTGGAAGGCCAGAAAACGAGCAGGGAAGAGCTGTCTCAGAGCCAGTACATTTCTGAGTAGGTGGCGGCTCGCGAGGAGGAGGCCCGGGAGAGGGGAGGGGACGTAGCTTAGGAAAGTTTTAGTATCTTTTTAAAGACAATGATTTTTTGATGGCTATCTGTAATACTTTTGGTGTATATTGCAAGTATTTTGTTCTCCGTTTATTTCTCTTATGCAAGTGTTTTTTCTGTTTGATGCGAGTATGCAAGTGTTTGGCGAGACAATTCTCTTGATTTCGAAGAATTTTGGCGAGACAATGCGATCTCGAATTGGCGAGACAATGCGGTCTCGAATTGGCGAGACAATGCGGTCTCGAATTGGCGAGACAATGCGGTCTCGAATTGGCGAGACAATGCGATCTCGAATTAGCGAGACAATGCGATCTCGAATTGGCGAGACAATGCGATCTCGAATTGGCGAGACAATGCGATCTCGAATTGGCGAGACAATGCGATCTCGAATTGGCGAGACAATGCGGTCTCGAATTGGCGAGACAATGCGGTCTCGAAATGGCAAGACAATGCGGTCTTGAATACATGGTTTGAACAAGTTTTCTCACTTGAAAATTTTCCTTTCATATAAAATGATTACAGATCATTGATAATACTTTTTCAAGTGGTCTGAATGCCAAGGGTTTTTAGAGGGTTCCATCGGTTTCGCGAGCACAGTAGGTTCTGCTTTCGAATGTTGTCTATGATTTTTATGCGGTCCTTCCCAATTGGGAGAAAGCTTGTTTCTTCTGGCTTGTTGCCTGTTACTTCGATTTTTCTCAACACCAGGTCGCCGACCGAGAACGTGCGAGGATTCACCCTTTTGTCATGATGGGCTTTAGCTAGCTTTTTGTAGTTGATGGCCTTCATCCGGGTTTCGAGCCTTCTTTCTTCAAGGTAATCAAGGTCCAGAGTCCTTGATTCTGTGTTCGCCTCTTCATTGAAATGGGTGACTCTTGCAGTGGGGAGAGCCATTTCGACCGGGGCCATGGCCTCGGTTCCATATGTCAAGGAGAAAGGCGTTTCCTCGGTTGAGCCTCGGCGAGACGTTCGGATTTCCCATAAGACGGCCGGAAGCTCCTCGAGCCAAGCACCTTTCTTGTCATCTAACCTTCTTTTCAAGGCATGAAGTATTTGTTTGTTTCCAGCCTCCGCTTGGCCGTTCCCTTGGGGGTGTGCTACCGAGGACTTCCAGTGGCGAATTCCTCTCTCCTCGCAACTGGCCGTGAATCTGTTTGAAAACTGTGTGCCGTGGTATGATACAATGGCTCTCGGTAATCCATATCTGCAGAGGACATTGTCTCGAATGAAGTCGATGGCCCTTTGTTCGGTGATGCTTGCTAAGGGTTTGGCCTCGATCCATTTCGTGAAGTAGTCCACCGCCACTATCACAAACTTGTTCTTTCCTTTGGCGAGGGGAAATGGCCCGATTAGGTCCAGTCCCCACATTTCGAAAGGCCATGCTGCGATTACCGGTGTTTGAGGTGCCGAGGGTAATCTTGGAATATTAGCAAACCTTTGACATTTGTCGCATTTTCTGGCATATACCTCGGCATCCTTTCTCAACGTCGGCCAATAGTATCCGTGGAAAATGACCCTGTCGGCCAAAGTTCGAGCCCCTGGATGGCTACCACATACCCCTCCATGTACCTCGGCTAGTAATCCTTGTGTGATTTCTGGTCGAACACACCTTAAGAGAGGTTTAGTGAAGGACCGCCGGTATAGTACGTCCCCAATTAAAGTGTATCTGGCCGACCTTCTTGCCATTGCCCATCCTTGTTCTTTGTCGCTGGGTAAAATGCCTTGGTCGATGTACTTTTTGATGTCATCGATCCAACACTCTGTCGCCTGTTCCAGCATCAAAATCTTTTCTTTATCAATGGACGGGGTCTCCAGGATTTCGATCCATGTTTCTGGGGGGAGCTCGTCGGGTTCACTGGTGGCCATTTTCGAGAGGTGGTCTGCCTTTGTGTTTTCCGCCCTTCCGATTTGTTCCAACTCCCAGTATTCAAATTGGGCGAGGACACCCACGGCTAGTTCTCGGTATTTGTCGAGGGTTGGATGGTTTACCCCATATTCCCCCGAAATCTGCTTCACGACAAGCTGGGAGTCGCTGAAGATCAAGATTTGGGTAGCCCCTATCTCGGCGGCCAGTTCGGCACCAGCTATCAAGGCTTCGTACTCGGCGACGTTGTTCGACGCTGGGAAATTCAGTTTCAAGGCTTTACTGATCTCCGTTCCGTCTGGTGTTACGAGGAGAATGCCCGCTCCATTGCCATTTTTGCTGGACGATCCATCTACGAACAATGTCCAGGGCTGAGGTGGTCGCGTTTTGCGAGGACACTCTTGCCTGGGCACTTGTTCGCTTGTGGAAGGTCCTTGATCTGGCGTATCGCTCTTCCCTTCTGCCGAGGTGAAGGAGGCTTCGGCAATGAAATCAGCCAGGATTTGAGCTCTGATGGTTTTTCTTGGAAGATAAACAATTGCATACTCCGTTAGTTCGATGGCCCACTTCATCATTCTTCCAGCAACATCAGGCATGTGTAATATTCTTCGCAGAGGCAAGTCGGTATAAACCCCGATTTCATGGGCTTTGAAATACGGCTTCAGTTTTCTCGCCGTTATCATTAGCGCGAGAATCACCTTCTCGATGTGCATGTACCTCGTCTCTACTTCAGTCAGTGCATGTGATACATAGTAGATGGGTTTCTGAAGTCCTCCTTCCTCTCGCAACAGCACCGATGCTATGGCTGTGTCCGTTACCGAGAGATAGACAAAGAGTCTTTCTCTTGGTGTGGGGCAGCTTAGCAAGGGTAGGCTGCCGAGGTATTTTTTGAGCTCGGCAAACGCGAGGTCGTCCAGCGGTTAGGATATATGGCTTTCACCCAGGAGACCCGGGTTCGATTCCCGGCAATGGAACCAAACTGATCACGCAAAAAGTGTGGTGATCTTGTCTTATCGTCCACGTGTGAGCGAGGATGATGTGGCAGCTTCTGGTTCGTCTTTTTCACTTGACCTGCACAAAGTAAACAATAAACACCGTTAAGGTGTCGGGGTAGCCCAACTATAACCCTCCGGCGTGAGAATCAGGTTTCCGGTAAAGAATTGGTAATAAATAGGCCGTGATAAATGTTTGATAGGAAGCTGTGATAAGAGAGTTGTGATATCGCTGAAATTACTTACTTTGTCCTGAATGTGCGTTCTCATATTTATACCTGAAGTTTATGGCGACGTGGCAGCTAGTAATTGGGGAGCATAAAGCGGCAGTTATTAAATGCGTTGATGGTCTTCGTCAGGAATGAGTGAACTGTGCGCTTGTCAGGGAGTTGGTGGTTGTGTGCAGCGGCTTTCTTGGGCCTAGGGAAGCAGTTTGTCGGGGTGGATGATGATTGATCCGAAACCGAGGCCGAGTGGTTCTTGTGACGAAGGCTTTTATTATTTGCCGAGGCTGAGGATAATGGAGACTGATTTGGTGGCGGAGCCGAGGGTGCCCGTGGTCTTTTAGGCCAGTCGTGGTTGGGCTCATCATAGTGCCGAGGGTCATGATGCCGAGGCTGAAGGGATTATCTTAGGGGTGAGTGGTCATGTCCTCGCTACTGGTGGCTCTTCAGGTGGAACCCTTCTTTGTGCCGAGGGTCGGGTCCTTGGCGTGCCGAGGGTCAATCCCTAGGTTTAATCCTTTCAGAATGAATATCTGATTAATTAAAAAAGCATACTCTCTTCGTTCGGGGTAAAAAGTTTCCATTTCAAATCAATTTTTTTAAGAAAATGATACTTTTTATAGTTCATTAGTGATAAAATGATATTTTTATGCTTTCATTTTTAAATTATGTTTTTTAAGTAAAATACCTCAAAAATAGATAAATGAACTCTTTACCCAAAACAGAAGGAGCAGTTACCGTACTATCCCTAAATTATCTCTCTATATATAACAATATATTTAAAACTAAGGATGAGCTAGGGCGTAAGGCAATTGCCTCAATTGGCAATTAGCTATAGTCGGGCAGGGAAGCATTTGAGTGTACAATGCTACTCCATTATACTTAGACTAAGTATTCTGTAAGATGATTTTACATATCTTAATTCGTAAGAAAGAACTCAATTTTTTCATAGCTCAATCCACCAATATATGATGAGTCGAATAAGAAAAATCCGTCTTATAAAAAATAACCGTAAAATCGTCTTATTTAATTTTTGTCTTCTTCGTAAATAAGTGTCTCCTATATACTTTAAAATATTCTAAAATAAATTAGTACTTTTTCTTCTTGTGAAATGTTTTTTTAAGCCAAATGGAATGACTATTGTACCTCTTTTCCATGAAAGATATTGGATTTCGTTTATTGGACCCACCAAGACTAATTGAGAGCATTTAAAAATAAATTGTATAAAATCAAACATTCTTTTAAAAATTATGTAAAATAAACCAGAAGATACTTATTTTTGGGAATGATGACGCACTATAAGTTTTCCTCCCATGTAAAATTTCACTCTCCCGTCCTATGAGATATAAGTTGTTCAAACTTCAAATGAACATTCACATCATTGATGTTATGCAATACACACATCGTATGCTTACACATGAGATACAAATTTTGAAAATAACTTTCTTATAGTATGCCACATCCGCTTTCACATAAACTCATATGTTCATAATTAAACTTTTTTTTTAATGTTAAATTCATTTTACAACTTTTTAATGGTCTCACAATCACATCTAATATACAATCAAGATCATAATCACACATATGCAACTGACTAAAATTATTTAGAGGTTGAGATTAAATTATCTTTAAAAATTTAACAGTTGTGATTCACCCTCACATTCACATGTGTAAAAGTAGTTATGCACTTTTAACGTACTATTACAAAGTCACCCCTTACAATTAATATTATGAGCAGTCACCCATTTTTCTCATAAACAATCACCCCTTATAAAACATCACTTTTACATTAATACATTGATGAGCTCGGCTCAAATCCTGGTCATGAGCCGAGCACATGTGCCTTCACGTGATAAGCACGTGGAGGACATGGACCAGGGAAGTAGTCACCTGAGCAGGATAACTCGGGGTAAACATTCTACATACATCCCGAGTAGGAATCTTCCTACCGATTTGACCGAGCAGAGAGCAAGGCTGCTCTAATAAACCAGATATTCATTCCAAGCTTAACTGTCTGGTAACTCACGAGCCAGATATTTAAGTCATGACTCCGTCAGTTACGCGGTCAACCCTCATTTATGGTCATAAAGACCTATGATCTCTCCATAGTAATGACTCAGCCCGGATTTCACTCCCAAAAGGGTTATATATACCTTACAATGCTTCATTTCAAAGATACACTCACTTTACACATCGAAACTCTATCATTTTGATTTCTACAAGCTAAATACGTACTCTCACACCTGAGGGCTTTCGCGGGGATCTGTCTTGCATTCCTTCTAAAGTTTTTCTTTTTTGACAGAGTTTTCATAAGATCATACCTTCACATAAGCTCAGATATCCTAAACACCACAAGGAACAGGCCAAGATCAAATTGTGTAGCATCATATATAATCTCACAAGATAGCTCAGTTGATTGACTGAGGCTATCTAGCAGTGAGAATTAATTTCAGCCGCAATATCAAACGGTCATGGGTCAGTTACATATAAATTCTTACAAATAACCCCCCACGACTATGGGTCGAGTTTAAAATCGCACTTTTTATTTAGACATTATCGTTTCAATTAATGAAATCATATATACTGGCACCATACCATAGGCACGGGTACGAAGATCTAGTATATAATTAATTAAACTCCTACTTTTTCTTCTTCTTTTTTCCTTCACTAACCACCCTTTCCAATGAACCACTTATATCTTATTAACCTTCCATAATGGTAAAGGTTTTTTATAATCCAGATCATACTCCTGTGAACCTTCCATAAACTTACTATGGAGATGTCCTTATTAGATATTGTTATGCACAACAAAAGCAATTGAACAGTAACAATCAATAATAAAATATCAATAAAAGGAACAGAGACATATATTTGGGTTGACAGACTATCGAATTTTTATTTAGGCCAACTTTTTAACACATTCTAGGTAAGTATATAGGATACGATACTAAACACTAAACAGACTCAGAAAAGCTGACTTGCCGCATCGATGCGGTAGCTTCATCCACCATGACGCGGTCGCTTCACTCGACTGTTTTAGCTTGTGAAAGCTTGCTGAAACGACGTTGTCGCGGTCACTCCAAGCAACCTGATGGACGTATTTTATACGTCTTTATTGGGTACTTTTATGACTTAAATTGAGCAATTCCATAAGGCTTTTGGCTACTGATATGTGTTTTTGAGCTATTTTACGAGTTTCAGGGTTTTAGGTGGATTTTTGTGATCTATTAAGCTTTTAGTGAAGATTTCGATAAAGGGGTCAAAGTAGAAAATTGGAAGAAAGACAAAAAGAAAGATTATGACCACCTTGCGGCCGCAAGGTCAAAAGACATTGCCTTGGCAAGGTAGGCAGAAAGACAGCCTCCCAGAATTAGACCCTTGCGGACGCAAGGTCAATACCCAATGCGTCCGCAAGGCCCCCAGAACCGACTTCACGGGGTTTTCGAGCTTGATTGAACCTCATATTCCCCTACAACTCCTTGGTATAAATAAAGGACGGTAGCCAAAGCCAAAGGACGTCCAAGAAGTATTTTTAAACAGCTTTAGCTTAGGAATTAAATTGTATTACGTAGTTTAGTTGTTGTAATTACAGTTTTGAAGATCGATCCATGTATTCCTTCAGTTCATTGTGCAATTCATCTTCAAGGATGAACTAAATATCCATTAATTTAGGGGTTGGGAGGTAACTTGTATCGAATCTATGGCTTAATATATTTTTATTCATTCAATTCTTGTTGATCATGGTGTTTATCAACCCCTTTATTATCTCGCTTTGAACAAACGAATGTAATCGCAAGTAATAAAGGCCTAGAGGTGCGGATAATTGCACGACCAAATGCATATGTCGTACACCGGCTCACCATCTTGATAAATTGAACATATCGATGCACGAGAGTGATAAGTTAGGGTCAGGTTCATATATATGACCTAAGTGACAGTTAGGATTCATATGTTCTTGTGCCTAGGATATAGAATGGATGAATTATTTGGAGATGGAGACTGAACGGTAATTCGACAAGCTATATCTATCTTTCGTGAACGCCCAAGTTATTGAATGATACTTTATTTAAATAAGCTATAAAATAGATACAAATAAAACCCTAAATCCTAGATTTCTCTCCTCCATAAGATCTTTACAATCTGTGATTACTGCCTAGTTTAATTAAATTTACTGTTTTAGTAGAATAATTAGTTTAGATAAAATCAATAAAAATCCCCCTTATTTTAAAATTGCTATCGATATTCTTACTATTTGTATTCTTCTTGACTCTATGGTTCGACCCTTGCTTCCCAAGCTATTCTACAATAGTCTTGTCCACTTGCAAGGAATTAATTAAAATAAGACACGATCACAACCATTAGCTATAAGTGTTGAAGCTTCACGAGAAACCAACATAGTCACTCCATGCGACTGCTTCATGTGACGCACTTACGTCACCTAAGCCAAGGCAACCACTTCGATGCAATAACTCCAAAAGGTCGTACCACGGAGAGCATGCTCCCTGCACCCCCTTTCGAGGCCCAGCCAACTTCTATAACTTGTCAGTCCAGTTCTCATACACTCCACTCGTTCCACTTTAGAGGACTTGACCTTTATCTTGGGTAATCGAGCCATACTATCCAAGTGATATGTCTTTGTTGATGGTGTCTCTATAATACACCAAAACCCACATCGAATGGAAGTGGGTTTTGATAGTTGGATAATAAGTTGGATGCATGTTTCTAACTCGCACAACCTTTCCATGGACTTTTGGTGATTTGTGGTAGGCATAGTTAACTCAGGTGTTCATTTGACTAGTAAGTGAGCACACGTTCTGAGTTGGGTTCGGGTTGTGACAGTCTCTAACTAGATTTTTCATGTTAGAAAAAAAAGCTAATTTCTTTTGCAAACTTTGATAGGGTTCCTTAATTTATTGGGGTAAATTCCTGTCGGTCCACTTTGAAAAGTTTTCAATCGCTATAGTATCCTATATTTTTTAACAATAAAAATCATTTTTGTGGCAAAAAAACTACAATACCCTTAATGAGCCTGAAGCCCGCTACGGATCACTTACTCAGTGTGCATCGCGCTGCATCAATTAATGCACCGTGATGCATCAATTTAGACTACCAAAATCCAATTCGTACACCGCAATGCAACATGTCAAGCCAATTAATACATTGTGATGCATCAATTTAAACTCCCAAATCCAATTCATGCATCGCGAGGCAACAATTCAAGCCCCCAATTGATCCATCGCACTACAAAACATAATGAAACCAAACTTTACCTTCTTTCCCATGCACAATCAACAAATTATTCAAAATTATTCATTTTTCGTGCATCCCAAATCCAAATCAATGCATCAAAATTCACAAATGATGCTTTGTGATTCAAAATTGATACATCCAAATTAAAAAATGGTGCTCAATACGAACAAAATTCTATTCAGCCATTTTATCGAACAAATTACATGCATAGAAACACAAAACACGCAAGTAAATATATTTTGAATCACACACACAAACATAATGAAGAACAACAACAACAACATCAACAGCGGGAGATGAATAAGTAAAAGAATGGAAAGTTAGGGTGATGAAGACAGTTATGTAGTAACCACTGTTCTTTTTCACCACCCAATTGCCCACTCTCTTTCCTCTTCATACTTTTTTTTGCCTTTTCGGGTGAACGAGTTCAACGACGAGGGAAAAGTAGAAGAACGGAGAAGAAGAAAAAATTCATAGGGATATCTGAATTTGAGTATTATAGGAATAATATTTCGAAAATAGACTTTAGCGATTGAAAACAAGAACAAAAGAGTAGAACGAATAAATGTTTGGGAAAAGGTACCGGTCAACAATTTCTCATAATTCCACATCTAAATACTCATTTTATTTTACTTGAGTAGGTGAAGTGAGTCAATTCAACAACTTGACTTGAATAATCCTAAATTGATTGAACTCAGAACCCATAATTGCCAACCAGATGTACCCTATATATGAAGATTGCCAAATGAAATACTATATGTAGCTAGGATTCAATATAAAAAAAAACAACAACAACACTTGTTGAAATAGTCACCAATGATGTATCCAATGATACACCATCTCATGAGTCATCAAGTAAAAATTGCAACAGAATAAATAAAATAATTAATAAACGAATCAAGCAAAGATACACCAAGCTGTAATTTATGTCTACAAGTAAAACACTTGTAGACGATGCCTCATGGAAAAATTTCCACTATAATAAAAGATTGCAACTGTTTACAATATGAAAACAAATCGTTTAGAGAGTAGAAATCATTATGAAAACTCTTAAGAGAGAAGATATATCTAATCTATGCTAAACACTCTTGAATACATCAATAAATTAAAAGAACACGAAGAGTGTAGGGCAAAACAGTGAACATCAAAACTGATGAGTTTTCTGATGATGTATCATTGGGTGGCTCATTGGTTTCGTGACAGCACTTCTACGTGCAAAACTCTCTCTGAAAATTCTCTGCTTGGGTCACTAGACGTCCAAGGCTGATATTTTCTTTTATAGAGCTCCTAGGAAACCTTTCCACCAAGAAAACAACTTGCCAAGGCAATGTTAGGATTAGAAAAAGAGTTATTATGGGAATAAACCTCTAATTTCTACAAGTTACGGATTGTAATATGTGAGTCCATAAACAAGTCAAAGACCAAACTTCCTAGTAATTACCTAGAAAGACAATAACAACACATGTCCTAAAAGCTAGGACACGGCAAGAAGGAGGATGAAAATAACGCACGGTTATTTTACTCCAACAATCCCCCTCTTTGTTGTTACCTTTCTAGTCAAAGAAAAATATCATGACCACATGTGAATAAACTCCTTTTAAATATAACAATTCATAATATCCAAGAAAAATTCAAGATAAAATAAATTATCAAAAATAGTTTTAGCCAACAAAAATCCAACCAAAGCACAAACTCCCCCTTCATCCAATATTATCTCCCCTTTCATCTACTCCCCCTCTTTGAGCAGAAAAGACAACAGGATGAGCATCCAACCATTCCTATAGAGATCGGTGATATTAATGTCGAAGTCTGGAATTGGAAAAAAAAATCAACAGGGATTGATGAGGCAGTGGATGATACAGCATTGGGTGCATCATTGGCTGGAGCAATAGATGTTGGACTTGGCGACCTTGATTCAATGGTAGAGGAGCTGGATTCTTAAACCATAAGCTAGCCAAATTGTTAGTACAAACCCAATATAATCCAAACTCAATTATAATATAAAGGGTTAAAGTATACAACGACTATAACCAATTAAGGAAAGTTTAAATGAAACTCAACTACTTACCATCAAGTGTATTATAGGCGTGCAATAGAAACCTTTTTGGACATGAAAATAGGATGATAAGCCAAAAACAAATTAGGAAACTAGATTTCTTGATCAAAAACCAAAATAATTAGAATACCATGACAAGATAAAATAGGAAACATAATTAAATGCTAACTAGAATACCATGACAACCCCTAGGAGTGCTTCCACCATATTTTTGAGTATCCAACAAGCTCTTTCCAAACAATCAACCTTCGACATCAATCATTTTTGAACAAGAGAGAGAGAAGCACTTGTTTGCACATAATTATCTAGTGCATAAGAATCAAAAGTATGATATAATCACCAAATATGCATGCCCTAGTGTGTATGCCTAGAATGATATAGGAAGAATTAAAGACAAATGCGCACACACGTGATGGACTGGAACAACTGATGAGTTACCCAATGATGCTTCATCTGGAGTTTCATCGCAAAATCAGAGTCAATGAGTCAAAAATCTTTCTTCCAAAAGCAGAATTTCACACAAATTTCCCTATGGGAATTGAACTTTACTTTATTTCAAGCTTCTTTTATCCACTAGGTAGCTTTCACACATTTTAAAGGATAGCCCTCTTTCACAAGATTAACCCATGGGAACATGAAGCTCGTGCATGCACCACAATATCAAGTGAAACGCTACAAACCTTATACACAGGTAGCTCTTTCCTTTATGAGCTTCATTTTTTAACTTTCACAAGAGCACCTTCAAGCTTACCAAAAACTGGGAGAAGGAGTAACCATTTGAAAAATGACTTACAATTGATTTAACAAGAGAAACCATAAGCAACCATATACATAGGGCAAGAAATCAGATGAAACAATCGTGTAAACCTTAAATGCAGGATGCCTAAAAAATTTATTTTATTTTCTATTTATTTATTTATTTATTAAATATACAAGCGTAAAAATCAAATGGCACACAAAAGTAGAGATTTTCTCAAGATTGAAAATCTCTCAAAATAATATGTTATGGTGAAAATATCAGCCAACTGATTTTTAGTCATAACAAACTCTATTAGATTATGCATTGCTCAACCAAGTCTCGAATAAAATGATGTCTAATGTTAGCATGCTTGATTCAAGAATGTTGAACTGGATTTTTTTGAAATATTTATCTCACTAGAGTTGTTACAGTACACAATCAACACATCACTGTGTAACCCAAAATCCTCAATCATCTGGTTTATCCACAAAAGTTATGTACAACAACTACCCACTACTACTTATTTAGATTCAGCAGTTAATAGTGAGACACAATATTTTTTACAATTGTACCAAGAAACCAGTAAATTCTCCAAATAAAAACAAATATTGGTTATACTTTTTCTATCATCAATGTTTCCAACCCAATTAAATACGCTAAAAATAACCAAGTAGACGTTAGCTTCCATGGCATTGTATCTAGCGTACAAGCACACACTATATATAGTGTTCTAAGACTCCCCGTCTAGCTCCGCCTAGGCGCTAGGCCCCTCTCTACCGCCACGACTTTCTTAGTCGCCGCCTAACCGACCAAGTCGGCGCCTACGCCAAACCTCGTCGACCTTAATTTATTTTTGTAATTTTGATTTTGTAGCATGCGGTGACCGGAGAAAGAAGGGAGGCGAACTGGAGAAGGAAGGGGGAGTGTTAATGGTGAGGCAAAGAGGGAGGTAATGGGGGCGAACTGGAGTAATATCTTCTTTTATTTTTAGTTCTAAACTTGGCTGGTTTATTGCTTTGGGGTAGTTGAGAATTGAGATTAATGGTTGGTTTGTATATTTTTGTTCATTTTACAAATATAAACAAGTGTTTGATAAAATGAAAAACAAAAAAAAAAATTTAATTTGTAGTCAATGTGTTTGATCTTTGATGTAAATTATCAAAAAAAATGGTAATTATGCCTTAATTCTAGGCCCCGATTACGCCCCGACTAGTCCTCTAGGCGCTAGGCGCTAGTGTGCCGCCTAGCGGCCACCTAATGATTTTTAGAACCTTGACTATATATGATAATTGAGTGACTAGCAGTTAAGTACAACAAACTTCCTATCATAGTCCTACACAAAATGTGGGATGACCCGATTTGGGTTTTCAAATATAAAACATTCTCAAGATTGAATTTTTTCATCAAGTAATGGACATACTTGGCTTAAGAGATGAACATCCCGTCACATGTTAAATTTTCCAACTCATAGGACTTATTTTTGGAAATAAGTGTTCCAAAAACATTGCCAGAATTGGGTTTAAAAACCAAATACCACACATAATTTTTCACAAATGTTTCCATAAGTAAAAATTGATTACGTTCCTTTCGCATGGTATTTATCAACAATTCATCTTCTGATTCAAATTCAGTTTCTGGAACTTCTGGGATGGATGTGCCAGCCGATGAAGCATCATCGGGTGCTTCATTGGTATTTAAAGAAACTGCAGAATCTGAATTTTTCTGCACACACAGGTTCAGAACCAACAATAACTAAAGTACCAACTTCTGAATCTGTAGAAAAACATGTCATGCTAGTGCTAAACCAATTATCTTTGTTACCAACCAAGTGACAATTATCAAAAGATCTTATTCTTGCAAGCACACAATTGTTGGCATTATCAAAAACTTCATATGAATTTTTATCAAACCTCACATGAAAATAGCCATCGCACAATTGACTAATGCTAAGTAGATTAGCTTGAAGCCCTTCAACGTGATATATGTTGTTGAGCTTAGGTAAGCCATCAACATCCAATGTTCATTTTCCTACTATCCTACATTTTGCACCTCCACCATAGGTAACCTTACCTCCATTACAGAATGTGTAGTTTGTCAAGTTCTCTTTTGTACATGTCATGTGGCGAGAACAGCCACTATCGAAGTACCAAGTACCTAGGATATGAGATTTGAAAGATGTAAAAGAAACTTGATAGTTCAAATCAGCTTTTAGAACCCACATGGTTCTGGAAATTTCTGCACATGAGGTTTTGTTTGTTTCGATGAATGTTGTTCCTGATGTGCTACCCGATGATGTTCCTGATGACGTTTCTAATGATGCATCATTCGTTGCATCATCCTGTTCTGGGCAGCAAACATTTTTTGGTTTCCAACCAAATTTTTAGCATGATCAGGCCTTCTTTTGTGGAAAAATGGTTTGATATGACATGGTTCATAGCAGTGATAACACACATACATGCTCTTCCTAGGTTTAGAATATTTTACAAACCTTTTGTTTTGGAGAAGAACATGAAGAAGATTCTCCCCCTTCTTTTACAAACACATTGGGTTGAAAACCTAGTCCACTAGCATACTCTTGACCAACACTATCAAGCATGATCTTACCTCTATTCCCTTTGGACAAAGTCTCATTAGCCTTTTCAAGCTTGAATCTTAATTTTTCAATTTCCTCATCCTTTTTGGCGAGCAAGGTTTCCAATCTAACTATTGATACTTTATGTTCCTCATTCTCATTTAAAAGAAAATGAATGTGTTTAACCATAATGTTCCTCATTCTCACAATCAGATTCATCAGTTCAAAATTTGTATAAAGAGCATTTGTCTCTTTTAAAACAAAAAATGTAATCAGATCTCTCACATCTTTTTCTTCTTTACTATCACTAATAGTAGAGACAAAACTCAATCCTTTTTTTGCGAAACATGCTGGCACATTAATTTGTATAATGACCATATCATATACACGCATGATATTGAATATAATCAAGGTTTAAAGCACAGGCCTGCTCATTAATGGATTTGATGTAGGCTGGCATTTTATCCTTCCATTTCGAATAATTAATCAAAACAAGAGTAGACGGTTTTAAAAATTGAAACACTTTAAGAATCCATTATGGCTACAACAGGACCAGCACTTAGTAAAGCTAAGTGTAGGCTCTGATACTAAATGAAATGCTATATGTAGCTAGGATTTGTAAATAGAAAGCACTTGCTGAAACAGTCACCAATTATGTATCCAATGATACATCATCTCATGGGTCATAAAGTAAAAAACACAGCAAAATAAATAAAATAGTCAATAAACGAATAAGGAAAGATACACCAAGCTGTAATTTATGACTACAAGTAAAACATTTATAGACGATGCCTCATGGAAAAACTTTCACTATAATAAAATATTACAATTGCTTACAATATTTAAAATAAATCGTTTGGAGAGTGGAAATCATTACGCAAACTCCTAAGAGATGAGATATAAATCTATGCTAAACACTCTTGAATACATCAACAAATCAAAAGAACACAAAGAGTGTAGGGCAAAATAGTGAACAGCGAAACTGGTGAGTCTTCTGATGATGTATCATTGGGTGGCTCATTGGTTTCGTGATAGCATTTCTTCGTGCAAAACTCTCTCTGAAAATTCTCTGATTGGGTCACTAGACGTCCAAAGTTGATCTTTTCTTTTATATAGCGCCTAGGAAACCTTTGCACCAAGAAAACAACTTACCAAGGCAATATTAGGATTAGGAAAAAGTTATTATGGAAATAAACCTCTAATTCCTACAAGTTACGGATTGTAATATGTGAGTCCATAAACAAGTCAAAGACCAAACTTCCTAATAATTACCTAAAACGACAATAACAACACATGTCTTAAAAGTTAGGACACGGCAAGGAGGAGGAAGAAAATAATGCACGGTTATTTTACTCCAACACCAAATCATCAAATGAATAGATTTGAGTTCGACTTGTCCATGTTAGCAATTTGACTCTCCTAATACAGTTTCTTTTGTTCTTCGTGTTTGTGAAATCCTACGGCTCCCTTGGGTCTCCTCTTTACAGTGAACCCACAAAAAAAAATAAGAAAATGCAGGTAGAGTAAAAAACAATCGAGTCTCATATAATTTGGAAAGTTTACGATTGTAAGAAGATAGAAAGAGGATGATTTTACTCGAACACTAATTAAGTGGCTGCCACTTCAAGATTGATCTTCTTATTGAAGATTGTTTTTCAAATTTAAACTATTTGAATTGAGAATAGAAATGGGAGAGATGGGCGTGAGATCGAGGAGGGAGAGAGAGAGAAAAAGGGAAAAAAAGGGTAAGTCTTATGTAAGACTTTTTTATGGATCTTTATTCGAAAGACGGAGATTCACTCTTTCACAACTTAACCCACCAATATACAGAGGATCCATCTTACAAAAAATATCCATAAAATGGTCTTACCCAATTTTTTACCGAGAGAAAATGAGGTGTAAAAGGTAATGTGGTCAAAATGGTTTTAAAAACTTAACTAGTTAACTGTAGTTGCCTTAAATTTAACTTTACAAGAAGAGAGTTTTAACTTTTAACATCCTTATGATTTTACTAGGCGCGACAACTAGTATTGAACCTTGTCGTGTGTAGATCCCTTGAAAAAACCGGGGAAAAATAAATAGATTTTACTTGGTACCCTACCATAGACAACATTTGTACTTCAATACCTATTGAAAAATATGGGAAGAAAAGGGTTGTAACATAATAGGTTAGGTATGGCAAGGTTGTGTTGCAATTAATAGTATGGAAACTATAACACCTTCTTGTCGGTATGAGATTATTCACTTTGTCCTTCTCATTTTACCTATTTTGTGTTTGGGTAGGATGAGTGGATCAAAAAGCTTTGCTCTATAATGTCTCAATCATAAGGAAGGTCATGTTTGGAAACACCTATTAGACTAAGCTTAAGAGTTGCCATAGGCACAAGCCTAGTGATATAGGCTTAGTGTCAATTGGAATGCCCCTAGCCTTTTCATGATTTGATATACACATTATGTAATGTTTATATCAAGGAAGGGCTGGTGGCATCTATTATGGTGGTGGAGGCTCACTTCTTTTGGAAAATTGGTTGTTTATAACTTTTTTTTTTAATTTTCATATAATTTTTATTAATTTGGTTTTGTGATTCATTCGATTCTAATTTGGATCCTCTTCATCTAGAGGCATCAACCCATTCATTTTTCACATTGTTGACAACGATTATGACTGTGTTAGATTTTTAGATAAATATCGGTTACCATTGATGGATATTATTATTAATGATCGTTTGACATATGATTACGTTTAATTAATCATTTGACCATATGGCTCTCAAGTCTCAAGAATGGTAGACGTTTCTTCTAAAAGAATTAATATGTTTTTTTACGCAATTACATTTTCATAACTCTTATTAATATTAGTTTATTATATGATTTCTTTTAATTAATTGTCTAACCGCATGGCTCTTGAAGAATGAGTAAACGCTTCTTCCAAAAGTATTTATATGGTCGAAGATTTTTTTATTTTTTTATTTTTGCACTAGATGTGATGTCAAAGCTTGAAATACGCAACTGAATTCTCACGACTCAAACTCAAGATTTATGGTTAAAGAAAAACAACGTCCTATCCGTTGATATACGTATTTAGTAATGATAAAATTAGGTCTTATGTGAGACCGTCTTATAGATCTTAATTAATAAGATGGAGTAAAACTGTTTTACAACTCAATCCATCATCACATAATGAGTCGAATCATCAAAAAAATCTATTTTACATAAAATATTCATAAAATTATCTTACCTAAATTTTTACCTAATGATAAAAGAAACTCTAATGATCCAAATAGTTGAATCAATTAGGCCTTGGTCACATCTCCAGCACGTCTTTCTTTATTATGGTGTCGTATTATTGGATGATACTAAGAGTGGTGATGGGATAAGCAAAAGGGAAGGACACAAAAGGGAGTATATTACATTTTCACTAACTATCCTTTTTAGTTAAGAAATTTTATTATTTTAAAGAAAATAAAAAATGATCTCATCAATTAATTCTTTTGAAAAAGGAAAAGAAAATACTTTGAAATGATATTAAAGCTTTTGATGCGACAAAAATGCAGTTTGGGCTGCCCGTATGATAGATAAGATATCTGGGCTTGATCTGCTTCCTTAAACCTGGTTAAGAACACGAAAACACCTTAGTGGAAATGCAAGCCTTGGTCTCGCGAAACCACTCTAGTGTGAGAGTAAGTATCGTGTGATAGAAGTCAATGAACAATTTGACAAATGTTCTAGACTTAAGAAAGTATGTGTACCTTGTTTATGGTTTATGGAGGGATATTTATAGGTTCCTAATGACCTAAACTCCTGGTGGAATTCGGTTTCCATAGATACCCCGCCAATTAAAGATGGAATCCCTAAATTGTAGAGATGATAGGCGGCTGGCCGCATGAATGTAGGAGCAGATAAGACAAGTGTCATGCTCTAATAAGGAAACTTTTGACTTGTATTGGGGAGCAAGCTTTTGAAGTTTCCTGCTCGATACGTGCCCGGGCGTCTGCCCGGCTACCTGGTGGCTGGTGTAGACTGAGTTGATGTACGTGTAGATTCCGGGCATGGCACCTGGTCGGGCAGGCCAGGCCAGTGCTCGACCAAGTTTGGACGAGATGAATCATATTCTTTGCCCGGTGTGAGTGTGGTCCCCAGACATGGCCCCTGATCGGATAGGCAAGGCCTGTGCCCGGTCAGATTTAGACGGGAGTTGTTTTGCTCATTGCTCGATACCTCGGTTGTTTTGTTCGTTAGGTTGGTAGGTCTCATACTAATTATGCTCGTGATTGATACGTGATGATTAGCTCGTGACCCGGCTTGGGCCGGGCACATCATCTTGGAAATACTTTAAAAGAGGGAAAATTCCAAAAATGCCTACTATTTTTTTTATACCATAAAACTCTAAAAATAATTTTGATGCCTAGAAAATTTCAAAAATAATTCTTAACATTTTTAGTATTCCTCTCAGGTCAGAGCTCACATTTGGATAAATATATCAAACCACTGATGATACGAATTACTTTGTATGAGAAATAAAAGTAGTAAGAATAATAAATAAATAAACAACAAAATAATAAAAAATAAATTATGATATTATAACTGTAATATTAATATGTATTTTATTAGTAAATAATAAATTAACTCTAATAGTCTTAAAAAATAATGCTTATTTTTTTATTATTAACTTGAGATTTTTTGGATATAAAATTTTAGTGGAAATTCTTAGTATTTTTACCGAAAAAACATATTGAAATTAAAATAGGAATGGCACTAAAATATTGCATGATTACCCAGTGCAAGCCAGCTCGGGAGTAGTACTAAAATATTGATTTTTTTTTTTTTGTGGAACATGATGTTTTTCGAATACAATTTGACATATATTTTTTTCTTCTTTTTTCAAAATTATGAAATACGTAATTAGTAGTACATTTAAAATACTATAAATTATACTCTCTCCATTCTAAAATTATTGTCATATTGACCCAGCATACGGATTGAAAAAATACTTGATTATTAATATTTGTTTGATATGTAGTTTTATTTAAAATGCATAAATATGTGGTATTTAATTAAAGTAAGATAAAGTTGTAAAAAATATTATCATAAAAAAGAAAGTTTTAAACTATACAATAATTTTGAAATAGACAAAAAATAAAAGCTTAATATTAATTTTGGGACGGGGGAGTATGTTTTTTTATCATTTTGAAAAGGAAAAAAAAGTGTCAAAATTGCATTCAAAAATCATCATATTTGACTCAAAAAAAGACAAATAGGACATATAATCTAAGGTGGACTGGTGGCATGAAATCCAATAAAACGAAACAAGGATTTACTAAGAGCATCTCAATTGTTTACTTTTTATACATCTTCTTGTTTTAAGAAGATGATATTTAGTAATGGTGGAGCACATTTTTAGCAATTCACCTAGGAGAGAGAAGAAAATTAATTCTTAAATAAGAAGATGATTTCGGAAGAAGGGAGGGGGAAGGAGGGAGTGGTGTGGTATATCGTTTGACTTTAGCTGACACGTGCATCATATGCAGAATGAGAAAGGGGTGTGGGTTTTAGCGGCTGATTATTCTCTTTAATTTGAATTTTTTTTTCTTTTTTTTTTTAAAAAAAGTCAGCGTTTGTATCGTTGGAGGGATAAATTGTAAATTTTTGAAGTGTAAAGTTAATGAGGTGACATTAAGACCTAACTAAGAAGATGTATAAAAAAATTATGAATGAGAATATTTATTTTAAATAAAATAAAAAATATATATGTGACGGTTGGACCTAGCTAAAAAAATAACAGAAGAAAATTAGCATCATGGATGCTCACACTATGTAGTTTAAAAACAAATATAAACATAAATACTACCTTACCTCACGCATCTTGTCACATTTTTAAGTGAAATAAAGATAGTATTATTAGACTACACTCATTTTGTTCCATGACTTATAAAATGGTGTACCCAGTACGGAAAGCCCTCACTCAATGTGGGGCTTGAGGAAGGGAAAATCTAACTACCTTACCCTTGCTTTTGCAAGGAGCTTGATTTGACCTCCATGCAACAAAGGGCAGAGACTCCATCATTGCGTTAGACTCCCCCATCTTTAGTCTCCAATATTTATCTTTATATTTTTAGAATCACTTAAAATAACATGCATGATTAAAGACTATTCTATTTCTTTTTATTTTATTTTTTATGTATTATCTTTCAGTTCATAATTGAGTGTCTTTTTTGAAAAAAAAAAGAACTTGTCCTAAAATAGGTATCCCTTTATTATGAATTAAACTTATTAAACTCATCTTTGTTATCTTATGAATTAAAATTATTAAACTTGTCAATTATAGCTTGAAAACAAAAACCATTCATGTGTATGTACTACCCTAAATTAAGTGATCAAAAACTTAAATTTCTTATTTATTTTTTTGGGTTAATATCACTTTTAGTATCCTAACCTTACTTATTTTTTGCTTTTTGTATTATTTGTACTGATTTTATCAAATTTCATCATAAACGTTTTCAATTGTAATCAAATTATATACCTCTCGTCAAATTTCTGTCAAAAGCTAACAGTTGAAGGTATGTAATCTAATAACAATTGAAAACATAAGATATGTAATCTGATAACAATTGAACACTAACAACATGTTAGACGTTAGCTTTTAACAGAAATTTGACCAAATGTACGTAATCTGATGACAATTGAAAACATTTATGATGAAATTTGATGAAGTTATTACAAATGGTACCAAAACAAAAAGTAAATAAAGTAGGGTACCAAAAGTTATATTAACCCTATTTTTTTAGATAAAAAAACATTTATTTTAAAACTTATATTTAGGAAGTAACATATATATATATATATATATATATATATATATATATATATATATATATATATATATATATATATATATATATTTACATATGTAGGGTTGGTCCACAGACATTGTGAGTAACCTGGTGTGGGGAGTAGGATATGGACCTGTGACATTGCAGGCAAAGAGAATTGAATGAAGAAGTGGGGAAAGCCCCCTGCAGGGTACTCATTTTGTTCTTCCTTTTTCGATATTTATTTATTTTTTACATGAAAAGAAAATACATAAATGGGCTAGCTAGTGATATATATGTGGGCTAGCTATCTAAATCATAGAGAATGAGAGTTGTAACATAAATCTAGGCTTTTCTTACTCATCCTGTTGGGGTCAATTAGACTCGAGAAGCTTTGAGTTGTAGCATGCATGCACAGGTGCCCTACAATTAAACCAGGACCAGGACCCCGAACCCGACCCCAATAATATTATTATTGCACTTCAACTTTAGTTTCCTGTCTATCTCTTGCATGGGTCATCAAAACCATCACTTTCTACTACTAACATGATACATCCATCCAAATACAGAAAGTGTGTGTGTGTGTGTGTGTGAGAGAGAGAGAGAGAGAGAGAGAGAGAGAGAGAGAGATCACTTTCAACATGGGTGGCGTCACCCCATGCCTTCTAAGTTCAAACCAATACGACTTGGTCTCTCATGTGTTTAGGTTTCAACAAGGATCATATGCTTTGTTTTGTTGTACCAATTTGCCTTGGTAATGCATCAAGTAAAAGTCATTAATCAAGTGATTAAAGTGGCAAAGTGTTGCCATGGTTAAATTGTTAATAACACAATCTGATGGACTCTATGCTGAAAGTGTTAATAATAGAGTACAATCTCCATTAAGACTATTAATAACACTGTTTAATAATAGAGTACAATCTCAATTAAGACCGTCTTACGGATCTTAATTCGTAGGACGGAGCCTCATTCTCTTACAGCTGAATCCACCAACACACGGTGGATCGAGTAAAGAGCATATGTCTTATAAAAAATATCCGTAAGATCGTCTTACCTAAGTTTTTGCCTTAATGATATATGAAGATGTCTTTTCTAAAAGTAAAATAAAATATAGCTTTTGTAATTTTCTCACTTCAAGCTAAATATCCTGACCATACGGCCGGCTGAGCCGGCGTGACCTAATATATATTTTTCATCCATGCAGCTCATAATTAACTAGATGACTTATTTTTGTGAAATTAGATACACATGAGCTTAGAAGAAATAATTAGTACACTGTTAAGATAAACAAATGCAACGACAAGCAAGCCTGTTGTTGAGTTTGCCAGAGATGGATAGAATAATGCAAGATCGAAAATAGAGAGATTGGAGTCAACGGACTCTTGAAATTTTTATTAAACTAACCTTGTACACGTTTTAAGGCTACAATCAGATATAAAGATATAATACCAAACTCTAAATTGATTTAAACATGAAACTGAAGAAACAGATCTGCCGCATGGACACGATCGCATTACTCCATGTAACGCGCACGATCGTCTTGTCACAAACACGGTCGCCTTCTCTCTTTTAACGTGAACGCTTTGATAACATAAACATTCTGTCAAAATAACGTGGTCACCTTCTCTTAGAATGCGGTGGCCTTGTCCAACCAAGACACAGCCGCCTTCGTGCACTAAAACCCAAAAGTTTGTACCGGAGGACTTGGCATATTGTCAAGATAATCGAGTCATACTGTTCCCAACAGATAGACTGATTAGATTGAAAACGAGAATGAAAATACAATAATTATTTAGAATGAAAAAACACTAAATAATTAAGTTTAAATTAAACACAAAGTGCAGCAGTAAATGGAATGAATGTTTGAAGAGTTTTTTTATTAAAAAAAAAATGCTAAATATGTTATGTTGTGATAGAGCATTACCCGTGTTGGATTTATATGTATGTATGAATCTCTATCTCAATGTCTATGTCTCAAAGTCCCTAGGTTGTAAAGCCTCTTGGGGCTAGGAAATTATGTAGCAAAATCCAACATGAAGCCATAATATCCGGGCATGGATAACATGGTGGGGGGAAGCACTATAAAACATAATTAAGGAAATCCACTTTTTTTAATTGATCTACAATAATATATTAAGGTTATACTCCATATGTTTGTGAGTGCTAGAGATCTTTCAAATTAAGAATGATTAAATAACATTAAAAAAACTAATTAAAGTTAATTAATCAAACATCTAGCACAAAGAACCTTGTTGTTGACCACAACCCTAACCCTAACCCCTATATATATATATATATATATATATATATTTCCTTTTATGTTTTCGAGACCGCACGAGTGTGTTTTATTTTGTAAGTGAGATTGATAACACCACTTTTAGTTTTCTATGTCCATGTCTTGTATTGATATTTCAAAACATCTTCTGCCATCTTCAATCTTCCCTTGCAACAAAATCCCATAATTACATTTATAAATTTACAGGGGTGGGTCCCAACCTTTGTAAGTTACAAAATTACATCACTCACTTCGTACGATTGGGGCTCAAGTCTCAACTACAAAATGAAAGTCTAATAAGGACAGTATATTAAATATTTTTTCAAAAAAAAAGTAAAAAAAGAAAAACGATCTTGTATTTATTTTTTTTGTAAGATGGATTATCATTATTTAATTCATCGTGTGTTAATGAATTAAGTTATAGAAAAATGAAATTTTATCTTATAAACTGATACCCATGTCCCATAATACCGTCTTACAGGAGACCTGCTAAAAAATTTTTAATATATATGTCTCTTCAAATGAGACTATAACCTCTTCAATGAGACAAACCATCAAAATAATTTGTACCTTTTTAATGAGGATGAGGGAGGATTATCAGTACGAACATTTGATAGAATTTTATACTTAATATATTCCTAATTAAATTATTTTCTTGTTTAACTTTTTTGAGTCAATGTTGAGTGTTTTTCAAATGTGATTTCGACGTATACTTTTTCAATTTTTTTCAGAATAATAAAACACATAATTTGTGGTAATTTTAAAGTGCTACAAATTATATGTTTTATGATTTTTAAATTAAAAAAAAGTTACATGAAATTTTCATTTTAAAAATACTCGGTTTAACTTGAAATTGCCAAATAAGACAATAATTAAGAGACTGAGAAAAAGTTAAGAGAATAAAACTAGGGTAAATCGCACCATTGGTCCCTTGACTATGACCTTTCTAGACACCTCAATTTCGTACCATTGGTATGTAACATGACATGCGATATCAAGACCTGTTAAAACTTAACAAATGTCAAGTTACAGTGTTTTAAAAATGCAAAAGACAAAACAGGATGTGTAAAATAGTAAAATGCAGAGGTCAGAGTGTCAAAAAGGAGGCTAAAAAATGCTCCAAGCGCGGCGCCCAGAGCCCAAACAATGATTACGATTTGAGAATTAGTACAAGCTCTCAAGCGCGCGGTACAAGCTGATGAAGCACAAAGAAGAAATTTTAAAGACAGCGATGTCCCTCTTCTCACCTATAAATAGAGATGTCCGGCTTCAGAATTGAGGGCCGAGAATTTCTCACTCGTATACTGTTCAGCGTTATTCTTAGGCCGTAGAGAGCAATCGTGAGATAGAGAGAGTTCCCTCCTTCTATAAGCCTCGAAACTCTGTCAAATCTCCTCCAAACACAAAACCAATCGGTCAAAGTGAGCCTTAGCCCCCCAGCTAGGATTCCACCCTATTTACCCGGTCCAAAAATCCCAAAAAGAGCAGTTGCTCTGCCTCGAATCTAAAGGCAAAATCTGCAAGAAGCAAACAGTTGCTCTGCCCGATTTCCGCCAACAGCAAGCAAACAACAGCAAAAACGCAAGCAGTTACTCCGCCCGTGTCACGGTGCCCATAAGCAACTTTTGAAGCAGTTATTTTGCCAGAACCGCAGCAGCAGCAACAACAAAAAGACTCCATCTCCCGGAATGACAGAGCGAGCACACTCACGCTCTTAAAGGTGAGCCTTTAAGGGTTTTATTTATAAAAGTGCTATTTTTATCAGGCCCAATGTAAAAAATATAAGCAGTTATGCTGCCCAGATCTATGTAGAAAATAGCACAAAAAATAACCATTATTATAGCCAAATATTTTTAAATGTATTTGTAATTACTGGAAGGATGTGGCTGCAAGTCCGTAAATAATATAGACATGGATATATATTTTTTTAATACTTTATTTATTTGCTAGAAAAATATAATAAAAGCATACTTTAGCCAAAAACTGTTTTGAGACCGAAAGGGCGAGTTGGGTGCCTAACACATTCCCACCTCGTAACTTAGCCCCCGAACCCTCTTTTACAAACTCTGGTTTATTTTTGGTTTTTATTTATTTCTCCTTAAAATAAAGATGGTGACTCTGTTAAAACATTTTGAATCACAGTGAGGCCCGCAACATGCTTTTCTTGCACTTTCTCGTTTTCCCCTAAACAAGGGACGATGGGAATGAAAAAGGTGATGCATTTCATGTATCTTGTTTTCCCCTAAACAAGGGAGGATGAGATACGGGGAGCCCAATGCACTCATAGCGATCCAAAATAAGTCTAAGGTCATGGTAAGGCTTGCAACATCCTTTTTTTGCACTTTTTCGTTTTCCCCTAAACAATGGATGATGTGAATGAAATGGGTGATGCATTTTCTGTATCATGTCTTCCCCTAAACAAGGGAGGGTGAGATACGAAGAAATACAATGCACTCATAATGACCTAAGACAATTTTTCAAAAGTCCAAAGTGAGGTTGGGCGTGTTCCCACACCTTCGCAACATCTTTTTTTTTTTTTTGCACTTTTCCGTTTTTCCCTAAACAATGGACGATGAGAATGAAAAGGGTGATGTGTTTTTTGTATCTTATTTTCCCCTAAACAAGGGAGAGTGAGATACAGAAAAATTCAAAGCTCTCATAGTGAACCAAAGCTCACTCGGTGACCGAGACGTATTCAACGCGCTTTTTGACAACACCCTTTCTGTATTTTTAATTTCATCTTCCCTTAAACAAGGGAGGATGAAATGGAAAGCGTGATATCCTTCCTGCACACCGCGCACCCCTAAAAAAGGGCGCGCTAGGCGCATGAGCATTTCCCGAGGCACCCACAGTGGCGACTCTGCTGGGGATGTCGTTTTTATTTAAAAGCAAATAAAAATGGAGGGCTAGACTCAGTTTTCACAAAAAGAAAAAACTCAATTTTTTTGGTTTCTGGCTAAAATATGCTTGTTATATTTCTTTAGCATTTTAAATATTGCGTTCTAATATATATGTGTGTATATTTGTTGATATGATCCTCCATCTTGTAGCAGTCTCGTTCCAGTTACCATTACAGGTATATTTACAAAAAAACAAACAAAAAAAGGAATATAATATATTTCCGGACAGCATAACAAAAGGGCTTGGGCTTTATTTTTATTATTGTTTTATTTATGTCTTGTATTATTATTCTGCGCGCTTTATTTTTATCGCACAAAATATGTACATTTTATTTCATTCTGCCATTTTATTTTGGGGATTAGGACAAATATGTAATTAATAGGAATAGATAGATTCCCCACTTTTCTTTCTATTTCTTGATGTACGTGATTGGTTGCTTGCTCACGCTCAAACTAAAAAAAGCCGAGAAAATCCACAAAGAACAGCAAGACATGCCATATCTGCTTTATTTACTGCTTTATATTTGGAAAAAAAAAGATTTTACTGCTTTCTAGATATCGCACACACACGCACGCATGTAGATATATTCCGAACTGCTACCCTACACCCTGGCCAGCCTACCCCTTGCATCAGCCAACGTTAATCGCATATAGATTCTCAAGACACTTCTTGGACCGATCGGTTTTTGCATCTCTCAATCATTGGTCAGCCCCTGTGCAAAAAAAATGAAATACAAAAAATACAAAAAAAAAAAGAGGAGATATGAATAAAAATATACAAGGGGATGGCCGATTATTTTCTGATGTTCGAATTAGACTATTTTGAATGGTGGATCCCGGAAAGAGTATAGGCCCTTCGCCTGAGATCAATCCAATCTTAGGGAGTCGAAAGGCGGTGGAATACGAAGGTCCTATACTCTGGAGAAAGAATCCACTATTCCAGGAATAGTCATGAGACTATCAAAACAAAGCGGGTGCTTGTCCGGTCAATTGTAGGAAAAAAAATAATAAAAAATATACTAATAAAGGCACATTGTACTCCGAGCCCAGAAAGCCTTCAGCCAACCCTTTCTGATGCCTTCAAACCCCTTTTCCTCAGAAACCTGGTCCGAGTTTGGAAAGGTAGAGATAGTGCTGGTCGGTTGATACGAGATACATGCACAGAAATTAGATCAGAAAGTCTTGGAGACAGATCAAAAAAAGGCAGAATTAGTGTAGAAGATACAAATTTGAGCGAAATGGCCGCTAAAAATAAGCAGGCTATGACTGAGACCAGCAATGATCAGAACAGTTGGGAACCAGAAAAAGGAACTCCTGAGTATGCACCTCCTTCTGGATTTGAAATTTGGCTAAAGAAGGACTTGGATGCCCATGCAGAAAGAATAACAAACCAAGTGGTTGGCGATCTTTTAGCAAGTTTTGCAAAAACTCTTGTCACTATCTCTCAAAAAGTTAAAAGCCCAAAGCTTGCTCTTGATATTTATTGCCTTCCCGAAATAAACTGTCCTGATACCACAGAAAATATCCTTTTTCAAGCCTTCATAAAACAACCAAGTACTAGCTTTCAACCAGTTATCAACCTCATTTCCCAAGATGGTATTGTTCCAAACGCTTATAACTTCAATCCACCTCCTCCAGAAATCAATCCTAAACTCCTTCACCTAAATGCATGTTACCATAACCAGAAAAACTACCTTCCCATCGATCCTTCAAATACTTATTCTCAGCAAATGGCCCAGGGGACTCCAACGAGAATAATTTGTGCACAAGAAAAAAAACCTCCCTTAAACAGGGGCCCAAGCAATCAAATCCCAGTACAATATTACCTAAGAGAAAAGACCCAACGCAGCTATTTGACCAAACCTCAGCCCGGTATTCTACCCAGACCAAAAGGAAGAAAAGAACTGGTTCCAAGGTACTATGATGATCTATCTGCCCCAAGATCCGAAATATTCCAAACACTATGGGCCCATGAGATTCTTAAGCATGTCACTAATTATCAACCTCCCAATCCACTACCTAGTACGTGGAATCATGCCCAGTACTGTGAATACCATTGCTGCAGTGCTCACCTCACTGACAAGTGCTACGCACTCAAAAATGCCATTCATGATCTTATCGACAACTAGATAATTACGGTGGCGGGTACAAGAATTTTTGAGACCAATCAAGCAAAGGAAGTTTAAAGGGCAAGTAAACCTATTTAGCCAGAATAAAGGTGCTATAAATATCCCCATCAATAAAGGGAGTTTCTAATGAATGTCTGGGAGACAGTTTCCTGGGTATGATAGATGGAGGCACTAATCATGAAAAGCTCTCTGCTGAGTTTGAGTCTATTGCTGACAAGCCTCTGCAGAATTGGTATACTACGACCGGCCTGCTCTTGACAACCGCAGATCTGGTGACCGCTTCGGATATACTATTCCACATCCTTCCTATAGCCTTATGGATTGGTCATCTACCGATCCGCTCCCTAAAATTGAGGATCTCAAACCCCAGGTCCTCAATAATGTAAATAACCCTGTATAGTTTGCTAATATAGATGTCTTTACTTATTCCTTAGTTGCACCTTCATTAAAAGACGCATTAATTAATCTTAATAATGAGTCATTTGATGAAATGGACCCAAAAGATAAAAATTACTTGCTTGAGCTCGTAAAGTCAGTCGAGCACCAGGAAAGGTATCAATCATCAGCAGCAAATGAAGACTTATCTACCATCAATTTGGGGCTGAACAATGAAACCAAAGAAGTCAAGATCGGCAGCTACCTGCAAGGCCCTGAAAGGGTAGCACTTATTGACCTCCTCAAAGAATTCGTGGACATCTTTGCATGATCCTACGAAGATATGCCTGGGTTGGACCCAGCCATTGTTGAACACCGGATCCCCACATATCCGGATGCTCGGCCAGTCAAGCAGAAACTCCGCCTAATCAAACCAGAATGGTCACTACAAGTGAAGGAAGAAATCATGAAGCAGCTACATGTCAAGTTCATTCGGTTAGTAGAATACCCAATCTGGCTGTCAAATATAGTGACTATTCCTAAGCCCAACGGGAAGGTTCGGATCTGCGTAGACTTCTGCGACCTCAACAAGGCATCGCCCAAAGATGACTTTCCTCTACCTAATATTGATATCGTGGTAGACGCCGTTGATTCTCACAAAATAAGATCTTTCGTCGACGGCATGCTAGGCTATAATCAAATCAAAATGGCAGCAGAAGACCCAAAAAAAAAACATCATTCACCACCCCTTGGGGAACCTACTGCTATAATGTCATGCCATTCGGGCTAAAGAATGCCAAGGCTACATATCAAAGAGCTGCCACCACCCTTTTCCATGACATGATTCATAAAGAGGTCGAAGTGAACGTTGATGACATGATCGTACACTCCAGCGATGCCAACGGTGCTCATATCAAAGACCTTCGAAAATTCTTCAAAAGGTTAAGAAAGCATCAAATGAAGCTTAACCCCACCAAATGCACATTTGGGGTTACCAAAGGCAAGGTCATGGGATTCATGGTGATTGAGCAAGGCATCGAGATTCGAACCGGCCAAAATTAAAGCCATCATAAATATGCCGCAGCCAAAAACTCCAACAGAAGTCAAGGGCTTCCTAGGCCGATTGCAATACATCAGCCGCTTTATCAGACATCTGACTCCCATATGTGAGCCCCTATTCAAACTCCTAAAGAAAAATACTCACCAAGTCTGAGACGAAAAATGCCAGCTAGCCTTCGAAAAAATAAAAGCCTACCTTACCAATCCACCAGTGCTAGCTCCTCCCCATACACATAAACCTCTCCTTCTATATTTAACCGTCACAGATACGTCAGTAGGGGCTATGCTCGCCCAAGAAAAAGAAAATTCCTACGTTGAAAATGTTATCTATTTCATAAGTAGGAAGCTGCAAGGAAGCAAACTTAATTATTCGGCATTGGAGAAAAGTTGCACTGGCCTAGTTTGGGCAACGCAAAGGCTCAAAACCTATCTGCAAGCTCGATCCATCAAGCTCATCTCCAGGATGGATCCTATAAACTACATCTTCGGCAAGCCATCACTTTCCAGTCGACTAGCTAAATGGTTATTTCTCCTCAACGAGTTTGACATCACCTATGTCACGCTCAAATCTATCAAAGGCAGCGTAATCATAGACCATTTAGCTGATCTGCCTCTAGAAGCAGAAGATGTAGTTGAGCTTAGCTTCCTAGACGAAGGTGTCTTAGAAATTGCTGATCATGACACCAGCTGGAAAATGTTCTTTGATGGAGCCGCCAACAAAAAGGGCTTTGGCATAGGAATCTTGTTAATCGACCCGGCAGATTCCCACACTCCATTGGCCATAAGGTTGGAATCCGAATGCTCGAACAATACAGCTGAATACGAGGCCTGTATCGCTGGTCTAAAAGAAGCCCTCCGAAAAGGAGCCAAGGACTTGGAAGTCTACGGTAACTCCGCCTTAATCATAAATCAAGTCGAAGGGAAATGGAAGACCTAGGATCCCCGGCTGCAGCTTTATCATGCCAAATTAACAGCACTAGCCACCAAATTTGATAATATCTCGTTTCATTACTTGCCACGAGATAGAAATCAATTTGCCGATGCCTTAGCCACTTTGGCATCATTGGTCCAAATTCCCACAGAAACTAATGTCCAACCATTTATAGTTGGGAAAAAGGTCATTCCGACTTACTGCTTCAAAATCAATGCTGCTCCTGAAGAAGACCATGAGCCTTGGTATTCAGACATCATAAATCTGCTTTAGAAAGTAGTCTATCCTCCCAGTCTAGACAAAAGGGGGAAAGTCTCCCTACGGAGATGGGCATTGCAATTCGTATTCAGCGATGGTAGCCTGTACAAAAGGCATTATTAGGGCCTAAATTTATTATGCGTCGATCAGGCAAAGTTGAGCAAATCATAGACCAGTCTTCATGGTGGTACCTGCGGGCCACACATGAACGGGCATATGCTATCCAAAAAGGTCATCCGACAGGGGTACTATTGGAGCACACTAGAAACTAACAATATCCGGTGGGTACGCCATTGCGACAAATGCCAGCGTTTCGCAAATCTGCAGCACGTGCCATCGCATATCTTATATAACTCCACAGCCCCCTGACCCTTCTCAACTTGGGGAATCGACGTCATAGGTCAAATCCATCCGAAGTGATCTAATGCCTACGAATATGTCTTGGTAGCTATCGACTACTTCACAAAGTGGGTGGAAGCTTCTTCCTATAAAATTCTAAAAGCTCGAAAGGTGTCTTAATTCATCCGGACCAACATCATATACCGATACGGAGTACCTTTCGAGATCATCTCCGACAACGGCACACACTTTGAAGGGGACGTGAATCGTCTACTTGACGAATTCAAGGTTTAAAGGCATAAATCTTCCCCTACCGACCACAAGCCAATGGTGCCGTCGAAGCAGCCAACAAAACACTGGCTGACACTAGAAGAGACTGGTCAGAAAAATTGTCGCTAGCCCTTTGGGGCTATCGTACTTCAGTTCGCACACGCACTGGGGCTACCCCCTATTTTTTAGCCTACGGCATGGAGGCGGTGCTGCCTATACATTTGTTTATTACTACTTACTACCTATACCCCCCTGTTTCACCCCAACCATCCTTTTATTACAGCTTAGCCCCGAAGCGGTCCATCAGCGTCTGCAACGTCCGCCCAACCGGAACCATATACTTCTGCGAGGCACAAAAGAGGCTCCAGTCTCACCAGCGTGAGAACTACCAGAAGTATCCTCGTCCTCTTCATCGTCAGCATCCCCATTATCTTGAACAGCCGGACGACTTGGGCCAGCACCGTCATCTCTATGGGCAGTGCTTCGTCTGCTAGCTTGAGGGGGAACAGCCTCACCAGCTTGCCAGGGATTGTTCTATCGACTTGTATTACTCAGACACGAGGAGGCGCATTACTGAGCCTGCCTCATTTGGATCAAGAGCCATCCGGGCACCAAGGCCATGCACCCCCCTGAAATCCTCCTGCAGGGCCTGAGAGACTACTAGCCTCGAGCTTTCCACCTCCTCACCTATCTGCATCAGGCGAGCATTCATGCCGCTGTTTATTCGTCGGCCCAGCATCCGCCTCAATGCATGCCTAATAACGCGGGAATGCCCCTCAGCAGCCACTAGCACTCATGAGAGATATTCATGGGACATAAGTATATATTCAGAATAGGCATAAGCTGCCTCCCGCGAATCAAAGTCAAGCTGCCATATGTTGCGGATAAGGGTGCCTACGTCCCTATCTATCTCCAGCTCTTCAGCCAGAGGATGGCTCACATCTGGAATAACTTGTTCCATGCAGAACTGGCGAAGGACCCTATACGCCAGATAAAATGAGGTGCGCTCGATACCCGGCAGAATAACCTGGGTGTAAACCCCGATATACATAAAGAAGTTCCAGATTTGCCAATGGCTGGCAACCCATATGATTTACATGGAGCCGATGTGCAAGAAATATTCAATCCAATCAGACTCCGAAAAAATTATCTGGTGATAATGGCCACGAGAGCAATAGAGCCCCAGATCATACCTTGCTCCCATCGGCACTGGGCCCATCACCCATTTGAAATGCTCCTCTAGCCACATATGAATCAAAAGAGGACTACCGGAAGGGAACAGCTCATCACCAGTCGCAAAGGCGTCCATGCCAGACAAAGTCTCAGTCAGAATCATAGGGATGATATTTACCCGGCGGTCCCGAACCTGCAATACCAGGTCCACGACCCTCACATCTATATATCCGGGTTGGTCCACCAGAAGGTACCTCCCCACAAGGTAAAGAAAAAGAGAAGCCAGCCGGCGCCCCAAATAAATTGGGTTATCTTCCCTGTACTCCGTATAACCACCGGGAAGAACAGTCAAATTAAAGTTTACTCCGTTGTAGAAACCCGGAGTAGCCTCACGGGTCGTGCCAAACAACTCCCTTATTGCCATATAAGGACGACTCCGTGGAGAAGGCACAGCAATAGGACCAGTGTATGTCATCCCCACCATGGCACAAAATTCCTCGAAGGTGGGACACATCTCATTCATACCAAAATTAAAAAGATGGCTCTAAGGTGACCAGAACCTGGAGGCTCCCAGCAACATATCCCAGTTAATATAAAGGGTTCGCCATGATAGCAGGCACTGGTACCCGTAGATATGCTCAAACCAATGTCGTTCATCTGACCGTAAAGAAAGGACCCAAAAGTCCAGGGCATTCTCGTAAATTTCTATCTCTAAAGCCGAATAAGCTGGTGCGGCCATATATCGATAAACAAAATTTTATCTGACAAAAAGAAAGGGAGATTGAACAAAAGAGAACTCAAAAGGTTGAGCAGAAGGAAAGAAGGCATGCTGGTGATGAAATGAACGCTGCCCCGACTTTTCATTTATACTGAAAAATCGAAGAAGCGGACGAACTTTGAACACAGTGCATGAACAGGGACTGCACAGGAAGAGGCCTGGGCGACACCAATACTCCTTCCTGGCGCAACGCCCACTTGTCCTATGGGTGGCGCCAGGATTTCCACTATTGCTCCTCTGATACTGCCTGGTATCCTGGTTTTGGGCTCCGACCGTTCACCGCTGATCCTGTTTGATCACGAGAAAATGCAGAGGCTACGCAAATAGCCTTGCCAGAAATTTGGAATATCAAGCACAGGAAGAGGCGGCTGCCTTTTCCTCCCCGCAGAATACTAGAAAAACCTGCTTTAAATCCGAAGGTGTATCCTTCTAAATCTCCATTCTTGAGTTGCAGTGTGCCGTTACCCCTAGATAATGGTCTAGCTTTCTTTTATGCATGAAATATTGAGTCTGTATTTTAAATTCTTGCATCATGTAAAATCATATTGCATTGCATAAAAAATGTATATGTACAGAATCTGGTACAAGAAAAAAAAAGACAGATAATAAATGTAAGTAGCTGGAGCTAATGAGCAGCCTCTTGTACGTCGACACATTAACCTGAAAAAAGACGTTGAGACAGCAAAAGAAAAAATATATCAGTCTCCAAAAAAAATGATGATGGAAAAAATGGTGGAAAAAAAAGAAAAAAGAGGGCAAGAAAATGTTTACCGTGCGAGCTTGCTCTAGGACATGATACTCCTCGGGGATGTCCGCATCGGGAAGAACTTCCTCCACGACTCTTTCGTCACGATGATATCGGAAGGTGGAAAAAGCATCAGCAGGCGCAGAAAACTCTAGCCACGAGTCAAGGGCCGGAAAAGAGGGCGGCAGATGGAGCGGTCCTGAAAATCCTCGTATGCCATAACTGGGAAATCACTCTGAGGTATAAGAAATCTCAGGTACTGATACCTGTTCGGCAAGAAATCTGGAGCAACCACCCAAGTGGGAGGCATAGGAGGCGTCACTAGGAATGTCGGGAGAGCAGAATGCTGGCGGTTGACCCATTCACCCATATAAAATGAATCAACCATGATAGATACCATCAGTATCCAGCATCTGCTCATCTCCAGAGTAATCATATAATGCCCCACCAGGCCCCTCCAGGGAAGAAAATGCACCGTGCCTGCGCTCGAGCTAGCTATTCTCTCCCGCAACCTCACATGATCCAAGCAACCGCCATCTCGATCCAGTCTCACTTGGTTAGCATTCACGAACTCAGCCAAATAAGGTGGCTCGTGAACGCGATGATGCAATGGACCCGGCGTGAAATTGAAGACCAAGTAAGTCCAGACCTGCAAGAAAAAAAGAAAATCAGCAAAAAAAAATGCTGCAAAAAAAATAATAAAAAATCTGGAAAAGACAAAAGCAGGAAAAAGAAAGGATACCTCCCAAGCTGGAGCAAGGCCATTAAGAGTCGGCGAATCGTTGCGGCTAGCTTTATCCATAGAAGCACAAAGTTCGGCCAGGCCTGCCTACCCCCAGTCATAGTCAATGACATGGTCCAAATCCCTCAAGCATCCCAGGAGGGAAACCCTCAAAGAAGTGGACGAATTGACAAAAAGCTAGCGACGAACCAAGAAAAAAGAATAAGAATGCCCTGGCAACGCGAACTACGGCTTCGCTATCATCTTCTGCAACCTGCTCGGCATTCGCTAAAAGCCATTTCCTCACACTGCCAATAAAGATCTCATCAGCAGATTTATATTCGGACACAAAGCCCAAGAGATCTTCCACCACATCGTGGTGATGACGGAGGGTATAATCTGGCTCCAGAATCATGCCGATGCTGGTAGGGATGCCCGTAATAGCAGCAAAATCGCATGGGGTCAAAGTTGCCTCCCCCCAGCTAAAATGAAAGGTATGGGTGGTGTCCCACCAATAGTCCCTCAAAACATCAAAGATAGGCAAAAAACTGCGGAAGGGACGGAAAGCCCGCAGAAATGCGCTGAAGCCGGAGGACTCCACTAAAACTCGTGCCGCCTCAGGCATTAACTCATAAATGTCCGAAACATTGGCACAGCTTGCCCGAATCCGAGTCAGGGGTCTGCACATCTGAAAAGAAAAAAAAAAGAGAAAACAGCAGCATATCAGCATCAAAAAAAAAAGGGAAGGGAAAATGTAAAATTCTTATCTTTTATTTCATTTCCTGTGCATGTCGTTTTAAAAAAAAGAAAAAAAAACATATATCGCATTTTGTAAATAATCATCATTTTGCATTATATATATTTTTAAAAAAAGTTGCATTCTTGCATGCATAAAAAAAGGAGTATTTTGCATTCAAAAATAAAATATATATTGCATCTTTTGCATTCGGAAAAAATATATATCTTGGCATCCCTGCATAACAAAAAAAGTGTGTTTTGCATTTAAAAATAAATATATGTTGCATTTTTGCACATATTGAATAATGTCCATGCAACATTTTAGCAAGCATCTAATAAATTTTCTATGTCACATTTGCATCCCCATGTATGAATCTAATAAAAATGATATATGCATGCATTAGCAAGTCATCATTTGTATTCATTTTCCAAATAATTGCATTCTAGCATTCGCAAAAATAAAATGTTGCAAATATTGAAAGAAAAATATTTCCATTGCATTTATCATATCTCTGCAGCATATGCATTCGTAAAAGTGAAAATTATTGCATAAAATATTCATGTTACATTTTGCATGCATCCAAAAATATGCCCGAAAATATATCAAAAAATGCATCATATTTCCAAAAAGTCTATTTCATAGGCATGCATCCTATAAAAATATTTTGAAATTCGAACATGCATCATGTAGTCGAATTGCATCAATGATATAAAATATGCATCGCATAGTCAAATAGTGCCAACTATTCAAAGTATGCATCGCAAAAATAAATAGCATGAATTTCATATTTTGCTATGGATAAATTGACAAATTGCATCATTCTAGCAAATAAATTGCATGCATAAGCGTCATAAGCAAGATCAGGTATGCTCCAAAGGACCAGAACAGCAGATAAATCTAGCAGATCTGAGAATTCATCCAAATGGGTTTGAGAAAAAGAAACTTACAGTGGGAGTCGAAAGATTAGACACATGGGTGTTCCAATCGCAAAGAAGGTTGCTCCAATCATCCTTCGAATAGTAATATTTGACGTGATTTCGGATCAAGGGAGGAAGTTCCTTCCTTTCTTCACCCGAATCAGGATACATCGGTGCATTTCCTTCCAAGATCTTGAAGAAGATACCATCTGTTAAGCAAAATACGCAAATTGACGGAAGAAAATTGAGAAAATGAGAAGAAATTGAACAGAAAGCTTGCCGGCAGAAATGGCGAAGGAAGAAATGACGAAGAAGAAGAAAGAAGGAAAGAAGTTGTTGCTTCTGCTTTCCATTTCCCGTCACTTATGAGGGAAAGGAAAGAGAAGTTTCATTTTCCCCCTCCGAATTTCAAAAGTTCAGCACTTAAGTCCTCAAGTTTCCAAAGTTACAAAATAGCCCCTAAAGCTTAACGGAAAGTTAACAAAATTAGTTTTGTTAACAAAAATTGATGGTCATCCATCCAAAATCAAAAGGAAAGCTCACGTTCGCAGCAGGTCAAGCGCAAAATGATCAGAAAAGCAAGAAAAACAGCAGTAGTGAAAGAAAAATCAGCAGCAAAGGTAAAATTCTCGACAAAAAGCAAAAGAAAAAATGTGCAAGCAAAAGAAAAAATGTGTGCAAGCAAGCAAAAAAATGCAAAGAGAAAAAAAAAAGAACAAAGCAAAGAAAAAGTGAGAAATACAAAAAGCACAACAAGAAAGAAAGAAAAAAATGTGCAAGAAAAAAAATGCAAAGAGCAAGAAAAGAAAAAATGCAAAGAGAAAAAAAGAGCAGCAAGGAAAGAAAAAAAATGCAAGCAAGCAAAAGAAAATCTCCAGCAAAAGTTGGAAAAGCAAGCAAAAGAAGAAAATCTCAAGCAAAAGTTGGAAATCCAGCAAAAAGAGAAAATCCAGCAGCAGAAGCAAAAGCAGGGCAATGGTAAGAAAAGGTAAAGTATTTTACCTTTTTGCATAAATGATGTGTTCCACCATTGCATTCGACAAAGGTTATCCACGCCTGAGGGTGCGATGTTTTCCTGCTTTATAGGAGTAGCATAGGATCATCTCCTCGCCGGGCGTAACCCTGAGACGAATGATCAACCCATGATTTGTTCCACCATCGCATTCAACGAAGGTTATCCACGCCTAAGGATGCGATGCTTTCCTGCATTATAGGAGTAGCATAGGATCATCTCCTCGCGGGGCGTAACCCCGAAACGAATGATCAACCCATGATGTGTTCCACCATCGCATTCGACGAAGGTTAGCCACGCCTGAGGATGCGATGTTTTCCTGCTTTATAGGAGTAACATAGGATCATCTCCTCGCGGGGCGTAACCCCGAGACGAATGATCAACCCATGATAAGTCCCACCATCGCATTCGACGAAGGATAGCCATGCTTGAGGATGCGATGTTTTCCTGCTTTATAGGAGTAGCATATGATCATCTCCTCGTGGGGCGTAACCCCGAGATGAATGATCAAAAATTTGAATCTGTGTTTAGCCTTTTTTGCGAGGGGGCGGAGACCCCAGGCCAGTTAAAAGGCTATCGTGCTTCGACGAAGGACCATGTCCTGAGGAGGCGATCTATCCCACCATCATGTTTGACAAAGGGTTCGGCCCTTTGAGGATATGATGTTTGATCTGATTGTGTTCAGCCTTTTCTGCAAGGGGGCGTAGTCCCCGGGCCAGTTAAAAGGCTATCTTGCTCCGACGAAGGACCCTGTCCTGAGGAGGCAATCTATCCCACCATCGTGTTCGGTAAAGGGTTCGACCCTTTGAGGACACGATGTTTAATCTTGGCATTCTACCCAGCGTTGTTTGTTTGTATCGGGCCGAACTACGTTTGGTCTAATTCCTTTTATTAAGGGATACGTAGGCAGCCTATTGCGGTAGGTCGTCCGACCATCAGAGCACTTAATTTGCATATCTGCTTAAAAATTACGATAACCTGCTATAACCGACTAAATATGTCTAAGATATGTGAGATTTGATATGCATTATAAACTGTTGCATTATAACTACTACCTGTTGCATCACTCCCCATTATAATTTCCACGAAATTAGGGAGTCTATTTCTTATCAACGATGTTCGTTTACTTGGTAAGATGCGGGTTACCAGTAAACTCCATCGTTGAGGGGCTCTATAGACACCTAAATTTCAAACCCCTGGTATATAACATGACATGCGATATCAAGACCTCTTAAAACTTAACAAATGTCAATTACAGGGTTTTCAAAATGCAAAAGACAAAGCAGGATGCGTAAAACAGTGAAATGCAGAGGCCAGAATCTAAAAAAGGAGGCTAAAAAAGGCTTCAGGCGCCACCACCAAAGGAACCAGGCGCAGCGCCCAGAGCTTAAGGGTTTGGCGCCTAGAGCCCAAACAGTGATTACGATTTGAGAATTAGTTCAAGCTCTCAAGCGTGCGGTACAAGCTGATGAAGCACAAAGAAGAAATTTTAAAGACAACGATGTCCCTCCTCTCACCTATAAATAGAGGTTTCCAGCTTCAGAATTGAGGACCGAGAAATTCTCACTCATATATTGTTCATCGTTATTCTTACGTTGTAGAGAGCGATCGTGAGATAGAGAGAATTCCCTCCTCCTATAAGCCTCGAAGCTCTGCCAAATCTCCTCCAAACATAAAACCAACCGGTCAAAGTGAGCCTTAGCCCCCCAGCTAGGATTCCACCCTATTCCCCCGGTCCAAAAATCCTAAAAAGAGCAGTTGCTTTGCTCGAATCCAAAGGCCAAATTCGCTAGAAACAAGCAGTTGATCTGCCCGATTTCCGTCAGCAGCAAGCAAACAACAGCAAAAACACAAGCAGTTGTTCCGCCCATGTCACAGTGCCCATAAGCAACTTTCGGAAGCAGTTATTCTGCCCGAACCGCAGCAGCAGCAAAAAGACTCCCTCTCCCGGAAGGACAGAGCGAGCACACCCACGCTCTTAAAGGTGAGCCTTTAAAGGTTTTATTTACAAAAGTGCTATTTTTATCCGGCACAATGTAAAAAATATAAGCAGTTATGCTGCCCGAATCTATGTAGAAAATAACACCAAAAAGAGCCATTATTATGGCCAAATATTTTTAAATGTATTTGTAATAACTGGAATGAGGTGGCTGCAAGTCCGTAAATAATGTAGACACGGATATATTTGCATTTAATGCTTTATTTATTTGCTAGAAAAATATAATAAAAGCATACTTTAGCCAAAAACTGTTTTAAGACCGAAATGGCGAGTTGAGTTCCTAACACCTTCCCACCTCGTAACTTAGCCCCCGAACCTTCTTTTACAAACTCTGGTTTATTATTGGTTTTTATTTATTTCTCTTTAAAATAAAGATGGCGACTCAATTAAAACATTTTGGATCACAGTGAGGCCCGCAACATCCTTTTCTTGCATTTTCTCGTTTTTCCCTAAACATGGAACGATGAGAATGAAAAGGGTAATGCATTTCATGTATCTTGTTTTCCCCTAAACAAGGGAGGGTGAGATACGGAGGAGCCCAATGCACTCATAGCGATCCAAAATAAGCCTAAGGTCATGGTGAGGCTCGCAACATCCTTTTTTTGCACTTTTCCGTTTTCCTCTAAACAAGGGACGATGTGAATAAAAAGGGTGATGCATTTTCTATATCATGTCTTCCCCTAAACAAGAGAGAGTGAGATACGGAGAAATCCAATGCACTCATAATGACCTAAGGCAATTTTTCAAAAGTCCATAGTGAGGCCGGGCGTGTTCCCACGCGCCTTCGCAACATCATTTTTTTACACTTTTCCATTTTCCCTAAACAAGGGACGATGGGAATGAAAAGGGTGATGTGTTTTCTGTATCTTATTTTCCCCTAAACAAGGGAGGGTGAGATACGGAAAAATTCAAAGTTCTTGTAATAGACCAAAGCTCACTCGGTGACCGAGGCATATTCAACACGCTTTTTGACAACACCCTTTTCCGCATTTTTAATTTCGTCTTCTCCTAAACAAGGGAGGATGAAATGGAAAGTGTGATGACCTTCCCACACACAGCGCACCCCTAAAAAAGGCACGAGAGCATTTCCCGGGGCACCCACAACCTTCTCCGCTATAAGTCTCTTAACAATTTTTTTTATCAATTTGGTCCTATGACTTAAATTTTCATGCGGTTAGTCCTTTTGATGGATGTCGTTAGTGAAATGTCGTTAAGTTGCGCATGTCTCGCATGTGCGTTTGGGTAAGGGCTAAAATGCAATTTTCAAAACATAAATTATATCTAATTTGCAATCGAGTCCTTAGGGTTTGGATAAAGACTAGAAGGTCTTCTTCCCCAAGGTTATTCTATGATCTCTCTCTCTCTCTCTCTCTCTCTCTCTTTCTAACCCTCAAATTGACATCTCCAACACCCTCTATCATTGCCCCCTTCAATTTTCATCCTAGTAGTAGCTCTCCACCTGAATTTCGAGACCTAGGGTTCTGGTCACCATTTCCAACCAAGCAACCCCCATGTTTGTACGTGCATGCTCAATTGGCACCTAGGACTTGGAATCAAAAGATTTCTCTCCCAAATTTTCGATCTTCTTCCTCATTCTCTCTCTCTCTTCCTTTCTACTTCTCTCTCTCCCTCCAAGCTCTCGCACAACCATGTCCAATATCTCTTTCTCCTTCTACCCAAATCCCATCTTTGATCCTCACAAGCTCGATGCCCATCTCTAGTCCTCTTTCCCGTCTCCAGCCAAGAAAGCCCCAAATTACGGTCAAGCAACCGATCGTTGGGTCTTCCAGTTTTGGTCTAATCGACATCCATGTCTCGATCAACGCTTTGAAGTTCAATGTCTCTTCAAGCTTCATCCTAACACCCTCTAACTTCATGTAAGATTTTAGTTGTACCCCATTTACCTCATAATATTCTTGCAACAAAACATGAATGTATGAGCATAACTGGCGTGTGTGTTTTTTTCTGTATATAAGATTAATTGCTATATATAATAAATTTAGACTTTTAAGAATAGATTAGATTGGGACAAAGGTATTGTTGTGTTTTTCTAAAAACTCAGGACTTCATTGCAAATTGTGACATAGTTTATGTTTGAAAAGTTGCATTTTAACCCTTAGCCAAACGCATGTGAGAGGCATATGGGAAATTTAACGACATTTCCCTAATGACATCCATCAAAAGGACTAATGGTGGAAAATTTTAAAATTCATAGGACCAAATTGGTAAAAAAAATGTTATGGGACTAATGGCAGAAAAGGTCATAGTCAAGGGACCAAATGTGGGATTTACCCATAAAACTATGATAAAGATGACATAACTTATTGGGAAAACTACAATAAACCCCCCTAAACTACTGGGGTTAACAAGTTGCCCCTTTAAACTAAAATTTTCAATAATTAAACCCTATGATACCACTAGAACTTATGGCAATTGATTATTTTGAACGGTGAATGAGAAACACCCCGTGGATTTTTAGACTGCTACTGTTGCCTTCTCCATCTTCATAACCACCATCAGTATGTATCCGAATTTTGAGCTCGAAAACTAATTACCTTAACAACGATTAGAGTTTCAAAGGCATATAACTAAATAATATAATTCTAAATTGACATGAATATGAAGAAAAAAATTCATTTTTTGGTACCAAACTGATGCCATACAAGAAAACAAAAATAAATGCAAAAGAAAATAAACGAATTATTTTCAGTCCAAATTCCTCAGTTTTGCATATATGCATGTATGTGTGTATGTGCTTGTGTGTAAGACATATAGAGAGATGCTGGAAACTTGTTTCCAATAAACAACTTGAATGAGGAAGTTGTGTAAGTAGTTATAAAAAAGTGCTTTTAGGCTTAACAATTGGCCCTTGTGCCACAACACTTTTGTGTAGGAAGGAAGACCTAGCAAAATGCAGGTCCAAACAAACACACGCGCACCGCCGCCTGCCTGGCTCAGCTTGGCTTGGCTTGGCTGGCTGGCTTGGACCTTTCTTTTTGCTACCAGTTCATTCCAAAGTCCAAGTAGTTTGTATGTGACCCTTTTGAACCGGTTTTGTCTAAATGGTTACAGCAGTCGCCAGCAGTTATGTCCCAAACAGTTGTGTTTGTTTCGAACATAACTCAACCGCTCCCAACTCCCTACCAACTGTCCTTTAAAACTCTCCAAGGAAATCATAAAATTCTTCACATACTCAAAAAAACTCTCTTTCTCTACCTGATTTTTCATTCTCCTCCCAAAATACAAAGATACAATAGCAGTTCTGATTCGTTGTTGATTGATCCATGAAGTCTGCCTCTTCAATCAACTAAGCTCCATTATCCTAGGAAAGTGACATGCTTCAATCCGTCCAGACTAATTGTGGCGCTTGTTTTTGTGTTAAGGACAGAGATCACTGATCTCGTGGAACTTTAACACACCCCTATAATTCATTTTCTGCAAGGACCTAATCCAGACTAGTTAACAAGAGATCTATGAAGATCATTAATCTAATTTAGAAAAGGTCAAGCAAACGGTTTGAGGGCGATATTATATTGTTGCTCAGCTACTTGCATACTGGGGTTACACCAATTCGTTGCATGGCAGTGCTTGTTAGTGGGTCGAAGCAAGATTGGTGGCATTCAAATTTTTTCCACAATTCATAGGAATGGGTAAACTATCAAGTCTTGGTAATTTGAAAGGGTTTATGTTTATTATCGGGTTTTATAGTTTGGGGGAGTGACTTGTTAACCCGAAGTAAATTAGGGGTTTGAAGTAATTTACCCTAAGGGTCCGTTTGGATGCATTGATTTTGAATTCAATAAATATTATAATTCTATGAAATTTTAATAACTTATAATTTGTTTTCAAAACTATAGTAATTTCATTGTTTGGATAATGTGTGGAATTCAATTGTAATTCTACATTATAGTTAAAATAAAATTTCATTTGCATATCAAGTATCTAGTTTAACTTAATGGTAATGAGTGTTGGTGATAATGAGAATGATAAAGGTTCAAACCTTCCTAAATACTAAATTGTGAGAATTTATTTATTTTATTATTAAATAGAATATAGAGGTGGTTGGATGATGGAGGTGGCGGATGGTGGTGGAGATGACTGTGGCGGAGGTGGAGGTGGAGGTGGCGGCCTGGGAGGATGTTGGTGGCTGAAGGTTGAGGTCGGAGGTGGCTGGTGGCGGTGGTCGAAGGTGGCTGGCGGTGATGGTCGGGAGTTGTGATAGTAAAAGGAAGGTAAGTTGTTATTGTTTATAATAATTGACCAAAATTTAGAATTTAAATTCTTAGAATTTTGTATATAATTAGTTTTATGAAATTGAGACATTTGAAATTTCAACTCAATTTTAATTCTAAATTTTAAATGTATTACCAAACAATGAGATTAATTTTGGAGACCCCAATTCTAATTCCAAATTATAGAATTGAGGTATACAAACATACCCTAAGATATTTTCGGCCAGAAACATTGTATTACTGTAAAACCAAAGAATTTGAAGCCATAATAATCCATTCAGAACTGGTCATTTGATTTGATCCAAGAAAAGTCAGAACATTAACAATAACTTTGTTTGTCCTTTGTTCAAATGGTCCGTGTTTATCTTTCTTTCTTTCTTTCTTTGTCCTTTGATCAAATGGTCCAAGTTTGTCATTCTTTCTTTCTCTTTTTTTTTAATCCGTCGTGTCTTAAACCTGAAAGTCCAAAATTAATTTTATGTGTCGGGTAGGATCACTAAATAATACATTGGTTAAATTAGAATATCCTCTTTACAAGCTGATGTAAGTGCTTCTTTCATGTTTGTCTTTCTTATCAAACTAAAACTCAAACATTTGTTTTGTTTTAGCGAATACATTTATAAATGTTAATCACATCTTGTTACTCTTGTAGTTTTAATCTACTTGTCTACTCATATTAATTATTAGAGCATTCACAATGTGTAAAATTCTTACACAGCTGTTTAGCTGGGTTTTACTGTCACAATTTCGATTCTTTTGTTGATCAGATGACACCTAGATTTTAACCGGGGAAAAAGGATTTGCAGTCCCCCGCCTTACCGCTCGGCCATGTCGCCAAACCTACACACTTTTCTCTTCTTCTTTTCTCTCCTTAAGAATATATTTTCTCATTGTATACTATTCTTAACATATTCTTAACTGAGTTTCATTGCCACCTCATTAACTTTACACTTCATTCTTATTTTTATACTTCTCAACAAATAAATTTATTTCACGTTATTTAAATATTTCGTATAAATAATTAATTTATAAATTAAGACATAAATTAATTTAAAATAATAATTACATTATTATTTTTAAATTTTATAATTTATAATTTAGTTAATAAATTATCTATAAAACACATATTATACATAACTTGTACAATAACATAAATAGAAAATTACATAAATACATTAAAATTGAAAATAATAAATAAAATGATAAAATTACATAAAAGAAAATTAAAAAAAAGGTTTTTTTAAAAAAAATAACCGTTGCACACCCACGCCCCCCGAACCCCACCCCACCCAACGGCTAAATCTAGATATTTAAAAAAATTGATTTTTTTCCAATCAAAACGGTAAAAAAGGATTTAAAAATTAAAAAAAAATCATTTTTTCCTTGAGTGGGAGACAGTTGAGACCCACCCTGCACCCCTTCACGCTCCTGGCCAGCGCGTGTGGTGCACGCGCCTTACCAACAACAGTCGTGCACCACACCTTCTCTCATGCGGCTGGCTTTTCATTTCTTCAAAAAATTCTTCGGAAGAATTGAACACTCTCTCTCCTGGTTAAGAATTTGGTTAAGAATTCCTCCCATTGTTGATTAATGGTATTCTTAACCAATAATTTGGTTAAGAATACCAAAATATCAACAATGGGGATGCTCTTATATTTGAAAGGAAGACAGAGCTCCTCAACAGCTTCCTGATCATGTCTTAAGAGAAGTTTCAAATGAAAAAAAAATGGAAAAGTCACACCTATTAATGTGGGTATCAACTCCATCCGTTTTCAAATAGTTGTCTTATTTTCTTTTTTTATCCATTTCAAAATAATTGTTCTCTTTAAAAAAATTAAGAAAACACTTTTACTACTTTACTTATACTTTTTATACATATTTTAATTATTTCCACGTGTTTAATGGTATAAAAGGAAATCACATATTATACTAATATATATAATATAATCAATTATTTTTTAAAACGATGTGTCAAGTAAAAAAAAACGATTATTTAAACGAAAAGAGTACTCATATAAATGTTAGAGAATTCAACACCTTTCTCATTGATATCATTTTAAAGGCACATATTCATCTCAAACTAACTGGTTTTTCAGAGGGAAGACCTTAGAATCTTTATCTTTTAATTACAAAATTTATTTAATCCAATGTAAGTCTAGAGTCTCAATAGTGTCCAATATGTTCATTTCTTTTTATTGCTTTTTACTTTTGGTACCCTTTGTATAGACTTCATCAAATTTCATTATAAACGTTTTCAATTGTCATTAGATTACATACTTTACGTTTAGAATTGTCATCATATTACATACCTTTAACTGTTAGCTTTTGACAAAAATTTGACAAAAGATATATAATTTGATAACAATTGAATAAGTTTATAATAAAATTTGGTAAAAGTCAGTACACAGCATGTCAAAAGTAAAAAACAAATAAAGTTCGGATACCAAAAGTGATATTAACCCTTCATTTCCTACCTAGGAGAACCAAAACTCATAGGGACCTTTAGTAATTCTTTGGTGTGTTTAACTTGAATTGTCTTGTTATATAATAATAATAATAATAATAATAATAATAATAATAATAATAATAATAATAATAATAATAATAATAATAATAGTAGTAGTAGTAATAATAATTCAAGTTAAACACACATTAAGAAAATGATTAATATATAATTTGGTCCCTTGATTTAACCCAAACTTTAAGTTTGGTCCTAGGGTTTTAAAACCTATCATTTGGTCGTTGAATTCGATTTTTTTTGTCAGATTTCCCTCTCCCAACGTTACCATTATATTTTTCGTCAACTTTTTTACAATATGACTAAATTACTCTTAGGATTAATATATAATTTGGTCTCTCGATTTAACCCAAACTTTAAGTTTGGTCCTAGAGTTTTAAAACTTATTCATTTGGTCCCTGAATTTGAGTTTTTTTTGTCAGGTTCCCTTCACACCATTATCGTTACTTTTACAACCCAAATTCTTTCAATATGACTATATTACCCTTATTAAGAAGTTTCTTATGGGACGACTTTTCAAAAAGTTAAAAATATAGGCGGGTTATATGTCAGTCTGAAATTAGCTCATCTTCAACCTTTGAAACTCAAGTATCCCTCCCCCAGTGCTTAAGAAACCCATATGCATTCACCGACTTTCCTTTTCTCCAAAAATAACCTTTTTTTTTTTTTTTTTGCCTTAAACCAACAAGACTAGATTGAACGCCGACCTTAAATGAGATATTTTCCGACCAGTTAGAAAAAGAATTCATGCCTTCCTACGATGGTTTCTTCACCCATCACTACTACTTGGATGCCATAAGACTAAAGGCGGAAATCAAAGGAATAGAAGATAAGGTTCGTCAGATTTTCTCATTCATCCTGATCTTATGACTATGTCATTGATATAGATTCATTGCTTGGGAAACAGAGATCCTACCATCCGATATTTCGAGAAAGTGTTGACCTCTCCATCACCACCAACTACCGTCGTATTTCCTCCGTCAAGTACCCACAAAACCCACGAAAAAAACACACCAAAATGACACCAACTCCATCACTGTTTCAAGTTAATGGAAGAAGTCAACGTCAGTCTCCATTAAAGTGAGATTTGAGTTTTGATTCAGATCCGGGTTTCTATAGAGGAATTCAGATCTCAATTTCAGTTTAATTTTAGGTATACTTTTTAGACAAGAGTAGCAAAGCCTCAAACATTGATTTAATCTTTTATTCGATTTTAGATATGGGATTTTGGATTTTAGATGTGGGTTTTCAATTCAATTTTGGTTGTGGGTTTTGATTCAGATCTGAGTTTCTATTGATTCGATTTTTGATTCAATTTTAGATGTGAGTTTTTGATTCAATTTTGGAATGTGAGTTTCGAAAGAAGAATTCCTATCAAGATTTTGATATGAAATTTCTATTAATTTTGGATCTAAAATTTTGCATTGATAGTAATGGTGGAAGCGGAGAAGAAGGAAAGCAATAATAGGTGAGAGAGAGGGAGCAATATTGGATTCAACGACCAAATGAATAGGTTTTAAAGCCCTAGGACCAAACTTAAAGTTTGTGCTAAATCTAGGGACCAAATTATATATTAATTCTTAAGAAAAACTAAAAGAATTTATTATAATATTGATATAAATGTAAATATGTAATTTTCTTTTAAGCATGTGCATGTGAGCCATCATTAATACTCCTTTGGTCCCAAAATTATAGTTCTGTTTTTTTGTCGTCTGTCTCATTATAAATGTTTTGTTTAAAACTTTTTTTAGGACAACATTTTTACTAATTTATCCTTACTTTTTCATCTTACTTTAGTTATAAGCTACATATACATGAGTTTAAAGGAAAATACATATTAAAATAATATTAATAATCAAGTCAATTTTATTTTTTTAATCCGTGTATTGGGTCAAACATTATAATAATTTTAGGACGAATGAAGTAGAGTATAACTGTAAAGAAAAAAAATAAGGGTGAAAACCTAAAGGTTTTTTCCTAAAAAAGAAAGCTTAAAAACGAAAAAGTTCTTTTTAACAAACGAAAAAAGAAAAGAAGATAATTATTTATTGAGTAGGTCTCCCGTAAGACCGTCTTACAGATCTTAATTGGTAATACAAAGTTTCACACTCTCACAGCTCAACCTACAAATACACGATGGATCCGATAAAGAAGATCAGTCTTATAAAAAATATCTTTAAAACCGTTTTACAGTTATATATAATATGTATTTTATTGATAATTTATTAATTAAATTAAAAATTATTTAATTTGTGAGTAATTTATTATTTATAAATTAAAAGTCTTTATTTATAATTTTTTTATCATATTTATTAATGGTAGATTAAAGAAGGAAAAACCAAAAGTTAGGTATAATGAGTTTCATTGAGAAGGTAGCGCAAAGAGACAAACCAGTGGGAATGAAAGATCTAAGGTCGGATTTGCAAATGAAAAAAAAAAAAAAAGAGTTGACGATTTTATGGATATCAATTTGTAAAACGAGGTTTTATTCTTTTACAACTCAACTCATCAACATACAGTAGATTAATTAATAATTTATAACTCAATTCATCAACATATAGTAGATCAAATAAAAAGAATTTGTTTTACAAAACTAATTAGTAAAACCGTCTTATATAAATTTTTACCAATAAAAAAAATAAGATGGAGATCCAAGAAAATGTATATTGTACATAATTTTACTATTGTAAATTGATCGTCTAAGTGGAAGGGGGCACTGGTCGATTAAGAAAGAAGCCTTTGATTTGAGTTTTCGCGTATACGACAAACTTTTTCAGAAAAACAATCACCTAACCGTACCTTAAAATTTAGTACCTTTTAAAACTTTTGAATGTTTAGGCACAAACATAATTGGTTAACAAAAAATAAATAAATAAATAAATAAATTTAAAAAAAAAAAAAAAATATATATATATATATATATATATATATATATATATATATATATATATATATATATATATATGGTTGTACTTGTGTAGCAAGGGTGAAAAATGCTATGTTGGTTTCATTAGGTTTATCAGGATCTAAGTATGGTAAATATATCTTGAAGCATCATGTAATTTATTTAAAATGTTTGATAATAAAAGTCCTGCCATGCTGGTTTTTGCACGTACTATTTGGATTATTCATTTAAGTGGTCAACAAGTAGGACCCACGAAAGGAGTGAAAAAGAAGCTCGAAGAACTCAAAACTAACAAATTACAAGAAAGAATGGACACTAAACTTAATGAAACAGTTACAGAAAACGGACATGGCTGCCACAACATTACACAATTAAATTTCCAAGGTGTGAATTATTACTTATGGTCACTTTCCTTAAATTATCATCTTTCTTTCTTTTTTTTGTTAGTTTTAAAATAATTATTCAGTTTGAAACTTATATTTTTAGAATATCACATTACCACTTTATTTTTATTTTTTCACCATACTTTAATTATGAGCCATATATACATAAGTTTTAAAGTAAACTACACATTAAACTAATATAAATATTTAAGTCAAGTGTTTTTTCTTAATCCGTACGCCGAATCAACTAAGACGATAATTTAAGGATGGAGGGAGTATTTACCCAAAACTACTTCTCGGGTCTATTAAAATTACAGAGGCCGTAAAGTTCATCTTATTAAATTTTTAACGTTCTACCTTTACATAACTCGAGCTGATACCACAAAGTGTGTAGATCAACTGGTAATGAGTTGTTCCACCTTGACCATAAATCTTAAGTTTTTTTCTTTGGGAACGCAGTTATGTTAAAAATTCGATAAGAAGAGATTTCCTGCCCAGCTCGGGTGATTAAGCTTCTACACCTAAATTTTTTTACCAAAAAAAATATATATACTTCATCCGTTTTTTAAATTATCGTCCTTCTTTCCTTTTTCATCAATTCTAAAATTTATTATCATTTTTTAAAACTCTCTTTAAAAAAATATTTTTATCATTTTATCTTTACTTTTTCTACTTACTTGATGGTCATATGCTCAAAAATATTTAAAAAATCATACATATTTTATTAATATTTATAATATAATTAATTATTTTTTTCTCGACCGATTGCCGTCATATTAAAGAGGACAATAATGTTGTAAGTCGAACCGAGAGGATGATTTAGCTGGGATACCTTACCGAGAATTAATGGTCAGAATGACTCGAAATAATATGATTAGAAGTGACTGTTCACACGCAGACTTGACATCATCCAGGTTGTGTGTTTAACATGATATCTTAAATGGATCTCTGTACCTCTCGAACAGTTTTGCAGAGTCCCTTAATTCTTTTGGTTCCTTTCCATTAATATATGAGGTGAGTTTCAAATTTCTGGTACATTTCACTAGTCGATAAGGAGATTGTGGACCCATAATTTGGTCGCAAATTAATTGGAATCCCAAGTTATGAATGGTTCCGTAACATCTATTTTTCGTTTGGAGTTCAGATCTTCTGTACCACTTGTATGTATCATGATATATCATTTTTCATTTTCATTGCATCTTAATCATTATATCTCAATCAATAATTAAGATGAAAAATGATACACCAATAATACACAAAAATGGTACAGGAGATCTGGACTCTTTCGTTTGCTAGCTGAATATCTACGGGTAAAATTTTACAAACAACACACGTGCACGGTGCACCCATACCCGTACACGAATACGTCCTTGTAAGGTCAACAAGAGATTCTAACTAAAACCAATTAATGGTTAGGTGCTCATTTGTCAACTTTAATTAGAACTGTCAATGAACGATGTCGGATCAGACCCGCACCAAATGTTAAAAATTATTGGTTCAGACCAGTCTGAAATTTCCCAAGGCTGCCAAAATTAAATGCAAAGCTTACACAGAATATTCGGTCGATTGCTTGAACTGGTCAATTTTTTTATATTTTCACCTGTTTTTTGGCCCATGAAAAGCCCAATATGTTAATTATTGAATTCAGACTGGGCCAACATTTCACCAGACTTATTGAACCTAAAGCCTAACCCAACATAATATTTCATAGCTTCAACTTTGATCATCAAGAAGAGATTTCTTCTAACAAGTATTGTATCTTTCTTAATAATTTAATCATGGGTGATAACAGGTCTGGTCTCCTGTGATGATTATAACCAGAAAAATCTCTTATATTTATTTTCAATCGCTAAAATATACTTTTGGTGATACCATTAATGAACAACATACGCGCATACAGAGCGTGCATTTTGGGCATCGGAATGAAAACATTGGACATCGAAATGCACAATTGAAATCGGTCAAAATTTGGGTGTCGAAATTCAAAAGTCATTTCCCAATTTGGGCATCAGAATGAAAACATTGGACATCAAAATGCATAATTGAAATTTGTCAAAATTTGGGCGTCGAAATTCAAAAAGTCACTACCCAATTTGAGTATCAGAATGAAAACATTGGACATCAAAATACATAATTGAAATTTGTCAAAATTTGGTCGTCAAAATTCAAAAAGCCACTGCCAAATTTGGGCATTAGAATGAAAACTCTGGGCATCGAAAATTCAAAATGCACAATTGAAATCTATCAAAATTTGGGTATCAAAATTCAAAAAGTCACTGCCAAATATGGGCATCGAGAGGAAAACATTGGGCATCTAAATGCACAATTGAACACTACCACCAAATATCGACATAGTTTGGCATCGTAATTGACAAAATTAGTGTCGGAATGAATAAATTAAAACACTGCCACCAAATATCAACAAGGTTGGACATCGAAATAGACAAAATTGCACATGCCACCAAATATCAATATAATTGGGCCTCGTAACGGATAAAATTGGCGTTGGAATGAATAAATTATACACTGCCACCAAATATCGACAAAATTGGGCATTAAAATGGACAAAATTAAACATTGCCACCAAATATCAACATAATTGGGAATTGAAATGGATAAAATTAGCGTCGAAATGAATAATTAAACACTGTAACCAAATATCAACAAAGGCGGGCATCGAAATAGATAAATTTGGCGTCGAATTAATAAATTAAACATTGCCCCAAAATTTGTATAAAAATTGAGCATTTGAAAATTTTTGAAGCCCAAAACAGTTCTTAAACATCATTTTTTTTTTGCCTTAAAACGAAGATGTTACAAGGTAAACCTTATGGATTTTGTAAATTTCGTCGAGAGTTTTAATTTGATATGTGGTGGGTCATGTAGTTTATCCGAGATCAAAAGTTATGGAGAAAATGGTCTGAGAAGATGAAAAGAGGTTGACAATAGAGAAAAGAGATATGGAGACGAAGCTTGAGGAAGAAGAGAAAGAAATTGTAACAAAAAGAAGAGAAAGAAGTAGCTGGGGGAAGAAGAAGAGAGAAAACTATGTTAGAGAGAGAAGATGGTGTATGCTTGAGTATTTTGGGAAGAAATTAACGAATAATGGACTTTAGAGGTTTAAAAAAATTTGAATAACTGAGGGTTTATAATTTTACCAAATGCTATATGCCCACAATTATTCATTTAATCATTCTTTAACAATAAGGCTCCTTACCCTATTTGTTTATAATTCTCTTAATAAATTTTAAGTGTAAAAGGAAAACATTAACCTTTAACTTATAAAGCCTATGACTAAGACAATTAGGAAACAAAATATTATTTGACTTCTAAATAATTGTTTAATAATAAAACCTTAAACTATGAATAATTCTAATCAATTAGAGTTGACTTTATTTCAACATCCAACATGCACCAATTAATTTTTGGACAAAATATGCATTTTTGAACTATAATTTGATTGCACCCCCACCTCAAAATAAATAAATAAATAACAACAAACCCAAGAACCAACAAATGCCTCTTCCATTGTATTCAACATCAAGGTAAGACAATATATGCCTCAGACTCTCAGCAGACGGTGATTATATACTGCCCCTAGGCCCCCTACCCAAAAAAAAAAAAGGAAAAAAAAACAATCTTTTCGTGACTGTAAGGGTAATTTAGGCATTGCCTAATTTATCTTGTCCTCTCTCTCTTGGTCAAAATAGGATTTAATTTGGTATTTTTGTGTTAGGATTTAAGTAGGATTCTTTATTAGAAGTAGGTGATATTTTTGGTATGTAAATCTTTGAGTAAGTGTTTAGTTATTGATGGTATCAATTTAGGAAACAAAATCTTGTATTTTTGTCGGTCTAATGCCTTTCCTAGTTGGATGTGTTGGTTACCTAGAATGTGCAGGATTCCTCGGTGCCTTGGATTACAAGTTGTTGCTGCCTATTTAACTGATGCCGAGCAGCTTGCAGAGGATACAGAGAATTGAGAGCATATAGAAGATATTGGTTTGAAGTGCTGTGTGTTGATCCAGTTGTTTTCGTGTATGCTGAATTAGAGAAGAGAGATCAACCAGCCCATATACAGAGACCTTTCTGCAGTGATTAAACTTCATTCCTGCTGCTGCCGTTTTTGAAACTTCTGTGAAGACAGCCTAGTTCTTCCTGAAGTTTCTGATTTGTGTGCTTCCTTCTTGTTCGATGTTTTTGGAAGCTGTATTTGGTTCTTTCTTCCCACGTTTGATTTAGTGTTTATGTGGGTTTTGTGATTCTCCAAGATTCTATATCTTGTGAGAATTTTTTGTGTAAACTGTTAAGGTTCAAAAACAGTTTTTGAGTTTAATATAATTTGTTGCCTTGAGGCTTGATCTACAAGATTGATTCTTGTAGATTGTTTTTTGTGATTTTCTGTCTTACTAAGTGTGTTAAATTTCAAATCTCAAAACAAAACTTCCGCTGCAAATTTCTGTTACACACTTTCAGTTCACATTGTTACTGCCGTTGTTGCAACATTCACTGCAACATTGGCAGTAACATCGTCCCATATCGAGAATCTGTGGCATCACGTTCTTTCAATTGGTATCAGAGCCTACTCTTGATATCACTAAGAGTCGATTCTGCTTAAAGACGTGATGGATTCTCAATATGAGAATGTGGTTCGTCCCCCTACTCTTACTAATGCTAATTATTCTATATGGAAAGTCAAGATGCGTATCTTCATCAAATCAATTGATGAAAGAGCGTGGCTTGCTGTGTTAAATGGTTGGAGTCCTCCCAAAACTGTTGATTCTGATGGTGATGTCAAAATCACAAAGGAGTCTGAGTGGACCAACGATGATAGGAACACAACATCTTTTAACTCAAAAGCTTTGTCTGCTATTTATAAGGCCTTAGATGCAAATACGTTTAGAGTAATAGCAAATTACGAATCTGCCAAAGATGTGTGGGAGGCCCTTCAAACCCTGTGTGAAGGACCTGCCAGTGTTCGTTCCTCAAAGCTAAGAATGTTAACGACTCAGTTTGAGAACACAAGGATGCAAGAGTCTGAGGACATAATGTCATATTATGGAAGACTTCTTGATCTATCCAATTCTGCTTTAGCCTTAGGAGATCCCATTACAAATGAGCGTCTTGTCAGTAAGATGATGAGGACTTTGCCTGAAAGATTCAATGTCAAGATATGTGCTATTGAAGAAGCACATGATATTGACAAGATGAGTTTTGAAAGATTGGCTGGAATTCTTCAAAACTTTGAGTTGAATCTAAACGATCAATTAAAAAACAAAGGCAAAGGTGTCTCATCATCTTCTACACCCACTGGGAAAAACATTGCTATGCCTGCTCCAATTGATCTGTCATGTGATCTGCTTGAAATTCAAAAAGACATTGATGAGTCTGATTTTGGAGAAGAATCAATTGCTTTATTGACTACTAAATTCAAAAAATTTTTGAAAAATAAAAGTCAAAATAGAACTCCATCATCAAACTCAAAAATTAATTTCAAACCTGATTCTGTGAAATTTGTTCCCAAAGAACAATCCTTTCAAACTCCTGAAAAACCCTTCACAAATCCTTTTGTTTAAGTCATCCTACAATGGTAAGAATCTTGATTCTATCCAATGTAGAGAATGTCAAGGTTTTGGACACTACGCAAACCAATGTGCTAACACTTTAAGAAAGAAAGGATTGAATTTTTCTGCAACTCTAAGTGATAGTGATGGAGAAGATCCAGGTGATCTTATCACCTTGAATGCAGTTTATGATTCTGATTCAGATAGTGCAGTTGGTTCAGCAAATGTATCACCCGATGTTGCAACATCAGGAGTAACATCGGGAGAAACATTGTGCAGAAACAGGAACAGTTTTTTCTGTTTTAATTCAACAGTTGCAGAGGATGACGGACATTCAGATTCAGACCTGCTGGAAGGGTATAAGGAGCTGCATAAGGATTGGGAGAAAAGGGCTCATCAAGTCACACTACTTGGTAAGGCGAATGAATCACTATTTGAAAAAGGCCAACGAGGAGCAAAAAGAATGCATAATCAGGCTGGAAGGAGTCCTAAGTAGAAAGGATGTGGAAATGAGGCGGCTAAAGGAGCAACTTGCTCAGCGAAGCAACAACTTGACCAAGTGGAATTCAAGCAAACAGAAGGTTGACGATCACACTAAATTTCGGTAACTCTTCGGATCGTTATAGGTTTTGTCCCTAAAGTGTTTGTGAAAGAAGGAGAAGGAACTTCAGGAACCAAAAAGCGATGAAAGCCTTCTGAAAATGTTTTCTACGGCAATGAAAAAAACAAGACTAAGAAGGAAAAATTATGTTTGTCATACGTATAGCACAGGTCACATACGACCGTTTTTGTTTAAAAAAGGCAATGTATGAGAATGAAAAAAGGCAAAATTCTTTGGAACTCATTGGCGAGCAGGATGACAACAATGTGCCGATAATCGGCAACATTGGCGAAACATCGAGGCCTCATAAATCATAATTTTTATTAACCCAAAAATGTGGGTTCCAAAAGCATGTGATGAAAAAATGCGAGCCATCTTGTGAGCCATTTGATATGCCTTTTTGGCGCCTCCATGTCCCATGATGAAAATGCAATGTTACATTACCTCTTTAAAATCTCATGTAAATTGGATCCAGTATTTCGATAGTGGTTGTTCTAGACATATGGCAAAGGCGAAATTTGAAGGAATATGTAAGTATTAATAGGTGGTTACGTGACCTATGGTGGTGGTGCAAAAGGAAAATTGTAGGTAAAGAACATTGAGCGTTGAAGGTCTTCCAAACCTCAAAACGTTTACCATGTGGAAGGCCTTAAGACAAGCACGATCGGTATAAAGTCGGTTGTGTGACGGATGATCTTGGGTAAGATTTGACAAACATTCTTGGAGGTTCTTGATCATAATAACAAATGTCTTACGGCGGTTGGAATCGTCGATAATTGTTACTTGTTCAACAATACTCATTCATGTCAAAAAGCAAGTATTGATGTAACGGATCTCGGCACCGAAGCTTGGTCACATGAGTTCGTTAGCTCGATGAGGCTTGTGATGCATAAAAGGATTACCAAATGAAGGAATTACTGGTGTGGACCATGTCAAAAGGTAAACAAGTCAAGAGCCTCACATCTCCCAATCACACAATGCTCCACTTCAGATGTTTGGAGATGATTCATTGACCCTTGGGTCATTGGAGGAAAGCCTAGGTAAGAGAAAAAAAGTACACCTTTGTGCTGTGTAGATGACTTCTCTAGATATACTTGGGTAAT
>CM028381.1:87072251-87098659 GCA_013146195.2 Codonopsis lanceolata
TTAACTTCTATTGGCAAAGACGCCTCCATGCCATATGATAGAGAGTAGGAGGTAGCCCAAGTGGGTGTGCGGACTGAGGTGCGATAGCCCGAGAGGGCTAGCGGTAATTTTTCTGGCCAGTCCCTTCCTGTGTTAGCCATTTTTCTGATAATATTTTCAAGTGTCTTGTTGGCTGCTTTAACGGCACCATTGGCTTCAGTGTGGCCTAGGGGAAGATTTATGCCTTTGGATCTTGAACTCGCCGAGCGCATTTCATTCACGCCCCTTCAAAATGTGAGTCAAGCTGAGATTATCTCGAAAGGCACGCCATAGCGATATATAATATTGGCCCGGATGAATTTGGACACCTTTTGGGCATTCATAATTTTATAGGAAGAGGCTTCCACCCACTTTGTAAAGTAATCGACGGCTACTAAGACATATTCGTGGCAATTGGATCCCTTCGGGTGAATTTGGCCTAGCGACGCGATTCCCTAAGTTGAGAAGGGCCGAGGGTCGTGGAGTTATATAAGACGGGGGGCACATGTCAGTAGATTGGCAAAGCTGCTACAGGCACTTGTCGCAATGTCGCACTCCACCGCATACACCCGCTTTCAAGCGCATCTAATAGTACCCCTACCGGATAATTTTCTTGGACAGCATATGGCCATTCATATGGGGCCCACAGGTACCACCATGCAGTTGATTCATGATTTGCTTAGCTTTGGCCTGATCGACGCATAATAAGTTGAGGCCTTGATAGTGCCTCTTATACAGGCTGCCACCGCTGAGTACAAATTGTGAGGTCCCACCTTCACAGGGAGACTCTTCCTCTTTTGCCTAGGCCAGAAGGATAGATACCTTTCTGAAGCAGATTTAGGATATCAGCATACCAGGGCTCGTGATCTGCTTCAGGGGGTGTATTAATTTGAAGCAGTATGCCGGAGTGACCTTCTTCCCGATTACGAATGGCTGAAGTTTCTGCGGGAATTTGGACTAGCGATGCCAGAGTAGTTAAGGCATCGGCGAATTGATTTCTATCTCGTGGCAGATAATGGTACAACATAGAGTCAAATCGGGCGGCAAGTGTAGTTAGTTTGGCATGATAGAGCTGCAGCCGAGGATCTTGGGTTTTCCATCTCCCTCCGACTTGGTTTATGATTAAGGCAGAGTCTCCATAGACTTCGAGATATTTGGCTCCCCTTTGGAGAGCTTCTTCTGATATATTGCAATCGGCCTAGGAAGCCTTTGACATCGGTTGGAGTTTTTAGCTGTGGCATCTCTAGGATGGCTTTGATCTTTGCTGGCTCGATCTCGATGCCCTGCTCGATCACTAAGAATCCCATGACCTTGCCTTTGGTAACCCCAAATGTGCATTTGGTGGGGTTAAGCTTCATTTGGTGCTTCCTTAACCTTTCGAAAAAATTTCGAAAGTCTTTGAGCATGGGCACCGCTGCCGCTGAATGCACGATCATGTCATCAACATAGACCTCCATTTCTTTGTGGATCATGTCGTGGAAGAGGGTGGTGGCGCCCTCTGATAAGTAGCCCCAGCATTTTTCAGCCCAAATGGCATGATAGTATAGCAATAAGTACCCCAAGGAGTAGTAAATGAGGTCTTCTCCTAGTCTTCTGGTGCCATCTTGATTTGATTATAGCCCAGCATGCCATCAACGAAGGATCTGACTTTGTGGGCAACGATGGCGTCTACCACAATATCGATATTGGGTAGAGGGAAGTCATCTTTGGGCGACGCCTTGTTGAGGTCGCGGAAGTCTACACGTATCCTGACCTTCCCGCTGGGCTTGGGAACACTATGTTGGACGCCGCATCGTATTCAACTACCCGAATGAAATTGACGCCAAATGCCTTCATGATTTCTTCTTTGACTTGTAGTGATCATTCCCGCTTGACGCGGGAGCTTTTGCTTAACCGACCGAGCATCCTGGATATATGGGGATCCCTGTTCGACTATGGTCGGGTCTAGCCCCTGTGATATCTTCATAGGACCAGGCAAATATGTCTACGAACTCTTTGAGGAGATCGATGAGTGCTACCCTTTCAGAGCCTTACAAGGTACCTAGCGATTTTGATTTCTTTGATTTCATTGTCCAGCCCCAGATTGGTAGTGGACAAGTCTTCAGTTGCTGCTGATGAATGGTGATGTTCCTAGTGCTCAACTGACTTTACAAGCTCAAGCAATTAATGTTTATCTTTTGGGTCCATTTCATTAAACGACTCATTATCATAATTATTATTTAATGCGTCTTTTAAGGTAGATGCAAGTAAGGAACAACCAAAGACATTTAGATTATCATTAAAAGCAAACTGTATAGGGTTTATTACATTATTGAGGACCTGGGGTTTGAGATCCTCAACTTTAGGGAGCAGATCGGTAAATGACCAATCCGTAAAGCTAGGGGAAGGAATAGGGATAGTATATCCAAAGCGGTCCACCAGACCTCGCAGGCCGTGAGCGGGCCTGCCGTGGTATACTGGCTTCTGCAGAGGCTTATCAGTAATAAGCTCAAACTCAGCAGGGAGCTCTTTATAATAAGTGCCTCCTTCTATCATGCCCAAGAAGTTGTCTCCTACAAACATTTATTAGAAACTCCTTTTATTGGCCAGCATGTTTTACAGTACCTTTATTCTTGGCCAATTAGGTTAACTTGCCCCTTTAGACCTCCTTGGCTTGATCTGTTTCAAAAAAAAATTGTGCCTGCCACCATAATCACCTCGTTGTCAATGAGATCCTGAATCGCATCTCTAAGTGTATAGCACTTGTCGATAAGATGACCACTGCAACGGTGATATTCACATTACTGGGCATGATTCCAGGCAATAGGTAACGGTTTGGGTGGTCGGTAATTATCAATGGGCTTAAGTATCCCATGGGCCCATAATGTTTGGAGTATTTCAGATCTTGGGGCAGGCATGCCATCATAATGCCTTGGAATTATCTCCTTTCGGCCTCTTGGTTTAGGCAAATTGCCAGATTGGGATTTGGTTAAGCAACTGGGTGGGGTTTTCTCTCTTGGATAATATTGCACTGGAATTGGGTTGCCTGGACCTTGGCCCAATAGGGATTCCTTTTCTGGTATACAAATGATTTCTTTTGGAATTCCTGGGGTCGTTTGCTGAGAATAGGTATTTGAGGGATCAAGAGGGAGATAATTCTTTTGGTTGTAATAGCAGGCATTCAGGTGAGGGAGAGTGGAGTTGATTTCTGGAGGATATGGATTAGGATTATGAGCACTTGAAATCATATTACTTTGGGCAAGGGGATCATGATTTGGTGGATGGCTGGCACTTGGTGGCTTTCCAGAAGCTTGGAAAAGGATATTTTCTGAGGTATCAGGGCAATTTATTTCAGGAAAGTGGGAAGTATTAGGGACGTATTTTGGGATCTTGACTTTTTGGGAGAAAGCGGCAAGAGTTTCTGAAAAACCTGCCCGAAGATCATTTACCACCTGATTCGTTATTCTTTCTACATGGGCGTCCAATTCCTTCTTTAGCCAAGCCTCAAGCCTAGGAGGGGGTACATACACAAGAGTTTCTTTATCTGGTTCCCAATTGTTCCAATTGTTGCTAGCTTCCGTCATCGCCTGTTTATTCTTTACCGCCATACTGTTTGGATCTGTACCCTTTGAACTGATTTTGCCCTTGTCTGATTTGATACTGATACCCTCTGATCTGATTTCTGCACTTATTTCCCGTATCAACCGCCAGTACTATCTCTGCCTTTCCAAATTCGGGCCAGGTTTCTGAGGAAAATGGGTTTGGAGGTATCAGAAGGCTGGTTGAAGGCTTTCTGGGCTTGGAGTACAGCGTGCTTTTATTAGTATTTTGTCTATTATTATTTATTTTTCCTACAATTGACTGGATTAGCACCTGCTTTATTTTGGTAGTCTCAGGACTTTTCCTGGAACAGTGGATTCTTTCTCCAGAGTATAGGACCAACGTATTCCACCTGCCGTTCGACTCCCCAAGATCGGACTGATCCCAAGCGAAAGGCCTATACTCTTTCCAGGATCTACCATTCGAAAATGGTCTAGGTCGAGCATTAGAGAATAATAAATCAGCCCCTGCGTATTTATCCTTTTATTTGCGCAATTTATTCTTTTTTTTTCTTTTTGACTTGCGCATTTTTTTGACTATATATATATATTTTTTTTTGGCTTCATTTTTTCATCATTTATTTTTTTTGAAAGGGGCTGACTCACGATTCAAAGATGCAAAAATCGGTCGGTCTTTGAAGTGTCCTGAGAATCTATATGCATTCTAACGTTGGCTTATGCAGGGGGTAAGCTGGCCATGGTGTAGGATAACAGTTCGGAATATACCTATATGCGTGCACGTGTGTGTGGTATCTAAAAAGCAGTAAAATCTTTGTTATTTTTTTTTTTCAGATATATAAACAGAAAATAAAATAGATATGGTCTGTCTTGCTGTTACGCGTGGATTTTCTCGGCTTTTTAGTTTGAGCCAAGCAAGCAAGCGCATCATATTAAGAAATAGAAAGAAAACTGGGAATCTATCTATTCCTATTAATTACAAAATTTGGTCCTATGTCCCCAAAATAAAATGGCAGAATGAATGCAAATATATACAAGTTGAGCGGAATAAAAATAATAAACAAACGAAAAAAATATATATATAGTCGAAAATAAAGCAATATTAAAAATAAATCCCCAGCCCTTTTATTGTGTTGCCCGGAGTTTATTGTAAACAAATATATATATATATGTATTTTTTTTTTTTTGAAAACTTTTTTTTTACGAAATTTTTTTTTACTTCCTTTTTTTAAAAAAAAAGAATATTTTTAAATATACATGTAACAGCTATCGGAACGAAACTGCTGCAAGATGGAGGATCATATCCACAAATATAGGCACGGATGTATAGGAACGCAATATTCAAATGCATAAATTAATATAACAAGCATACTTTAGCCAGAAACAAATAAAAACAAAAAAGTTTTTTTTATGAGTTTACCCTCCATTTTATTTAAAATAAAATGATCTCCCCAGCAGAGTCACCAATGTGGGTTCTCGGGACATGCGCCCGCGCCTCGCGCGCCTTTGGATAGGTGTGCGCGTACGTGCGGATACAGGACACCACTGCTCTCATTTCATCCTCCCTTGTTTAGGGGAGAACGAAATTAAAAGTACGAGAGGAGTGTTGTCTAAGATAGCGCGTTGGAATGCGTCTCGGTTGCCTTTAGTGGATTTTTGATCCAATATGGAAACTTTTGGGTTTCCCGCATCAAGTTATCCCTTGTTTAGAGGATACCAGGATATGAGAATGCATCACTCTTTCATTCTCATTTTCCCTTTTTTAGGGGAAAACGAAAAAGTGCAAAAAAGGATGTTACGACGCCCCCACTATGGATTTTATAAAAATAGCCTTATGGCCTATTTCGGATCACTATGGGAGCTTTGGGTTTCCCACATCAAGTTATCCCTTGTTTAGGGGATACCAGGATATGGGAACACATCACCCTTTCATTCTCATTCTCCCTTTTTTTAGAGGAAAACGGAAAAGTGCAAGAAATGAGTGTTGCGAGGCCCCACTGGATCCAAAATGTTTTTAGAGTCGCCATCTTTATTTTAAGGCAAAAATAAAGCAAAACCAAAAAAAAAAAAACCAGAGATTATAAAACGGGTTCGGAGGCAAAGTTACGAGTTGGGAAGGTGCTAGGCACCCAACTCGCCCTTTCAGTCTCAAAAGTGGTTTTTGGCTAAAGTATGCTTTTTGTTATATTTATCTAGCAAATAAATAAAGCATTTAAAGACAGGAAAATAAAAGCAAATACATCCGTAGCTACATTATTTACGGACTTGCAGCCGTCTTCTTACAATAATTACAAATATATTTAAAAATATTTGGCCATTATAACGGCTCTTTTACATAATATTTTCTAACTAAATCCAGGCAGCACAATGGCTTATATTTGATATATTGGGCTGGATTTTAAAGAACAAATTTATAAAAAATAACGCCATTAAAGGCTATTACCTTTTAGAAAGGGATGTGCTCGCTTTGTCCTTTAGGGAGAGGGAGTCTTTTTTGTTGTTGTTGTGTTGTTGTTGTTGTGATTTGGGCAGAGTGACTGATTATTTCTGATGGTTTTGGCTCGTTCACTCGGGCAGAATGACGTCTTATTTGTGGTTGTTTTGGCACTTTTGGTTGGACGGAATAACGGCTTATTTTGGGTGTTTTTCGGCCTATTACTCGGGCAGAGTAACGGCTTACTTTATGGTTTTTGGGCCGAGGAAATGAGGTGGATACCTCACTAGAAGGCTATGGATCGCTTTTAACCGATGGGTTTTTGTTTTGGCGGAGTTTGGACGGGGTTTCAAAGCTTTATGGGCAAAACACTCCCTATCTCACTTCTCTCACTATATCTCAGCGTTATAGGAACGCAGAGAATTCTTCAGCGTTTCTTCGTGATCGCTCTTCCCTCTTCAGAAGTGAGCCCAGCACCTTTATTTATAGGTGGACAAGGGGACACATCCGGGATTAAAAATCCCTTCAGCGCGCTGATGAATCGTGTACACCAACCTTCGTATCTTGTACAATGCGTTAACTGGGAGTGCAACTGTAGCAAGCATGGCGCGGATCCTATCTTGGCTTGTCGCGGCACCAGAGGTGCCTTTTGGCCGCGTCAAGGCATTATTCAAGTTTCAAAATTGCTACTTTCACCCCTCGCATTTTACTGATTTGCGCATCCTACTTTTCCTTTCACATTTTTGACTCCTGTAATTTGACATTTGTTAAGTTTAAGCAGTTCTTGATATCACATGTCAGAGTCACATATCAGGGGTACGAAATTGGGGTGTCAAGGTTCAGGTCCGATACATCTTCAGAGATGGCATCCACCATGTTTTCTTCATGGTCTCTACTTGGATTCTTACAAGTCATGGCCTTGTGACCCATGCCACCACAGTTGTAACACTTCGCAGAAAATCTCTTCTTGGAGATTCCTCCCTTGGGTCTTAAACGGAACCCTTTTCCAACAACAACCTTGCCTTTGCCTTTTGAGCTTTGGCCATGTTCTACCATATTGGCTTTTAGCAGCTACATGAATGAATGTCTTTTTTTCAGAACCCCAGTTGTCATTTTCAATACGAAGCCTGACAACAAGTTGTTCAACATTCATCTCCTCTCGCTCGTGTTTCAAATAGTTCTAAACAAGATGGAGGCAATTTCTCAATAATTGCAGCCACTTGAAAGGTTTCACTCACAACCATCCCATTAGCTTGAATCTCATGCAAAATTACTTGTAGTTCTTGCACTTGACTGCAAACAGTCTTGGAATGTACCATTTTATAATCAAGGAAGCAGCCAATAATAAATTTATTGGCTCTAGTATCCTCGGATGTATACTTGTGGTCCAACGATGTCCACAACTCTTTTGTCGTTTTATTACCACGGTAAACATTGTAAAATGAGTCTATCAACCCATTCAGTACATAGTTTCTGCAAAGGAAATCAGAATGATTCCATACTTCCACAACAGTTGTAGCTTGGACATCATTCTGATTCTCACTAACTAAAGGAGGATCTTCTTTTAGAAACCTCGCTAGGTTCAGTGTGGTCAAGTAGAACAACATCTTCTACTCCCAATGCTTGAAATTCAAGCCATTGAACTTCTCCGTTTTCTTGCTATGATGCACTAGGACAGTAGGATTGGTCACAATCTGATTCACAGTAGCATTGGTGATTGTTGGATTCGAAGTCGAAGGATTCAAGGTCACATTGTTCTCCATTCCAGTAGTTTGGGTATTTGGTTCAGTTGTCATATCTAAAATATGAACACAATCAAGATACACAATTATGTGATTTGTAAAATGTATGATTTTCCATTAGAATGGTCTATTGTTATCCAAGATAACAGTATTGTGTTGTTTGAAGCTATTGTTAGAAAAAATACAGGGAAAAGTTTATACAAATTACAGAATAGTAAGTAAATAAAATAAATTGTTACTTCTATGAAAAGTGCTGGACTGGAAGTCTGATTAAGATACCGAAGTCTGATGGTAAACTTAGACTTAGGAAGTCTGATGGTGGATGCCAAGTCTACTGATAGCGTAAGCCTTAGGAAGACTGTTGGTGGATGGCAAGTCTGTTGATAGCGTAAGCCTTAGGAAGACTGCTAGTGTGAAGGGCTACTGGCACGGAACAAAGTCTGCTAGTCCTAGGCCTGTGTCACACATAGTTTCTTTAAAATAGATTTGTCCCTTCCTATAGTGCTTGGAAGCTTTACTGTACGTTTGTCTCCCAATATACAACAGAGACACCAGAGAGACCTTTAACACGAAGGTTTCCGGCGAACTAAAAATATGTGTCTGACTCTATCACCAAAACAAAAATAAGAGGCCAAGAAAAACGCTAACAAAATGTGATACAGAGAGTATGAGGAGAATGTTCTAAACTGTGTCTAAATTATGGAAAACGAGACTGTTTATATAGGCCTGAATTGAAAACAATTTGATTATAGCTATTAATCATAAACGTTTTTTATTTGCCTATTAAACACATGATTAAAGCAAGTAATCAAGACTATATTGATTCTGCCATCAATCACATTAATGAATGTTTGAGTTATGAAAACAAAAGAAAAATTAACAAAACGTGGGCTAGACTGAGTAGGTAAATTTGGTCTGACATTCGTGTCTGCGCTCACACATGAGTATGGTATCCCGAAGGCTAAATCAGACCATCATTTGCACCCCCCCCCCTGATAGGCGCACGCGAGAGAGAGAGAGCCTCTACTTTACACAAGCTTACCCTTACCACATAAGGCCCTTTTATATAAACAACTAAAGCTTTTCTTAATTTTCCAATGTGGGACAAACTCACTTACAACTTCTAATACCACACTTTAAACAATCATAACTTATTCATCCAAACACCAAATTTGATAAATAAATATATGATTTTGATATTCTCATGGAGTAGAACACGTTTCCACAATTACCCTTGTCATTACACAAATGAATCGTAAAGAAATTCATGCCCCAATAATGCATAATTTCATTCACATTACACAATTTTTTCAACAAGACAATCATTGCCCTTTATGTTTATTCTTTTTTGGGGTTTTATCCAATGGGTTTAATTTATGCATCTTGTTGGCTGTTAATTCATTTCTTTATCCTTTTTTTTTTGTTTTACTCATTTTTCATGTTCAAACTCATTAGTGATGTTAATGGTCTCATCAAAACAAAACCTCATGAATCAATTACACACAAGGAGAAAAATAATACAAAGCCTAACTTATTGAAAGAGATTGGTGAAAATTGAATTTTAGCACACAAAATTATACTACCATATAATAGAGATATAAATGTTTCTTTTATCAAGACGAAGTATTCATTTTGTATAGAATTATCGGGCAAATTAAGGCCTAAAGTATGAGAGCGTACGTTGAAAGTGCAATAGTAGCTAGGATTCCAAGAATTCTGTCAATGCAACTCATGATGCAACTACATTCAAATGTGCATTGACTAGATAATAAATAAACTAAAGTGTGGAAGTCTTTTATTCTACTAAAGCAGTAAAAAACAGAGAAGTATCAAACAATTTACAAGCTATGCTCGTAGATCCAGCCTTATGGCCAAAAAATGATTTCACTAAAAAGATTATAAGTTTTACAAAAATCGTGAAACCTAACCAAATACAAAAACACCTCTAATCAAGACAATCAAGTATTTTGAGGAAACCCACAAAAACACGAGAAAAGCAAACGTGAGATTAAAAAATAAGTTTCCTAACAACTAGGAAAACAAATAGTAAAACAATCAATGCAGCTCGTGGTGTTACTGCATCCACAGCTGCATCCAAATACTTCAAACAATGCTCTCAGCTTTTTCTCTCTATCAGTCTGTCTCTTGGTGTCTTATTTGCACATTCTCTCCTTATATATATACTCGAACAAGAGACCTACACAAACAAGAAAACCAATTGCTCCAAGGAAACATAGAATTATAAAATAAATAGATTACTTTCCAAAATTAGTTTCCTAATTTAAGTCAAAGATCTTACCAAAGATTTTGTCCATCTTAAATATGAATTCTTGAGAACTTTTGGAAGTATTTAATTATGGTAACACTTTACCATTACTTTAGGATCAAGAAATGACACAAAAAATATTTAAATAAAATAGGATGTCGCTATTTTACCCTTACAATCTCCCCATTTGTTGAACCTTTCTGGTCAAATCAAATGACAAGTGTTTTTCAACACCAATCAAACATCTAACCTGCATTGGTTAGCATATCTCATCTCCCCCTGAATTTGAACAAGTATATAAGATTAGAAATCACTATTAAGCACAAATCATAATAAATCAAATAAACCAATGATGCAACCACAGTAAAAATTATCCACCATACAAAACATAAACAAATTATCAAAACAAATTATAGCTTGTTTATGGGAAACACAAAGCATATGATGAACCAAACAGAATCAGATTCATCATCTTCAGCATCATCACCTTCATCATCATCTTCATTACCCTCAACAGTAGCAGCAGCAACACTTGTCTCTCCCCCTATTTGACGAAAATTGATGGAGGGAGCAGAGTGGATGGAAAGCCAGGCTATATACTAAGCTTCCAAGGTCTGAAGATAGGCAATCTTAGACTTGATCTGAAGAATTGGTTGTTAATTAAGGAAAGAGCCATAGGAGCATTTTCCTTAGATGACAGATAAGTGAGGACTAATGGGTCTGATGTAGCTGCAGATACTGGAATTTCTGGTTGCAGAGCTTGAGGAGGAGCAGTAGTAGATTCTGAGTATGGTGTAAATGGATAGACAAATGGCAAATTCCTAATTCTATCACCCATCAATAGTTTGGATGATATGGGAAGGGGTCCCAGACAAGGCTTAGTCTTTCCTTTTCCAAGGGTTCAACACCCTGAGCTATCAATAAGCTATAAATGAGGGAGGGAAAAGGAAGAGCTCTCTTATCACCTTCTAATTCAACCAAGGCAACAACCTTTCTAAATACCAAATTTCCAAAATTAAATGGCAACCCTAAGCCAATTTGATACATCAGTTTGGCATCTTCTTCAATCACTGAGTTGGCATTTGAAGTAGGGGCCCAATTTGCACAACAAATCTTATGCATAACAGCAAAGAAAGAGGTTAGTTTTGATGTGCTAACCTTAGTCTTTTTTCTTGGCCAACTTCTGAGAAGGCCACCACTAAGTTCTTTCACACACATATTCAAATCACAAATTAACCCACTCACTAGCACATTAGATGTTCCACAATGCCTATTTATGAGAGAGGGGAAAAATTATACCAACTTGTTTCTAACAAAAACCTTTTCAAACATAGGATCTCCAACACAAACAATTCTTTTCTCTAAATGGGCATAAAACTCCATGACCATTTCCTTAATATAAGGGGCAGCAGAGGTGAGGGTGGATAGTAGGTTCCTCGCAGTAAAAAATTGGATTAAATTCTAAGCAGATAAGTCCTCTACATGGATCAATCTTTCCTCAACAAGTTTCCTACCCAAAGTGTATCTAATAGAGGCTTCTTTAGTAAAGAAAATAGAGGAGAAGGCTTCTTGGATACATCTTCACCAGCAGCTTCATTGGTCAATGGAATTGCTCTGCTTCTCAGGATTCTTACTGGAGAAATGTCACTTCTTCAGAGGTATTTTTTTTCTTCAAAGTTTTTGTCAGAACTGTCATCAAATTCTAATGAGCTTAAAGAGGGAACATGATTAGACATTGGTGAAGGAGGCCTTGAATAATTCATTAGCTTGGACACAATTTCAGCAAAAGTCATTTATTTCAGAAAAGTTTGGCTGAGTTTCTTCATAAGGAGTATCTGCAACAACTATTCTTTCAGCCGGAGAATTTTCAATAGCTATATCAGCTGCAACAGCTGCTTCTTTAGCATCCTCTTGTTCAACAACTTCTTTATCAGCAGGTACTTTATCAGCAGGTGTGCCTTCAGTAGGAACACATTCAACAGCTCCAACTTCTTCAGCAGGTGCTTCAATGGCAAAAGTGGTAGCATCCAGAGATGATGTTGCATTGCACTTTATCTAAGATAAGGGAGTTCTTTGAGCCAACAAAAATTGCGGTCTCGTTCCTGTAGGATCAAAATCTTCATCATTATTGTCAATCTGAATTAGAACATCTTATTCCATTTGTCCAGTGTTTATTTTTAGCTTCTTGGCCCTGGAAATATCAGCTGATAAGGGATTTTCAAAGGTGGAAGGAATCCCCCTTTGTCTCTTTGACCTTCTGAAATTAGGAGTTCCAATTGGGGGAAAATTGTCAAATCCTCATGAGCTTCGACATCAATCGCATTTTCTTGTTTGCCAGGAAAAATACTGGAAAGAGGACTTTATAGAGGCTCAGCTATAGAGCCGTCAAAATGGGCCAAACCCGTTGGGTTGGTCCGCCCCGCCATATTAAAAAGGTGGGTTGGGTTTTAAAAATATGACCCCGCCAAAAGGCGGGCTTTTGGGTTAGACCCAAACGGGTCGCGGGTTAGGCGGGGCGGGGCGGGTTGGTCCACCTATTCTTACCTACTATAATATACATACATACATATACATATATATATATATATATATATATATATATATATATATATATATATACTCCAATAGGCAATCATCCATCAATATAGCCTATATAGGCCATCATTCGGCTGTAGCAGGTAATAGCTTCACCACCCCTTTGTTTTAAAAGTGAGTTTGCATTCAAATCATTCAAGGTTTTAGTGAGGCAATACAGATGACCATTATGAGGAGTGTATACCATAGACTTTTCAACCAAGCAGATACAAATCAAACCATTTTTGGTGTGCACTTGTAAAGAACAATGCATGTGATCATTCAAGAGAATGTTGTCCGGAAACAACACAGAACCAATCACTCATTCCTAATTTCCTTCCCAAATTCCTTCAAGTGGCAGTGGGCGTGCTTTGTGCTTCTGCTTCAACCGGTCTTGAATGACTTGGTTCAATTTTTTTCAAATGGCGGGTTGGTCCGCCCCGCCCCACAACCCAAGGTGGGTTGGGTTGGCTCATTGTTTTTTCAGTCCGCCAAATTTTCGGGTTGGTCCGCCCCGCCCCGCCCCGCCAATTAGCGGGGTCCGCCATTTTGCGGGTTGGTCCGCTCCGCTGGTCCGTTTTGACGGCTCTACTCAGCTACAACAATTTCAAAGGCAAACGAAGGCTTAACCACAGAAATTTCTGGAGATGTAACTTTGGGTGATAACACATTCAGAGCTTCATCGATCTTAATAGTCAAATTTTGAAGGTTTGAGGGACTGGAAGGATTAGACACCATTGGAGATGAATTAGGGTTTGAGAAGAAGAGAAGAAGGTGCAGGGGTTTTCAGCAAATTAGGTGAAAATTGCCAAAGAAAAATTTGAGAGGGAATGAGTGAACCTTGATTTCTTCAGCCTGATAATAAAACCCTTCAAAGAGCTATAAATCTAGAAATTAGCCATTAGATGATAATGATATGGAATTTGAGGAGGCTAAATTCTAATAAGATGGATTTTTTTTATTTTTGAAAGAAGGTTATATTGACTAAAACAATCACAAGTCCACAAAATATGTACTTAGGGCATGAAATCAGGTATAGATAATTGCTAAGTACATAATTAGGGCAACACTGATCTCCTTTAAAAAAAATTAGGATTTCTCAAATAAATCCAAGATTTTTAGAAATCTCAATAAAGTGTAACCCATAAATTGATCAAACCCAAGAAACGCTTTAGCAACCCATATCCAAAATTCAAAGTCTCTTAATTCCCCCACAAAGATTAAACATCCATAAAATATTTCTCAACATGGAAATTTTTGGAATTTGATTTGCATATATTTATTTTAGGACAAAAATTCAACATGTTGATATCCTTACCAACAATGCATGTCCTAAAAATATGCCTAAAATATGATATAGAAAGATCAAACAGACTAGGAGATAATGCAATCACACACACGTGAAAAATGATTAGATCAATCAGATGTAGTTCCTGATGCAACTACGTTGAGAGGTACATTCAGCTACATTGAAATTTTGTGCAATTTTGCATCTTTTCTTTTCTCAAGCAAACACCTCTCCCAAAAAACTTCTCATACCAGATTCCATAGGGTACTTTATTTCCCTAGGAGTATAGCTCTACTTTATTTCAAGTTATACAAACATGCCACTAGTAACCTTTCATACTATTACCAAGGGAAGCTATTTTGCACAAGATCAACCCATGAAATCCAAGGATTCATAGTTCCTAGAGAGAATGACAACAAACCTTGTTCATAGGTAGCTCTTTTCCTTTAGGTAGCTTTCACACTTTTCCAAGGGTATTCATTTTTCTCAAGATCAACCCATGAAAACCAAAGTTCCATAGTATCAAGATAAGATGCTACAACCCTTGTACTTTAGGTAGCTCTTTCCTTTGTGGACTTCAAACTTGCTTAAGAATTGAGAGAGAGAGAGAGAGTGAGTATCATAAACCAAAGTCACAACTATTATAGAATGTAATTCCCAAACAACAATACAAGGCACATACATGTGAATTAATTGATCTAGAGTGCCAACTAAAGACGAAATGCAAGGATGTCTATTTTTATTTTTATTTTATAATAATAACTAAGTGTAAAATCACATGGCACACATACAAAGAGATTTCCCTCTCAAAATCTAGACTCTTAGTAAATATATCAGCCAATTGATTTTCTGTCCCAACATGTTCTATGCAAACAATTCCTTGTTTAACCAAGTCTCTAATAAAGTAGTGTCTTATATCAATGTGTTTTGTTTGAGAGTGTTGAGCAAGATTTTTTTGCTATAGTGATTGCATTGGTGTTATCACAATACATGGTTAACACATCACTGTGTAGACCATAATCCTCGATCATCTGATTCATCCATAAAAGTAGTGTGCACCCATTACCAACTGCAATGTATTCTGACTCAACTATAGAAAGGGCAACACAATTCTGTTTTTTACTAAACCAAGAAATCAAGTTATTTCCCAAGTAAAAACACCCACCAGTTGTACTTCTCATGTCATCTACACTACCTGCCCAATCAACATCACTAAAACCAACTAAATTGGTATTAGTTTGTTTTGTGTGCCACAAACCCACATTAGTTTTGTCTCTAACATATCGAATGATACGTTTGACATCTTTTAAATGAGTAACTTTTGGATTTGATTGATATATAGCACATAAACACACATTATACATAATATCAGGATGTGTGGCAGTCAAATACAAAAAAAAATCCTATCATACTTTTATATAGAGTGTAATCCACACTTTCGCAATCCTCCTCTTTGGACAATTTGTTGGATGACCCCGTTGGAGTTTTTTTTTTCTTTCCATTCTCAAGTCTGAATTTCTTCACCAAGTTAATAGCATACTTGGCTTGATAAAATGAACATCCCTTCATGAATTTGTTTCACTTGGAAATAAGTTAACTCTCCTACCATTCTCATTTTAAAAGAAGATGTCATGCAATGTACAAATTCTTTTTCCAAAGATTTGGTAGTGGACCCAAACACAATGCCATCAACATATATTTGTGCAATCAAAATGTGGTTGTCTTTTCTTTGAATAAACAATGTTTTGTCCACTTCATCCCTTTTGAAACCACCTTTTAAAAGATGGTTTGTAAGTCTCTCATACCAAGCTCTAGAGGCTTGTTTGAGACCATACAAGGGCTTTTTCAATTTGAAAACATGGTTTGGTTTGTCAAGATCCTCAAATCCTTTAGGTTGTTCAACAAAAACTTTTTCTTCTAAAATGCCATTTAGAAAAAAACTTTTCACATCCATTTGTTGAAGAGTAATATCTAGAAAAAGACGTATAGACTCGATACGGGCCATAGGTGCAAAAATTTCATCAAAATCCACCCCCTCAACCTGTATGTACCCTTGAGCCACAAGTCTTGCCTTGTTTATAATTATCTCTCCCACTTCATTCGATTTGTTTTTGAAAATCCATTTAGTTCCAATAAAATTCACAGAGGTGGGTCTATGCACAAGAAATCAAACATCATTTTTTGAAAATTGATCAAGCTCTTCTTGCATAGCATTGATCCAACATTCATCTTTCAAAGATTCACTAACATTTTTTGGTTCAATTTATGACACATAGCAAGAAGCATGAAATTCTTCACATTCAAGAGAGGATAGGCAAGCTAATTTTCGATAATCAACCTTGCCTTTATTCCTTGTAGACATGTCATCATGAATATTACATATAACTTGAGAAGCAGGATTGATTTTCTGTATATGACTGGTGTCCTGACTTCGATCAGTCACACTGGAATCAGTTCTAGTATATTCAGTTTCAGTTTCATCTTCTCCATAAGTTTTGACCAATACATCTTTCGATGCAGCTGCATCAGGAGGTGCATCCGTATTTTTAGAGTTTCCTGAATTTTCAACTTCTGGAATTTCTGGATCTGGAATAGTGTCTGATTGTTCATCTTCTGTAGGATCTGAATCTTGTGGAGTTATTTATAGATCACCAAAATCAAGTAAACCTGAAACATCATCCTCAACAGTTTTGTGGCAAAAATCTGTTAGGTCATCAAATACAATATTCATGAATAGTTTTAATTCTAAGGTTAAACACCCTATATGTACGACTAGTACATGAACACACACTTGTCACTCCTTGAATCAAATTTGGAAAGATGATCCCTATCATTAAGCAAGTAACACACACACCCAAACACACACACTACCTGGTTTTAAGTAAACCCTATTACCAATATGACAAGTTGTATTTAAGGCTTTAGCCCAAAATCTTTTTGACAATTTTTTGAGCTTAGCATGACCCTAGACATCTCTTGTAATGTACGATTCTTTCTCTCAACCACTCCATTTTGTTGTGGAGTTTTTGGAGCAGAAAACTGATGTGTTATTCCATTAACGTCACAATAGTTTTAAAAAGAGGAATTTTCATATTACGTGTCATGATCTGATCTAATTCTAATGAGCTTTAGACCATACAAGCTCATAACACAAGCAGACCAAGCTTTAAAAGCCTCAAAAGTGTCATATTTTTCTTTTAAGAAAATAACCCAAGTGTTTCTAGAAAAGTCATCAACACATACAAAAGTTTACCTTTTCTTACCAAGAATTTCTACCTTAATGGGACCCATGAGGTCAGTATGAATCATCTCAAGACATATAGATGTGGAGCAATGTTGAATGGCATGATGAGATGCCTTTGTTTACTTAACCTTTTGGCATGGCCCACACACCTTTGTGGAGTTTTTGTTCAAACTTCACAATCCTCTCACAGCCTCATGTTTCATAAGCTCACGAATCTTACGAAAACTCATATGCCCCAACTTTTGATGTCATAACTCAGTGGCATCAATGCTAGCACTATGACAAGTTTGCACATTGTTGCACAAGTAGCAATTATCTAAAGATCTTGTACCTGTAAATAAGCATTTATTAGCCTTATCAAAAACTTCACAAGAATTCTTATCAATACGTACCTGAAGATCGTCATCACAAAGTAAACTTTTACTAATGAGATTGGTCTTAAGCCCTTCACCATGGTAGACATTTTTTAGCTTAAGTAGACCATCCACATTTAAGGTACCTTTTCCAACTATCTTGCCTTTAGCACCACCTTCATAAGTCACTGATCTTCCATTGATGTTCACATAATCCTCCAAGTTCTCAGTAGAACCAGTCATATGCTATGAACATCCACCATCAAAGTACCAAGATCCAGTAATATGAGATCTTAAGGAAGTAAAGGTTACATTGCAACATTCTGAATCTGATAGATGAGCTCCTAGACAGATATCAAATGGTTCTTGTTTAGGAGCAGATCTAAAACTTCCTTTAGGAACCCAAGCTTTTCTGAACATTTTTGGCTAATGCAATTTCTGATGTTACTGCATTCGGTGCTGTATCTGGATGCGGTTCAGGTAAGCTTGTCTAACTTCTTCAGCATAATCTACCTTTTTCTAGTAGCAAAAGGGTTGAATGTGTCCAGGTTTATGGCAGTAGTGACACAAAATTTCTCTTCCTAGGTTTAGGTTTTCAAAGAAATTGGTGTTTTGGAAGGTATGTGATGGTTGTTTTGGTTCAAAAAAGGATGATGAGGTTCCTTCTCCTTCCTTGACAAAGATTTTTGTCTTGAATCCAAGTCCAAATTTGCCATTCTGTCCGACCTTCAACATCCCATCAAGTTTGAGTTTTCCAGAATTCCACTTAGCCACAGTTTCATTGGCTTTGTCAAGCTCTCCTTTCAAAGATTCTAGCTCAACATTATTCTTTGTGAGCAAACATTCTAAGGAACCCCTGCTCCAACACCAACTGAAACTCTACCAGCAGAAACCCTTGCTGCAACATACGCAAAAATACTTTCAGCGGAAACACCTGCTGCAACACCAGCAGGAACACTTTCATCAGGAACACCTGCTACAACACCAACTGAATCATTATTAGCAAGAACACCTACTACATCATCAGCTGAACCATTATCAGCAGGAACAATCTGTAAAGATTGCACTACTATGAAAGTAACATGATTATCTGAATATTCATCATCACTATCACTCAAATTAACAGAGAAATTCAAACCCTTCTTACGCAAAGTATTAGCACATTTATTAGCATGATGACCAAACCCTTGACAAGCCCTACATTGAATAGAATCAATATTTTTTCCATTAGATGTAGATTGTTTAGCAAAAGGGTTGGTAAAAGTCTTTTCAGGGGTTTGGAAAGAGCTTTCTTTGGGAAAAAACTTACTAGGCTCAGGTTTAAAAACAGTTTTGGTATTTGAAGATAGTGATCTATTTTGTCCCTTTGCTTTCAAAATATTTTTGAACTTTGATGTTAGGAGAGCCATAGAATCTTCACCAAAATCAAATTCTTCAATTTCTTTGTGTAATGCAAGTAAATCAAGAGAAACATCAACAACAGTAGGAAAGGCAATGCCTTTCACAGAAGTAGAGGATGCTGCACCTTTGTCTTTTTGCTTAATTTGCTCATTGAGGTTTAACTCAAAATTTTGGAGAATACCAGCTAGTTTATCAAAACTCATCTTATCAATGTCATGAGCTTCCTCAATAGCACAAATTTTGGTATTAAATCTTTCAGGAAGAGTGTGCATCATCTTGCTAACAAGACGTTCATTGGTGATATGATCACCTAAAGCAAGAGCAGTTTTGATATATCAAGTAATCTACCATAATATATAAGACATAATATCATCATTCTTATTCATTCTAGTGTTTTCAAATTGAGTGGTAAGCATTCTAAGTTTGGAAGCACGAACACTAGCAGATCCTTCATATAAGGTTTGGAGAGCCTTCCAAACATCCTTAGTAGAATCATAATTAGCTATAACCCTAAAGGTGTTGGCATCTAAGGCTATTTGTATATGGCTGAAGAGCCTTAGAGTTAAAAGAGGTCGTAGTTCTATCTTCAATAGACCAATTTGCCTTACTAGTGATTTTGACATCACCATCATTATCAGTGGTCCTAGGTGGAGTCCAACCATTCAGAACAGCTAGCCACGCTCTCTCATCAATTGATTTGATGAAGATACGCATCATAACTTTCCAAATTGAATAATTCACATTAGTCAAGGTAGGAGGGCGAATATCATTCTCATATTGAGAATTCATCATGGCTACAACCAGAATCTTCTCTTAGTGTTGTCAAGAGGATGCTCTGATACTAATTGAAAGTGCAATAGTAGCTAGGATTCCAAGAATTCTGTCAATGCAACCCTTGATGTAGCAGCATCCAAAGGTGCATTGACCATATAATAAATCAAGTAAACAGCAGAAGTCTTTATTCTAATAAAGCAGTAATATATAGAGAAAAATCAAACAATCTACAAGTTATGCTTCTAGATCTAGCCTTATGGCAAAAAAATTGATTTCACTAAAAAGATTATAAGTTTTACAAAAATCATGAAACCTAACCAAATACCAAAACACCTCTAATCAAGACAATCAAGTATGTGGAGGAAACCCACAAAAACACGAGTAAAGCAAACGTGAGATTAAAAAATAAGTTTCCTAACATCTAGGAAAACAAACAGCAAAACAATCAATGTAGCTCATGGTGTTGCTGCGTCCAAATACTTCAAACAATGCTCTCAGCTTTTTCCCTCTATCAACGTCTGTCTCTTGGTGTCTTATCTGCATAGCTTCTCCTTATATATATACTCGAACAAGAGACCTACAAAAACAAGAAAACCAACTACTCCAAGGAAACATAGAATTAGGAAATAAATAGATTATTTTCCAAAATTAGTTTCCTAATTTAAGTCAAAGATCTTACCAAAGATTTTGTCCAACTTAAATATGGATTCTTGAGGACTTTTGAAAGTATTTAATTATGGTAACACTTTATCATTACTTTAGGACCAAAAAATGACACAATAATATTTAAACAATATTTAAATAAAATAAGATGTCTCTATTTTATCCTTACATACGTGAATGACTTTATTTCAAGAGTAAAGTAGCACTAAGAACGAAAATTACCGCGGGGGTAAGAGTGGAACCATTATTGATTTATTACATAAAAAATAAAAAATAAAATATAAAGGTCGAAAATGAATATTGTTTGGAAGTTGGAACGTTTAGTTGATTTGAAAAGTTGTTTTTTATGATTCCCTAACGATGGAAATTTTTCTTTTTTTACTAGCCGTAATAATTTAATAAATTAGAGTGAACAGTTTCTTTTTTTAAAAGGCCTAATAGAGTGGAATGTGATCACACAAAAAGTGTGGTGATCTTGTCTTATCGTCCACGTGTGAGCGAGGATGATGTGGCAGCTTCTGGTTCGTCCTTTTCACTTGACCTGCACAAAGTAAACAATAAACACCGTTAAGGTGTCGGGGTAGCCCGACTATAACCCTCCGGCGTGAGAATTAGGTTTCCGGTAAAGAATTGGTAATAGATAGGCCGTGATAAATGTTTGATAGGAAGCTGTGATAAGAGAGTTGTGATATCGCTGAAATTACTTACTTTGTCCTGAATGTGCGTTCTCATATTTATACCTGAAGTTTATGGCGACGTGGCAGCTAGTAATTGGGGAGCATAAAGCGGCAGTTATTAAATGCGTTGATGGTCTTCGTCAGGAATTAGTGAACTATGCGCTTGTCAGGGAGTTGGTGGTTGCGTGCAGCGGCTTTCTCGGGCCTAGGGAATCGGTTTGTCGGGGTGGATGATGATTGATCCGAAACCGAGGCCGAGTGGTTCTTGTGACGAAGGCTTTTATTATTTGCCGAGGCTGAGGATAATGGAGATTGATTTGGTGGCGGAGCCGAGGGTGCCCGTGGTCTTTTAGGCCAGTCGTGGTTGGGCTCGTCATAGTCTTAGAGGGTCATGATGCTTGAGAAGGGATTATCTTAGGGGTGAGTGGTCATGTCCTCGCTACTGATGGCTCTTCAGGTGGGACCCTTCTTTGTGCCGAGGGTCGGGTCCTTGGCGTGCCGAGGGTCAATCCCTCGGTTTAATCCTTTTAGTGGCCCCCAACTTTTTGGTTGCTCGACGCCGAGAAGGTAAAAAGTAATATCGTTGCTCGTAGGTAGGAGGTCGGCGTTATGTTTCTGGCCGAGGACGGCTTATGGGTTTCTAATTCGAGGCTAATGCCGAGCATTTCTGACGAGATTTGTTGGAAGTTTATGGGATGTTTTTGTATATACGTGCGATCGGGGCGTTTAGTCTTTTAATTTGTCAGTTCATTAAATCTCTTGGGTTTTTGGCGGTTTCTTGGTTTTCGTTTTGGGCGGCTTTTCGAATTTCGAAAAGTTTTTAATGCCGCCTTTTTCCGTACCTCGAATCCAGAGAAAATGATGATGTGGCGTCGTTTTGGGTATACTGAAAAAAAAAACACGCGGGTCGATCCGCTAACTCTCCGGGGCTCCGCTTCAAAACGTTGTCGTTCTACAGGGGGTATAAAATATTTCTTCTTCTTTTTTTTTTTGCTTTTACCGTTTTCATTTCTCTCTACACCAGATCCTTCCACTGTTTCGAGCGATTTTCGGCAGCATTCCGGCAGCTTTCATCCCGTTACATCCCTGGTTATTTGAAGCCCATAAGTGTATTCCTTCTTTTTCTCCACGTTTTTCTATGTTCTTCCTTGTTTCCGGGTGTTTTCCACGGCGGCTTTTATTGTTTTTCCGGCTTGGCATTGCGTTTAGGGCTGTTCATCCGTTTTGGGTTTTAACGTTTCGGCATCTTTTGGATTTTTTCAGGTGTATTCCTTGTTTTCTGGTAGATTCTCCGTTGTTCTTCCCAGCCTTGACTTTATTTGGTACGGTTTTCTTTCCTTTCCTTTGTTTTTGTAGTAGAGTATGTCTCGTAGGATTCCTTTTCCCTATTTATCTTCTTCGTCTTCTTCTCGCAGTTCCTCCATGGAACTGATAGATTACTGGAACAGGGTGATTCGAATACCCGTTTCGGTTAGGAGTCCTTCTCTTTTTCTTCCCAGTAACGTGGCCGAGGCTTACGCAGAACAGTGAGTCTCACGGTGGTGGCCGAGGATCTTTCTCGTGCCACAGTACCCTTTCGGGCGTAGCAGATCCTTTAAGCGAGGTACTCTCGCGGTTTCGGCCGAGAATGATGCCCAGGACGTTGACCTCGGCGGTTTTGAGGGTGGCGACCTATATGATGACGAGGCTGAGTCTGTACCTCGCGGTCCCGCTTGGAGAGGTGTAGAGGTGAAAGTTTGTTTGGCCGAGGAGATTGTGGTGGATACCGTGATCTATAAGGAGACGACCGTGGGTCCTCTCAGCTCGGAGAGCTCTGGGTCATGCTCGATTTCTTCCTTAGACTCGGATGGTAAGGGCCCCTTTGTTGAGTCAGTCTTTGGGAAGTCTCCTCGCGGTGGTCCTATGTATAGGCAGTGCGAGGATAGATGGGTGGCGGTTACTCCTCGGCAAGCGAGGTTTCTCCTTGCGAGTTATGGGGTGAAGGTTAGCCCGCTGGAAGTTCGGCGAAGTTTTTACGCCCGGACTATCCATTTGCGCCCCTATGAGAGTGTTTACGTCTGAGTGCGTATTGGCTTAAGTCGATTACTCAATTTTTACCGGGGAGAGAGTTTTGCACTTTCGGCAGATTGAAAGAAGTTTGCGGCAACGACAGCTCGACAGGATGGCTAGTGGAGCTGAGGCTTCTGTTTCAGGAAGAGATGGGGACGAGGGTGAGAGGGTGCCTCGCGTTTTGAGGCCCTTCGAAAATAAGATAGGTTTGGCAGATGTGGAGGCGTGGTCGCGGGTGTATGGCTCTGATGTTTTCCGAGGTTCCGTTCCAGATTCGAGATTTGGGATTTCCGAGCTGTGGGGCCTTCGTAGCCATGTTGCCTTTTATTCCAGCCTCTTCGAGTTTTCCGGGCTGCGCTTGCCCCTCGACCCTTTCATCTGTGAATTCTTGACCCAGACGAGTTCAGTTCCGCTGGACCTCTCGCCCAATTTGACCCGAGCCTTGGTGAGTTTTGCTGTCTGCACCCGAGCGAAGGGATTCGAGCCTACATTGGGCCTCTTCTGCTATTATTACAAAGTCAGCATCTCTATGAACCGGCTGACTGCTCTTCGGCATCCTCGGGGATTCCCTCTCTTGGCGAGTTTGGGAACAAAGACCACGTGGTGGTCCGAGAAGGTTCTCGTGGAGTCGAGCCGGGGGTGGAACTTTGAGGTTCCTGAAGGAAAACCTCACGGTCTCTCGAGGACGAAGACTTTAAATCCTGCCGACGAAGCTACGAGGATTGCTATCGAGGCCCCCTTGCTCGATGATGAAGGGGTGCAAGTTTGGTCCTATAATTGGAAGGCCATAGTGGAGGATGAGGGCCTCCTATCAAGGTTCTGGGTTTCGGCAGTTGATGTTGAGGGGGTGCAGAGGGCATATTCGAATTTTCAGTACGTGAGCCGAGATGGCTGGACCTTGCACGAGGGTTGGGTGTTTGGCTCGGTGTGTCCGAGATGTGAGGGTATAGATGGGCTCGAGTGCCCGACATCAGGTTAATCTTGTTCATTTCTGTCTACTATGTTTCTCTCGGTTTTTGTTTGGGTTTCTCTTCTGAATATTGATACAACCTTCCTGTTTTCTTTTTGTAGAAATGGCGCTTTCGAGATCTTTGTTACGGCGGATTAAAGGCCGAGGAAGAGCGAAGGAATGCCGAGCTAAGGGCTTCGGCTAAGGTTGGAAATAAGGGGCGCCTTGCTGTCGGCGTATTGGAAGATCGCACCAAAGTGGCCCCTTCCTCTGCTGCTCCTTCTTCGGTTGCCCCTTCCACCAAAGCAAAGGGTAAGCGACTGCGGTGATGCTCAGGGCTAAGAGGCAAAAGACTCGAGGCTAGGCTTCGCCCTCTTCGACTCCCAGAGCAGAGACGGCTCGGTCCCTTCTCCTCCCAAGGCGAGGTGTCGATAATGAGCACATTATCAGACACGTTGTAAGGACGATAAATAACTTCCCGGCCCCCCTCACCGGCTACGGGCAAAGGTTACTCGCCGAGGGTGTGCCGGCTGAGGCTGTGAAGACGATGCGTCCCGCTAGGCAGTTTCAATTGCTAGATTTGTGTGGGCTTGCTTTGAGCGAGGTAACCAAATTTCCTTATTTCTCTTTCTCGTTTCTTTTGCTCGCTTTTTTCTGGGTTGCTTATCTTTGAATTTGTTTACGTAACTTCGAATCGGCATTGCGTCTTATGACGACAGTGAATGAGGCTGCCGAGTCCATAAAGGGCTGGAGAGGGATCTGCAAAAGGCGAAGGGGGAGATTTCTTAGTCTTTGAAAAAGTGAAGTCCTTGGAGGTGGACTTCGGTTGAAAATCGATTTGGTCCAGCCGAGGTCGCCTTAGTGCCGAGAAGACCGCACTCGGGCGGCGAGGAAGGCTTTAAGGATGAGGCAGTGAAAGGATCTGAGGGTGGCCGAGCTGGAGGCCAAGTTGAAAGGTGTGCTGGGTCAAAATGACCAACTGAGGGCCGAGCTAGCCGCGAGGCCCAGCGAGGAGGAGGCGCGGGCGACGTATCGAGATTCGCTGGAATACGGGACGGATGTGCTAAATTACATGGAGACCAGCCGAGTCCATGCATTCCGAGCAAGCGGTGGCGATTGGGGCCGATGCCTAAGTGGTGAAGATGGCGAACCCGGCCTCTTTCGGTCCGGTGCCGAGAAGCCGCCCCGGCCGTGCCTTTGATGATACCGAGCGGGCCAACACGGATGCCGATGCCGCAGCTCAAGCTCCCCGAGTGGCCGCCTCCTCGCCGATGTGAACAATCTTTTTGTCCTGCTGGCTCAGGAAAATGCATACATAAAGGATAGCTATCGCGGCTTCACGGTGCCGAGGCCGGCCACTCCTCACCAGGCGCACTATGTGGGCGATCAGTTAATGGCCGAGTTGGAAGGCCAGAAAACGAGCAGTGGAGCCGCCTCCTCGTGAGCCGCACATTTCTCGGAAGAAGGGTGGCGGCTCAAGCGAGAGGAGGCCCGGAGTAGGGAGGGACGAGTTTAGAAAGTTTTAGTATCTTTTTAAAGACAATGATTTTTTGATGGCTATCTGTAATACTTTTGGTGTATATTGCAAGTATTTTGTTCTCCGTTTATTTCTCTTATGCAAGTGTTTTCTGCTTTTCTGTTTGATGCGAGTATGCAAGTGTTTTTCTCTTGATTTGGCGAGACAATACGGTCTCGAATTTGCGAGACAATGCGGTCTCGATTTTGGCGAGACAATGCGATCTCGAATTGGCGAGACAATGCGATCTCGAATAGCGAGACATTGCGATCTCGAATTAGCGAGACAATGCGGTCTCGAATTGGCGAGACAACGCGATCTCGAATCGGCGAGACAATGCGATCTCGAATTAGCGACAATGCGATCTCGAATTGGCGAGACAATGCGGTCCCGAATTGGCGAGACAATGCGATCTCGAATTAGCGAGACAATGCGATCTCGATTTGGCGAGACAATGCGGTCTCGAATTGGCGAGACAATGCGGTCTCGAAATGGCAAGACAATGCGGTCTTGAATACATGGTTTGAACAAGTTTTCTCACTTGAAAATTTTCCTTTCATATAAAATGATTACAGATCATTGATAATACTTTTTCAAGTGGTCTGAATGCCAAGGGTTTTTTAGAGGGGTTCCATCCGTTTCGCGAGCCTCGTAGGTTCCTCGCCGAATGCCGCGTCTGTGATTTTGTACCTGCCCTTCCCAATTGGGAGAAAGCTTGTTTCTTCCCGGCTTGTTGCCTCGTTACTTCGATTTTTCAACACCGTGTCGCCGAATCGAGAACGCGCGAGGATTCACCTTTTGTCATGACGGGCTTTAGCTAGCTTTTTGTAGTTGATGGCCTTCATCCCAAGGTTTCGAGCCTTCTTTCTTCAAGGTAATCAAGGTCCGTAGTCCTGATTCCTGTTCGCTTCTTCATTGAAATGG
>CM028381.1:87098759-87124604 GCA_013146195.2 Codonopsis lanceolata
CTGTCAAGCGGGAGCGGTTCACGTCCCTTCAAAATGAAACCGTTGTCGGAGATAATCTCGAAAGGTACCAGTAGCGATATATGATATTGGCGAATAAATTCGGACACCTTCAGGCATTAGGATCTTGTAGGAAGGAAACTACCCACTTTGTTAAATGTCGGCGGCTACGGGGCGTATTCATGGCCATTGGATCCCCTTGTGAATTTGGCATATGGCGTCGATACCCCATGTTGAGAAGGGCCGAGGGCTATGGAGTTGTATAGAATGTGTGGGGCAGCTTTCTTTATGGCAAATGGCGTTGACACTTGTTCTGTCTCGCCACGGACCACAATCAGTTTCGGCGTACTCAATAGTACCCACGTCGGGATGTCTTAGTGTAGTTGATCCATAATTTGCTCGGCTTTTGATCGATTGACACATAGTAAGTTGAGGCCTTGATAATGCCTCCTCTACAGTGCCTTTCTGAAATTTGATGCAATGGGGCCATCTTCCGCGGTGAAACTCTTCCCCTTTTGTCTAAGCAAGGAGGATAAAGATTTTTAGGAGCGATTTAAGATGTCGACATACCGGGGCTCGTGATGCAGCGAGATTGCGTTAATTTTGAAGCAGTGATATCTTGGGAGTGACCTTCTTCCCGACTATAAATGGTGGACTTTAGTTTCGGTGGAATTTGGACTAATGATGCAGGAGTGGCCGGGCATCGGTGAATTGATTCCTATCTCGGTGGCGGGTAATGGAGCAGATAGGAACCAAATCGGGCAAATGATCGTTATTAACTTGGTACGATAGAGCCTGCAGCCGAGGATCCCGGGTCCTCCATCTTCCCTCGACTTAATTTATGATCGTGCCCGAGTCTCCGTAGACTTCAAGATCTTTAGCCTAGCTCCCCTTTGAGAGCTTCTTCTAGGCCAGCATACAAGCTTCATATTCCGCCGATTATTTGAACATTCGAACTCCAACCTTATAGCCCGGAGTATGAGAGTCACCGGATCAATTAATAGATTCCTATGCCAAAGCCTCTTTGTTTGCGGTTCACAAAGAACATCCGCCAACAGTGTCCCGGGTCACCGATTTGTGATACCTTCATCCGGGAAACCGGCTCGCTTGCATCTTCGCCCGTGGGTAGATCGCTAAGTGGTTTGCGATGATGCTCCTTTGATAGACTCGAGTGACATAAGTTATGTCAAACTCATTAAGAAGAAAGGACCACTGGCTAGCCTGGTCGGATGTGTGATGGCTTTCATCAAGATGTATTTGATAGGGTCCATCCTAGATACGAGCTTGATGGGCCTTCCTCGAGATAGGTTTCAGCCTCGAGGGTCCGTACTAGGCCGGTGCAGCCTTTTTCTAGTGCCGAATAATTTAGCTCGCTTTCTTGTAATTTCCTACTTATGAAGTATATGGCATTTTCAATGTAAGAATCTTCTTTCTCTTGGGCGAGCATAGCCCCTACTGATGTGTCTGTGACGGTTAAGTATATGAGGGAGAGGTTTATGTGTATGGGGTGGAGCTAGCATAGGGGGTTGGTAAGGTAGGCTTTTATTTTTTCGAAGGCTAGGCGGAACTTTGCGTCCCAGACTTGGTGGTATTCTTTTTAGGAGTTTAAAGAGGGGCTCGCGGTGGTGGTCACCGGTACTGATGAAACGAGGCGATGTATCTTGAACCGCCGGCGTAGGAAGCTTTTGACTTCGATGGGAGTTTTGGGCGTGGCATTTCTAGGATGGCTCGATCTTTCTTTGGCTCGATCTCGATGCCTTGTTCGGTTACTAAGAATCCGGACTTTGCCTCCGTGGTAACCCCGCTTGAATGTGAATTTGGTGGGGTTAAGCTTCATCACGGTGCTTTTCGAGTCTTTCGAAGAATTTCAAAGATTTTAATGTGAGCACCGGTTGGCGTCATTTGGCTGAATGCACGCGATCATATCATCAACATAGACCTCCATTTCTTTATGGATCATGTCATAGAAGAGGGTGGTGGCAGCCCTCTGGTAAGTGGCTCCGGCATTCTTTAGTCCGAATGGCATGACAGTGTAACAATAAGTCCCCCAAGGAGTAGTGAATGAGGTCTTCTCTGGTCTTTTCTTTGCCATTTTGATTTGGTTGTAGCCCGACATGCCGTCGACGAAGGATCGGACTTTGTGAGCTGCGGCGGCAAGATCTACAATGTCAATGTTGGGCGGGGAAGTCATCTTTGGGCGGCGCTTTGTTGAGGTCGCGGTCAGTCTACAGTTCTCGACTTTCCCGTTGGGCTTAGGAGCAGTCACTATATTGACGCCGTGAGCCGGTCGGGTATTCAACTACCGAATGAAGTTGGCCTACAACTATTTCTTTATGATTTCTTCTTTGACTTGTAGTGACCATTACGGCTTGATGCGGCCAGACTTTTGTTTGAGGCGAGCATCGGGTATGTGGGAATCCGGTGCTCGACTATAGTGGATCGAGCCAGGGCTTATCTTCGTAGGACCGGGCAAAGATGTCACGAACTTCTTTGAGGAGATCAATGAGTGTCTTTCTTCTCGAGCCTTGAGGTAGCGCCGATTTCGATCTCTTTGGCTTCATTGTCCGGCAAATTTCCGGTTGATAGTGGATGCAGTCTTCAAGATATCTGGCGATGAATGGCCCTGTTCCTGGTACTTGACGGACTTTGCAAGCTAAAGCAAATAATTTTTATCTTTTGGGTCCATTTTATTAAATGACTCATTATCATAATTATTACTATTTAATGCGTCTTTTAAAGTAGGTGCAACTAAGGAATAAGCAAAGACATTCATATTATTATTAAAAGCATACTGTCTGGGGGTTATTACATTGTTGAGGACACGGGGTTTGAGATCCTCAACTATAGGTAGCGGGTTGGTAGATGACCAATCCGTAAAGCTAGGGAAAGGATCGGGATAGTATATCCGAGCGGTCTACAAGTCTCAAGGGTGTCGGGAGCGGACCGATCGTGGTGTACCAATTCCTCGCAGAGGCTTATTAGAAATAGACTCGAACTTCAAGAGAGTTTTCATAATCGGTGCCTCGTCTAGCATACCCGTAATTTGTCTCCCCGAACACTTATTAAGAAACTCCTTTATTGATCAACGTATTTTACAGCACCTTTATTCATACTTAATTTAGACTAACTTGCTTTTCTTAGACCTCCTTGGCTTGACTTGTTTCAAAGATTTTCGTACCTGCCACCGTAATTTCCTTGTTGTCGATGAGATCCTGAATGGCGTCTCTGAGCATGTAGCATGATCGGTAAGAAGATGATTCTTTGCCGCATTGATGATACTCACAAAATCGGGCATGGTTCCGGTGATGGGCAAGCGAGGTTTGGGTGGGCCGGTAATTATCCATGGGCCTCAGTATCCCATGGGCACACAGTTTTTGTAGTAATTCGGATCGTGGGGCAGGCAAGTCATCGTAATGTCTTTCTTTTCGGCTCCTTGGCTTTGATATATGGCTAGATCGGGTTTTGGTTAGGCAGCTGAGCGGGGTTTTCTTTTTTGGATATAGTTGGAGTGAAATTGGCTTGCCTGGACCCAGGCCCAGCAGGGATTCTTTTTCTGGTATGCAAATGATTCTCTTTAAGTTCCCCGGGATCATGTGGAAATAGGTATCTGAAGGATAAAAAGGGGAATGATTTTCTTGGTCGTGGTAATAGGCATTCAGGTGGGGAGGATCAATGCTGATTTCTGGAGAATATGGGTTAGAGTTATGGGTATCGGAAATCATATTTCCTTGATCAAGGAGGTCATCACAGGGTTGGTAGCTGGCATTTGATGGTTTTTTAGAGGCTTGGAAAGGATATTTTCTATGGTATCAGGGGAGTTTATTTTCTGTCGCTAACTCCCGTTATAGCTTGTTTATTCTTTGCTGTCATACTGCTCGGATCTGTGCCCTCTAAACTGATTCTGCCTTTGTCTGATCTGAAACTAATAACCTCTGATCTGATTTCTGTACTACTTTCCCGTATCAACCGGCCAGTATTATCTTTGCCTTTCCAAATTCGGGCCAGGTTTCTGAGGAAAATGGGGTTTTGGAGGTATCAGAAGGCGGGCCGATCGCTCAGGCTTGGAGTCAGGCGGCCTTTTTATTAGTATTTTATTATTATATTTTTTTTTCTACAATTGACCGGATAAGCACCTGCTTTATTTTGACAGCCTCGTGACTTTTCCCCGAACAAGGGATTCTTTCTCCAAAGTATAGGACCAACGTATTTCACCCGCTTTCGACTCCCAGACTGGATCGGTCCCAGGCGAAGGGCCTATACTCTTTCCAGGATCCACCATCCGAAATGGTCTAGGTTGAGCATCTGAGAATTATAAATCAGCCCCTGTTTGTTATTTACATTTATATTTTTTTTTGTGCGCACTTATTATGTATATATATTTTTTTGAACTTGCGCATTTTTTTGAAATATATATATTTTTTGATTCTTTTTACAGGGGCCAGCTCATAATTCAGAAATGCAAAAACCGGTCGATCTGTGAAGTGTCCTGAAAAACTATATGCATTCTAACGTTGGCTTATGCAGGGGGTAGGTTGGCCATGGTGTAGGGTAACAGTTCGGAAAATATATCTATATGCGTGCACGTGTGTGCGGTATCTAGAAAGCAGTAAAGTCTTTATTTATTTTACAGATATATGAACAGAAAAATATAAACAGATATGACCTGTCTTGCTGTTATATGTGGATTTTCTCGGCTTTTTATTTTTGAGCGCAAGCAAGCAAGCACACCATTTTAAGAAATAGAAAGAAAAGTGGGGAAACTATCTATCCCTATTAATTACAAATTTTGGTCCTATGTCCCCAAAATAAAACGACAGAATGAGTGCAGATATGTATAAATGTACAGAATAAAATGAAAAAGAAAAAAAACTGAAAGAAATAATAATATAGAGCCGGAAATAAAATAAAGCCCCAGCTTTTTTTGTTGTGCTGCCCGGAATATATGTATAAAATATAATATATATATATATATATATATATATATATATATATATATATATATATATATATATATATATATATTTTTTTTTTTTTTTTGAATTTTCGAATTTTTTTAATTTTTTTATTTAATATTCTTAAACACATCTGTAATAGTTATCGGAACGAAACTGTTGCAAGATGGAGGATCATATCCACAAATATAGACACGGATGTATAGGAACACCATATTCAAATGCGTAAATTAATATAACAAGCATACTGCAGTCAGAAACAAATAAAAACAAAAAAGTTTTATTTTACGAGTCTAGCCCTCCATTTTATTTAAAATAAAACAACTCCCCAGCAGAGTCGCCACTGTGGGGTTCCCGGGATGTGCTCCCGCGCCCCGCGCGCCCTTGGATAGGGATGCACGTACGTGTAGATGTGGGACATCCACTGCTCTCGTTCCACCCTCCCTTGTTTAGGGGAAGACGAAATCAAAAGTGCGAGAGGAGTGCTGTCTATGTTAGCACGTTGGAATGTGCCTCGGTTGCCTTTAGTGGATTTTGTATCCAATATGGGAACTTATGGTTTCCCGCATCAAGTTATCCCTTTTTTAGGGGATACCAGGATATGAGAGTGCATTACCCTTTCATTCTCATTCTCTCTTTTTTAGGGAAAAACGGAAAAGTGCAAAAAAAGATATTGCGACGCTCCCACTATGGATTTTATAAAAAATAGACTTATGACTCATTCAGATTACTATGGGAGCTTTCGGTTTCCTGCATCAATTTATCCCTTGTTTAGGGGATACCAGGATATGGGAATACATCACCCTTCCATTCCCATTTCTCCCTTTTTTAGGGGAGAACGAGAAAGTGCAAAGAAGGAGTGTTGCGAGGCCCCACTGAATCTGAAAGTTTTAGAGTCGCCATCTTTATTTTAAGGCAAATAAAGCAAAACCAAAGAAAAGAAAAATAAACCAGAGAAAAATAAAACGGGTTCAGAGGCTAAGTTACGAGTTGGGAAGGTGCTAGGCACCCAACTCGCCCTTTCGGTCTCAAAAATGGTTTTTTGGCTGAAGTATGCTTATTGTTATATTTATTTCGCAAATAAATAAAGTATTAAGAGACAGGAAATTAAACCAAATACATCCATGGCTACATTATTTACGGACTCGTATCCATTCCCTTACTATAATTACATACATATTTAAGAACATTTGGCCATTATAACGACTCTTTTACATAGTATTTTCTATTCTAATCCGGGCAGCACAACGACTTATGTTGGCTACATTTTGCCAGATTTAAATAATAACTTTAAAAATAATAAAAGGACAAAAAAGTAAATAAATAAAATAAACAACGCCCTTAATGGCTTTACCTTTTAGAGCGGTGGTGTGCTCGTTCTGTCCTTCAGGGAGAGGGAGTTTTTTTTTTGTATGTTGTGTGGTTGTTGTTTTGATTTGGGCAGAGTGACTGCTTATTTCTGAGGCTTTGGGCTTGTCAACTCGGGCAGAGTGACAGCTTATTTGGGTAGGTTTTGGCCTTTTTGGTTGGGCGGAACCACGGCTTAGTTTTTTTGATTTTTTAGCTCGTTACTCGGGCATAGTAACGGCTTACTTTGAGATTTTTGGACCGGGGAAGTGAGGTGGATACCTAACAGCTAGGCTAGGGATCACTTATAACCTATGGGTTTTTATTTTGGCGGATTTTGGACGGGGTTTGGAGATTTTAAGGGCTTCCACTCACCTATCTCGCACCTTTCGTACTAATATTTATCGGAAGAACGAAGGAGCAGAGCTTCGTTGCGATTCTTGATCGCGGAAAATGAACACTGAAATGAGGAGGCTGAGGCTTCTATTTATAGTGGGAAGGCAGGACTCGTCGGGAATTTCTCAATTTCTTCAGCTTGCATCAGTGACTTGTACCTTGAGCATCAAAGCTTGTACATTTCGGCAACTGAGAGAGGCAATAGTGACTTGCATGGTGCGGCACCAAGTCAACTATTCAAGTTTCATTTTTTGCACTTTTACCCCCTGTAGTTCACTGTTTCGCACATCCTGCTTTTCCTTTCGCATTTTTGACTCCTGTAACTTGACATTTGTTAAGTTTTGACAGTTCTTGATATTTTATGTCAGTCACATACCATGGGTACGAAATTGGGGTGTCTACACCTCCCCCCAGCTAAAGTGAAAGGTATGGGTGGTGTCCCACCAGTAGTCCCGTAGCACGTCGAAAGGCGCTAAAGCCAAAACCCTCCACCAGGACCTGTGCCGCCTCGGGCAACATACGGTAAATGTCCATCACATTGGTACATGAAGCCCGGACCCTCTGGAATGGCCTGTGGAACTGAAAAAAGAAAAAAAAAAGAGAGGTAAGTCTACTATCTTTATTTTTCCCGTAAATTAAAAAAATATAAATAAAATAATAAATAAAAAAACGAAAAAAAAATAACGAATGAATAAGAATAAATAATCATGATGAATAAGTAAGGATAAATGATGAACATGTTGCATGCATTGTATTTCATGAATCATAAAATTGCAGCATGCTAATTTCCTGTGATGCATAAAAAAAACATCATTTTTAAATATAAATAAACATTTAGCATCCATATTAAAAGAAAGACAAAGAAAAAAATAAAATAAAAAATGTATTTTGAAAGTATATGTTGTATTCTTTTTTACATTCTCATGATAAATAAAAATGCATTTTTGTGCATCTAAACATGTCTTTAGGCAAAAAAAATAATAAATAAATAAATGATTAAAAAATGATAAAGGGGGGGGGATTATATGTGTTGTTTCACATCTAAATGAGTATTTTTCCATTCTAGGCATCTGATCACGCAAAAAGTGTGGTGATCTTGTCTTGTCGTCCACGTGTGAGCGAGGATGATGTGGCAGCTTTTGGTTTGTCCTTTTCGCTTGACCTGCACAAGATAAACAACAAACACCGTTAAGGTGTCGGGGTGGCCCGACTATAACCCTCCGGCGTGAGAGTCAGGTTTTCGGTAAAGTATTGGTAATAAATAGGCCGTGATAAATGTTTGATAGGAAGCTGTGATAAGAGAGTTGTGATATCGCTCAAATTACTTACCTTGTCCTGAATGTGCATTCTCATATTTATACCTGAAGTTTATGGCGACGTGGCAGCTAGTAATTAGGGGAGCATAAAGCGGCGGTTATTAAATGCGTTGAGGGTCTTCGTCAGGAATGAGTGAACTGTGCACTTGTTAGAGAGTTGGTATTGGCGTGCAGCGGTTTTCTCGGGCCTAGGGAAATGGTTTGTCGGGGTGGATGATTGATCTGAGGCCGAGGCCGAGTGGTTCTTGTGACGAACGCTTTTATTATTTGCCGAGGTTGAGGATAATGGAGACTGATTTGGTGGCGGGGCCGAGGGTGCCCGTGGTCTTTTAGGCCAGTCATGGCTGGGCTCGTCACAGTGCCGAGGGTCATGATGCCGAGGTTGAAGTGATTTATCTTAGGGGTGAGTGGGACCCTCTTTATGCCGAGGGTCGGGTCCTTGGCGTGCCGAGGGTCAATCCCTCGATTTAATCCTTTCAGTGGCCCCCTACTTTTTGGCTGCTCGACGCCGAGAAGGTAAAAAGTAATATCATTGCTCGACGGTAGGAGGTCGGCGTTATGTTTCTGGCCGAGGATGGCTTATGAGTTTCTAATTCGAGGCTAATGCCGAGCATTTCTGACGAGATATGTTGGAAGTTTATCGGATGTTTTTGCATATCTGCGGCAATGACGCTTTCGCCTTTTTCAGTCAATTCATTAAATGCGGGTTTTTGGCGGTTTCTTGTTTTTCGTTTTGGGCGGCTTTTCGAATTTCGAAAAGTTTTTAATGCCACCTTTTTCCGTACCTCGAATCCAGAGAAAATGATGACGTGGCGTCCTTTTAGGTATGTTCTGAAAAAACATGTGGGTTGGCCCGATGAGTTTCCGGGGCCCCGCCTTAAAACGATGTCGTTGCAGGGGGGGGGTATAAAGATTTCTTCTTTTCCTTTTTTGCTTTTACCGCTTTCATTTCTCTCTACACCAGATTATTCCACTGTTTCGAGCGATTTTCGGCAGCATTCCGGCAGCTTTCATCCCGTTACATCCTTGGTTATTAGAAGCCCGTAAGTGTACTCCTTCTTTTTCTCCACATTTTTCTACGTTCTTCCTTGTTTCCGGGTGTTTTTCACGGCGGCTTTTAGTGTTTTTCTGGCTTGGCACTGCGTTTAGGGTTGTTCATCCGTTTTGGGTTTTAACGTTTCCGGCATTTTTTGGATTTTTTCAGGCGTATTCCTTGTTTTCTGGTAGATTCTCCGGTGGTCTTCCCAGCCTTGACTCTATTTGGTACGGTTTTCTTTCCTTTCCTTTGTTTTGTAGTAGAGTATGTCTCGTAGGATTCCTTTTCCTTATTTATCTTCTTCGTCTTCTTCTAGCAGTTCCTCCATGGAACTGATAGATTACTGGAACAGGGTGATTCGAATACCCGTTTCGGTTAGGAGTCCTTCTCTTTTTCTTCCCAGTAACGTGGCCGAGGCTTCTGCCTCGGCCGAGAACGTTCTGAGTGAGTCTCCGGTGGCCGAGGATCTTTCTCGTGCCCTGGTACCCTTTCAGGGCGTAGCCCGTCCTTTAGGCGAGGGTACTCTCGCGGTTTTGGCCGAGAATGATGCCCAGGACGTCGACCTCGGCGGTTTTGAGGGTGACGACCTATATGATGACGAGGCTAAGTCTGTACCTCGCGGTCCCGCTTGGAGAGGTGTGGAGGTGAAAGTTTGTTTGGCCGAGGAGATTGTGGTGGATACCGTGATCTATAAGGAGACGACCGTGGGTCCTTTCAGCTCGGAAAGCTCTGGGTCATGCTCGATTTCTTCCTTAGACTCGGACGGTAAGGGCCCCTTTGTTGAGTCAATCTTTGGGAAGTCTCCTCGCGGTGGTCCTATGTATAGGCAGTGCGAGGATAGATGGGTGGCGGTTACTCCCAAGCGAGGTTTCGCCATGAAGTTATGGGGTGAAGGTTAGCCCGCACTGGAAGTTCGACGACGAAGTTTTTTCTGCCTCGGACTATCCATCTGACGCCCCTATGAGAGTGTTTACGTGCCGAGTTCGTATTGGCTTAAGTCTGACTACTCAATTTTTTACCAGGGAGAGAGTTTTGCACTTTCGGCAGATTGAAAGAAGTTTATGGCAACGACACCGACAGATGGCTAGTGGAGCTGAGACTTCTGTTTCAGGAAGAGATGGGGATTAGGGTGAGAGGGTGCCTCGCGTTTTGAGGCCCTTCGAAAATAAGATAGGTTTGGCAGATGTGGAGGCGTGGTCGCGGGAGTATGGTTCTGATGTTTTCCGAGGTTCCGTTCCAGATTCGAGATTTGGGATTTCCGAGCTGCGGGGCCTTCGTAGCCATGTTGCCTTTTATTCCAGCCTCTTCGAGTCTTCCGGGTTGCGCTTGCCCCTCGACCCTTTCATCTGTGAATTCTTGACCCAGACGAGTTCAGTTCCGCTGGACCTCTCGCCCAATTTGACCCGAGCCTTGGTGAGTTTTGCTGTCTGCACCCGAGCGAAGGGATTCGAGCCTACATTGGGCCTCTTCTGCTATTATTACAAGGTCAGCATCTCTATGAACCGACTGACTGCTCTTCGGCATCCTCGGGGATTCCCTCTCTTGGCGAGTTTTGGGAACAAAGACCACAAGTGGTCCGAGAAGGTTCTGCTCGTGGAGTCGAGCCAGGGGTGGAACTTTGAGGTTCCTGAAGGAAAACCTCACGGTCTCTCGAGGACTAAGACTTTAAATACTGCCGACGAAGCTACGAGGATTGCTATCGAGGCCCCCTTGTTCGACGATGAAGGGGTGCAAGTTTGGTCCTATAATTGGAAGGCCATAGTGGAGGATGAGGGCCTCCTATCAAGGTTCTGGGTTTCGGCAGTTGATGTTGAGGGGGTGCAGAGGGCATATTCTAATTTTCAGTACGTGAGCCGAGATGGCTGGAGCTTGCACGAGGGTTGGGTGTTTGGCTCGGTGTGTCCGAGATGTGAGGGTATAGACGGGCTCGAGTGCCCGACATCAAGTTAATCTTGTTCATTTCTGTCTATTATGTTTCTCTCGGTTTTTGTTTGAGTTTCTCTTCTGAATACTGATGCAAACTTCATGTTTTCTTTTGGTAGAAATGGCGCTTTCGCGAGATGCCGTTCTGGCCAGATTGAAGGCCGAGTAAGAACGAAGGAACGCCGAGCTTAGGGCTTCGGCGGCTAAGGTTGGAAATAAGGGAGCGCTGCCCACTGTCGGCGTATTGGAAGATCCCACCAAAGTGGCCCCTTCCTCTGCTGCTCCTTCTTCGGCTGCCCCTTCCACCAAAGCAAAGGGTAAGCAGCCTGCAGCTGATGCTCCGAGGGCTAAGAGGCAAAAGACTCAGGCTAGGCTTCCGCCCTCTTCGACTCCCACTGAGCCCGAGACGGCTCCGGTCCCTTCTCCTCCCACGGCAGCGAGGTGTCTGATAATGAGCACATTATCAGACACGTTGTAAGGACGATAAATAACTTCCCGGCCCCCCTCACCGGCTACGGGCAAAGGTTACTCGCCGAGGGTGTGCCGGTTGAGGCTGTGAAGACGATGCGTCCCGCTAGGCAGTTTCAATTGCTAGATTTGTGTGGGCTTGCTTTGAGCGAGGTAACCAAATTTCCTTATTTCTCTTTCTCGTTTCTTTTGCTCGCTTTTTTCTGGGTTGCTTATGCTGAATTTGTTTTTGTAGCTCGGAGTCGGCATTGCGTCTTATGACGACAGGCTGAATGAGGCTGCCGAGTCCATAAGGGAACTGGAGAGGGATCTGCAAAAGGCGAAGGGGGAGATTTCTTCTGGTGCTGAAAAAGTGAAGTCCTTGGAGGTGGACTTACAGTTGAAAACTGACGAGGTCTCCCGCCTTGGTGCCGAGAAGACTGCCTGGGCGGCGAGGGAGAAGGCTTTGAAGGATGAGGCAGGTGAAAAGGATCGGAGGGTGGCCGAGCTGGAGGCCAAGTTGAAAGGTGTGCTGGGTCAAAATGACCAACTGAGGGCCGAGCTAGCCGCGAGGCCCAGCGAGGAGGAGGCGCGGGCGAGGTATCGAGATTCGCTGGAATACGGGACGGATGTGCTAAATTACATGGAGACCAGCCGAGTCCAGGCATTCCGAGCTGCGGTGGCGATTGGGGTGCCGATGCCGGAAGTGGTGAAGATGGCGAACCTGGCCTCTTTCGGTCCGGAGTGCCGAGAGAGCGTCCTCGCTCGTGCCTTTTGATGATACCGAGCTAGGCCAAATACGGGATGCTGATGCTGCAGTTCAAGCTCCTGAGTGGCTGCCTCCTCCTGCCGATGTGAACAATCTTTTTGTCCTGCTGGCTCAGGAAAATGCATACATAAAGGATAGCTACCGCTGCTTTACGGCGCCGAGGCCGCCTCCCCCAGCACACTATGTTGGCGACCGCTTGATGGCCGAGGGAGGCCGAAGACGAGTAGGAGGAGGCGTCCAAGAGCCGATATTTCCGAGCAAGTGGCGGCTTGTGAGGAGGAGGAAACTGGCAAGATAGGAGGGGATTTTTTAGCCTAGGGATTTTAGTATCTTTTGAACAATGGGTTGTAAGTATGTTTATGGCTAAGAACAATGGGTATTTTATGGCTATTTGTAATCCTAATCTTGGTGTACATTGTAAGTATGTTTTTGTTCTTAGTTTATTTTTTAATATGCAAGTGTTTTCTTCTTCTGTATGATGAAAGTACGCAAGTGTTTTTCTCTTGATTTGGCGAGACAATACGGTTTCGAAGTGGCGAGACAATGCGGTCTCGATTTTGGCGAGACAATGCGATCTCAAATTGGCGAGACAATGCGATCTCGAATTTGCGAGACAATGCGGTCTCGAATTGGCGAGACAATGCGATCTCGAATTAGCGAGACAATGCGATCTCGAATTAGCGAGACAATGCGGTCTCGAATTGGCGAGACAATGCGGTCTCGAATTGGCGAGACAATGCGATCTCGAATTGGCGAGACAATGCGGTCTCGAATTGGCGAGACAATGCGGTCTCGAATTGGCGAGACAATGCGGTCTCGAATTGGCAAGACAATGCGGTCTTGAATACATGGTTTGAACAAGTTTTCTCACTTGAAAATTTTCCTTTCATATAAAATGATTACAGATCATTGATAATACATTTTCAAGTGGTCTGAATGCCAAGGGTTTTTTAGAGGGGTTCCATCTGGTTTCGCGAGCCTGTAGGTTCCTGCTCGAATGTTGTCTGTGATTTTGTACGGTCCTTCCCAATTGGGAGAAAGCTTGTTTCTTCCCGGCTTGTTGCCTGTTACTTCGATTTTTCTCAACACCAGGTCGCCGACCGAGAACGTGCGAGGATTCACCCTTTTGTCATGATGGGCTTTAGCTAGCTTTTTGTAGTTGATGGCCTTCATCCGGGTTTCGAGCCTTCTTTCTTCAAGGTAATCAAGGTCCAGAGTCCTTGATTCTGTGTTCGCCTCTTCATTGAAATGGATGACTCTTGCAGTGGGGAGAGCCATTTCGACCGGGGCCATGGCCTCGGTTCCATATGTCAAGGAGAAAGGCGTTTCCTCGGTTGAGCCTCGGCGAGACGTTCGGATTGCCCATAAGACGGCCGGAAGCTCCTCGAGCCAAGCACCTTTCTTGTCATCTAACCTTCTTTTCAAGGCATGAAGTATTTGTTTGTTTCCAGCCTCCGCTTGGCCGTTCCCTTGGGGGTGTGCTACCGAGGACTTCCAATGGCGAATTCCTCTCTCTCGCAATCTGAATCTTTGAAAACTGTGTGCCGTGGTCTGATACAATGGCTCTCGGTAATCCATATCTGCAGAGGACATTGTCTCGAATGAAGTCGATGGCCTTTTGTTCGGTGATGCTTGCTAAGGGTTTGGCCTCGATCCATTTCGTGAAGTAGTCCACCGCCACTATCACAAACTTGTTCTTTCCTTTGGCGAGGGGGAATGGCCCGATTAGGTCCAGTCCCCACATTTCGAAAGGCCATGCTGCGATTACCGGTGTTTGAGGTGCCGAGGGTAATCTTGGAATATTAGCAAACCTTTGACACTTGTCGCATTTTCTGGCATATACCTCGGCATCCTTTCTCAACGTCGGCCAATAGTATCCGTGGAAAATGACCCTGTCGGCCAAAGTTCGAGCCCCTGGATGGCTACCACATACCCCTCCATGTACCTCGGCTAGTAATCCTTGTGTGATTTCTGGTCGAACACACCTTAGGAGAGGCTTAGTGAAGGACCGCCTGTATAGTATGTCCCCGATTAAAGTGTATCTGGCTGACCTTCTTGCCATTGCCCATCCCTGTTCTTTGTCGTTGGGTAATGTCCCCTGGTCGATGTACTTTTTGATGTCATCGATCCAACACTCTGTCGCCTGTTCCAACATCAATATCTTTTCTTTGTCAATGGACGGGGTCTCAAGGACTTCAATCCATGTTTCTGAGGGGAGCTCGCCGAGTTCGCTGGTGGCCATTTTCGAGAGGTGGTCTGCCTTTGTGTTTTCCGCCCTTCCTATTTGTTCCAACTCCCAGTATTCAAATTGGGCGAGGACACCCACGGCTAGTTCTCGGTACTTGTCGAGGGTTGGGTGGTTTACCCCATACTCCCCCGAAATCTGCTTCACGACGAGCTGGGAGTCGCTGAAGATCAAGATTTGAGTAGCCCCTATCTCGGCGCCGCTTTGACACCGCCTATCAAGGCTTCGCCGACGTTGTTCGACACTGGGAAATTCCGTTTCAAGGCCTTACTGATCTCCGTTCCATCTGGTGTTATGAGGAGAATGCCCGCTCCGTTGCCATTTTTGCTGGACGATCCGTCTACAAACAATGTCTAGGGCTGAGGTGGTCGCGTTTTGCGAGGACACTCTTGCCTGGGCACTTGCTCGCTTGTGGAAGGTCCTTGATCTGGCGCATCGCTTTCTCCTTCTGCCGAGGTGAAGGAGGCTTCGCAATGAAATCAGCCAAGATTTGAGCTCTGATGGTTTTTCTTGGAAGATAAACAATTGCATACTCTGTCAATTCGATGGCCCACTTCATCATTCTTCCAAAGAACATCGGGCACGTGTAATATTCTTCCTGTGGCATCGGTATAAACCCCGATTTCATGGGCTTTGAAATACGGCTATCAAACCCGATTTCATGGGCTTTGAAATACGACTTTTCGATGTGCATGTACCTTATCATTAGCCTCTACTTACCTTTTCGATGTGCATGTACATAGTAGATGGGTTTCTCCTCCTTCCTCTCGCAAAGACCGATGCTATGGTCGTGTCACCGAGAGATAGACAAAGAGTCTTTCTCCTGGTATGGGGCAGCTTAGCAAAGGTAGGCTGCCGAGGTATTTTTTGAGCTCGGCAAAGGCGAGGTCGCACTCTCTGTCCCACGTGAACTTTCTCGCACCTCTTAGGATCTTGAAGAAGGGGAGGCTTTTTTCAGCTGATTTCGAGATGAACCTTCCCAGGGCCACTATTCTCCCATTCAGCTGCTGAACTTGTTTGATGCATATTGGGACCTTCATCTCGGCAAGTGCTTTTATTTTCTCGGGATTTGCCTCAATGCCGCGCTCGTTCACCATGTACCCCAAAAACTTCCCCGTCGTTACGCCGAAGGCACACTTGGCGGGATTGAGCTTCATTTTGTTCTTTCTGAGGTTTGCAAAGGTTTCTCTGAGGTCGTCTATGTGGCCTGTTTCCTTCGTTTTAATCACCATATCATCTATGTAGGCCTCCACATTCCTCCCTAGCTGGTTGCCGAAGACTTTGTTCACCATTCGCTGGTAGGTGGCCCCTGCATTCTTTAGGCCGAACGGCATCATATTGTAGCAATAGAGTGCGCCTGCCGCTCGGAAGGCTGTATTCCCTTGGTCGTCTTTCCACATCCTGATTTGGTGGTACCCCGAGTAGGCGTCCACGAAGCTTAAAATTTTGTATCCCGAGATAGAATCGACCAACTGATCTATCCTCGGTAGTGGGTACCAGTCTTTCGGGCACGCTTCATTCAGGTTGGTGAAGTCCACGCACATTCTCCATTTTCCGTTATTCTTTTTGACCATCACAACATTCGCAATCCACGTGGGGTAGTGGATTTCTCTTATGATCTCGGCCCGAAGAAGTTTGGCTATTTCCTCCTTGATTGCCTCTTGTTTTTCAGGAGAGAAATACCTCGGCTTCTGCTGGATAGGTACGAATGCTGGATCGATGCTTAATCGGTGTACTGCTACTTCCTCGGCAATGCCTTCCATATCCTCGGCTTGCCATGCAAAGACATCAGTGTTCTCTCTTAAGAACTCGATTATGGCTCTCCTTTCGTCGCCCGCTATTTCCATTCCCACCTTTATTTTCTGGTCGGGGTAGTTGAAGTTTATGATAACTTCTTCTACATCTTCCATAGGCTGTATGATTGGATGGTCTCGAACATCGAGGCTTTCGATTTCAGTTTTCTCGATCTCGGCACTCGACGTTCCTCTTCCAGACGCGGGCCAACCTCCTTGGCTTGCTTTGGTTGCTACGGGTGGAGTTTTCCTCCCGTCGAGCCCTCGGGCTCGTTTGGCGACCTGTTCATCTTCTCTTCCCTCGGCCTCCTCTGGCCTTTTCAATCTTCTCTCCGCCTCTTTCTTCTCATTGATGAGGTACTCTAAGGTAGTACGAGCATCATTTTTAAGGACCCCTACCCCGAACGAGGTCATGTACTTGACCCGCTGATGGGCCATTGATGCTACCATTCGGAATTTGGCCTGAGAAGGTGCGCCGAGGATGGCGTTGTATGGGGAGGGGAGATCAAGGACGAGGAAAGTGACTTCCTCGCTTCTAGTGGTATCTCCCTCGCCGAGGCTGACTTTGAGTGCCACGGTTCCCTTGGCCGTGACCTTGTGGCCTGTGAAGCCCTCCAGTTGGACTCGGCTCGGAGTGAGGTGGGTATCGCCGAGCCCTAGTGCCAGAAAGCACTTATAATACATCACATCTCTTCCCGCCCCTGTATCTATCAAGACCCGTTTAACTAGGCTGTTGTGAATGCCGATTTGCAGAGTTAACGGGTTTTGACGAGCATAATCATTGACCGCCAGCTCGGTATCCCTGAATACCATTTCGTGCTCAACCATCCCATCCATGATGTTTTCCGCCGAGTTGTTCAGGCAGTTGATTGCATTCTTCAACTGCGTGATACTCTGGGTTTCTTCCCGGATGGTATTTACCACTGGCCGGTTGTCGGGCTGTCTGTTGTCGCCCCCCGGAGCCCTCGGTCCGGGGGCGCGAATATGGACCTCTCTCGCCACAAACCTTCGATCTCCCTCATTTATCACCCTCTGTATTGCTCTTTTGAGCTGTATGCATTCCTCCGTAATATGGCCAACCTCGTTATGGAAGTTGCATCTTTTTCGTTGATTTTGTGCGTCTACAGGTGACCTCATGGGGAATGGTGGACGTATCTTGTTTTATGTCAGGAAAACGTCCATTATGTGTTCCCTAGATGCATTGAGGGGGGTGAAGTCTTCCAACTCGAAGTCTCGTCTTGGCCCTCTGATCTCGCCGGTGAATTTGGCGCTTTTTTCCTCCTCCCTTTTTTTCGCCGAGTGGCGCCCTCTTCGAGCTTTTCCTCGCTTTTTCCCTTGCTTGCGCTGCGTCCGAAGGGATGTGACCGCCGTGAGCTTGTTGTGGTGGGGGTTGCTCGCCCAGCCACCCTCTGGCCGCCAAGAACATTTCGCCGACAGGTGTCCCTTGGTCGCATGAGGAGCTCTGCTCGGCGCCTCAGACGCTCGCCAAACACATCCTTACGGATGTGTCGGGAATATCTGGGATTTGGTCCAGACCTCCTTGAATCGTGCCATGTATGCCAAGACGGTTTCTCCAATCTCTTGTTTCACGCTACACAGTGTCCTGCCTCGCTTTTGGGAGAGCACCCGCCGAAGCGAACTTTTTAAAAATGCCCCTTTAAAGTCATCCCAACAGTGATAGAGTTGGGTGCTAACCCGTTGTACCACCTGAGCTCTTTTTAGGGTCCCTGCGAACACCAAGCACCATATGTCGTCCAGTCTGGTTACGATGATCATTTTCAACTCGAACCCCGACACGTGGTCCAGGGCCGTCGTGTTACCAGTGTAGTCCTCAAAGTGTGGAATCTTTACTTTCGAAGGCACTTCCACCTCTCTTATTTGCTTAATGAATGGCCCTCCAATTTTTTTGATGGCCGAGTTAACTCCAGAGCTCTGCCGAGCCTCCAACTTCTCCATCCATGCCCTAATCTCGGCATCTGTCATCGGCCTGTCGCCCTGTGCCGAGCCCACGGCTTGTGTGGGGATGCAGTTAGCCCCTTTTTCTGCCTGTGGTACCTCAGGCTCTTCCTCGATCATGTTTCTCATTGGGGACCCCAAACGAGCCTCCTTTGCTAGTTGGCGAGAGGGATGTCGAGACCTGGAGGGGGCTTTGTTGGTCGAGGACTGAGCATAGGGCCGAGACTCTCCTTCCTCGCTTTGGGCTTGACAATTATCCGTGACCGGGGGGAATCTTAGGCGAGAATGAACACTCGTCTTAGATCCCTCGCCGGCCACCCTCTTCCCAAGTCTTGATTTGACATTGGTGGTGAACTTTGCCTTTTTGGCTTTCGTAGTTCCCACCCTCTGCCAAACCGAGTTGGATTGCGCCGGGGTGCTTTGCACGTTGATGGGCTCTGGGGCCCGGGCTTTCTGCCTTAGCTCGTGCATTTTGGTCTCGGCTTCCTGTATTTTTGTGCACAAGGCCTTTTGGTGCTCCCAATACGCGTATTCCTGTTCGGCCTCTTCTTGAATCGTGGGCTTATTTGCTTTGCCGCGCGGTTCCTCCTCGTTGGCCCTGGAAGACTCGACCTCTCGGGGGTCGGCGTCAGCGTCTCTATTTTTGTTCGAGAGCCGTTTGGCCAGAGCGATCCTTCTTTGGTCCCTGGCCGACACCTCGGGTAGCGAGGCGCCGGAGTTCCCCCCTGCGTCCCTCACCGCACTGTGCTCGGCATGCTCCTTTTCTGGGCGGGTGGATGCAGCGGGGGTTACGTTTTTTGAGGCTTGCTTTTTGGATTTTACCATCCTTTCTCGTCTGTGGACGCTGTGGCTAAGAAAAGTCGCTTTCCCAAGAACGGAACCAAACCGATCACGCAAAAAGTGTGGTGATCTTGTCTTGTCGTCCACGTGTGAGCGAGGATGATGTGGCGCTTTCATCCTTTTCGCTTGACTCCGCACAAGATAAACAACAAACACCGTTAAGGTGTTGGGTGGCCCGACTATAACCCTCCGGCGTGAGAGTCAGGTTTCCGGTAAAGTATTGGTAATAAATAGGCCGTGATAAATGTTTGATAGGAAGCTGTGATAAGAGAGTTGTGATATCGCTCAAATTACTTACCTTGTCCTGAATGTGCATTCTCATATTTATACCCAAGTTTATGGCGACGTGGCAGCTAGTAATTGGGGAGCATAAAGCGGCGGTTATTAAATGCGTTGAGGGTCTTCGTCAGGAATGAGTGAACTGTGCACTTGTCAGAGAGTTGGTATTGGCGTGCAGCGGTTTTCTCGGGCCTAGGGAAATGGTTTGTCGGGGTGGATGATTGATCTGAGGCCGAGGCCGAGTGGTTCTTGTGACGAACGCTTTTATTATTTGCCGAGGCTGAGGATAATGGAGACTGATTTGGTGGCGGGGCCGAGGGTGCCCGTGGTCTTTTAGGCCAGTCGTGGCTGGGCTCGTCACAGTGCCGAGGGTCATGATGCCGAGGTTGAAGTGATTTATCTTAGGGGTGAGTGGTCCTGTCCTCGCTACTGGTGGCTCTTTAGGTGGGACCCTCTTTATGCCGAGAGTCGGGTCCTTGGCGTGCCGAGGGTCAATCCCTCTGCTTAATCCTTTCAAAGATCATAAGAGTGTATTTTGCATTTTAAAAATACGCATCGCATTTTTGCATTATCATATGCGTAATAGAATAAATAGAGCTCATGCATCATGTTAGTAAGCATCCTATAATTTCTCTGCATTGTATTTGCATCAAATAAAGTAATACATGCATCCATCATTTGTATTTATTGTCCAATAAGCTGCATTAGGGGTGCACTAAAAAGAGAATAAAATGCCACCAATCATGAAAATAAATATTCCTATGGCATTTACTATGTCCCTGCAGCATAAGCATGCATGAAAAGTAAATTTTAGGGCATAAAATATATCTGTTTTGTCCTGTATTTATCCAAAAAATGTGTTCAGAAAAAAATTGAATTGTATTCCGAAAAGTCCGTTTCGTGAACATATAGCATGCAAAAATATGTTTTAGTCTAAAACATGCATCATATAGCTCCAATTGCATTTATAGTATAAATCATGCATAGGGTCAAATAGTGACCACTAGTTCAATCATGCATCGCAAGAGTAAATTGCATAAATTTCATGCATCATCACCTAATTGCATCATTTAGTCATAAATAGGACATGCATAAGCATTATTAATAAAGTCAGGAATGCTCCAAAGGTGCCAAACAAGTTAAAGTCTAGCAGATCTCAAGTATATCCAGGCAGATCTAAAAAAGAAGAAATTTACAGAAGTGGGTGGAAGATTGGACACATGAGTGTTCCGATCGTGGAGAATATTGCCCCATTCGTCCGTAGAATACCGGTATTTGATCTTATTCTGGACCAAAGGACTAAATTCTTTCCTCCTTCGCCGATTCTGGTGCATAGGAGCCTTTCCTTCCTCGGATCGTGACAAGGAAGCCATTTGCTAGATAAATCACTTAAGTTGGCGAAAGAAAATGAGAAAATGAGCAAAAATGGAGAAAGAAGCTTAAATGAGCAACAATGGCGCTTAGAGGAATTGCCTGAAGGAAGAAAGAAAGAAGAAGGAAGGAGCAGTAGCTCCCCTCCTTTCTCCCCCCGTCAATAATAAAGGGAGGAAAAAGGAATTTTTCTTTTTTCCCCCTCCGATGTTTGAAGCTGCGACACTTAAGTCCCCATGTTTCGAAAATTGCAAATGGCCCCAAAGCTTAACGAAGAGTTAACGAAAGTAATTTTGTTAACCAAATTTGACGGCCATCCATCCGAGGGAAAAAGGGAAAGCGATATCCCCACAGATCAACGAAAATAAATAGAAAATTGAAGAAATTCAGGCGACGAAGGTAAGAATTGTGAAAGAAAAAAAAAAAAAAAGAAAAAAAAAGAAAAAAAGAGAAAAGAAGAAAATAAAGAATAAAAAGAGAAGTAGAAAAGAGAATAAAAAGAAAAAAAAAGAAAAAAAGAAGAAGTCCCTAGCTTGAAGAAGCGAAAGTAGCAGAATATCAAATCAGTTGAATCCGCAGCAGCCACCCGAACACGAAAAGGTAAGAAAGGTAAAGTATTCCTATTCCACCTTCAATAAAAGAAAAATCTTTTTCAAGTTTTGCTTTTGAAAAAAAAAAGAAAAAAAAAAAAAAAAGAAAAAAAAAAGAAAGAAAAGAAGAAAAAAAAGAGGGATATTGAAAAACAAAAAAAGACGGATATTGAAAAACAAAAAAAAAGAGGTATATTGAAAAAAAAGAGGTATATTGAAAACAAAAAAGAGGAATATTGAAAAACAAAAAAAAGAGGAATATTGAAAAACAAAAAAGAAGAAAGGAAGAGAAAAAGAAAAATCTTTTTTGCCGTATCTGGCGACAGATTTTGATCGTTTGGATACAGTTTTCGAAAAATTTGAAGAAAGCTTTTTTTGCCGTGCTTGGCGAAAGATTTTGATCGGTCGAGTGCAGTTTTCGAAAAATTTGAAAATTTTCTTATTTATGTTTGGCGACAAGGTATTGACCGGTTGAACACAATTTTTGAAAATTTCTCTTAACGTATTTCGATAATGTATTGACCACCGAAATATGGTTTCCAAAAACATAAAAATCTTCATACAAGATTTGACAACCGATTTTGGCCTGTTGAATATTTCGAAAAACATAAAAATCTTTTTTCCCGTTGTGTTCTTAGACGGTTTTTGACCCAAAGGACATGACATCCTCGTTGGCTGTTCGACTTGTTTTTGGCATGAATTACGTTTTGGTCTGAGATCCTTTATTAAGGGATACGTGAGGCGCCTCTACACTAGTAGGTCCGACCATTAGAGCATTCCATTGCATATCTGCTTAAAAACTACGATAACCTGTTGTAACCAACTAAATATGTCTAGGCTATGGAGTTTGGTTAGCATGATAAATTGTTGCATTATAACTTTTACCTATTGCATTACTCTCCTATTTTAATTGAACAAAATTGGAGAGTCTATTGTTTATCAACGATGTTCGCCTACTCAAGAAGCCTCGGGTTACCCGTGAGACTCCATCGTTGAGGGGCTCAGAGACACCCAATTTCGCACTCGATATGTGACTCGACATTTGATATCAAGAACTGCTTAAACTTAACAAATGTCAAGTTACAAGAGTAAAAATGCGAAAGGCAAAGCAGATGCGCAAAACAAGAAATGCGAGGGATAAAAGTGACAAATTTGAAAGTCAATAATGACTTGGCGGCCAAAAGGCTCATCTAGTGCCGCGCCAAGGAAGGGTAGGATCCGCACTAAGGTCGCTATAGTCCCTCTCCCAATTAACGCATTGTACAAGAATCGGGCTAGTGTACAAGATTTATCAACGTGCTGAAGGGATTTTTAATCCCCGATGTATCCCTTCGTCCACCTATAAATAAGTGCGTTGGGGCTCACTTCTGAGGAGACAAAAAAGAGATCTCAAAGAGACGCTCAAGGTTTTTCTCTGTGTTGTTATAACGCCGAGATTAGTAAGTGAAGTGAGATAGGGAGTGGTTAGACCAAAAGCTTTGAAACCCCGCTCAAACTTCGCCAAACCAAAATCCACCTGCTAAAAGTGATCCCTAGACTTTTAGTTAGGTATGCACCTTACTTCCCGGCCCAAAACCATAAAGTAAGCCGCTACTCGCTCGAGTAAGCAGCCGAAAACACCAAAAATAAGCCGTTATTCCGCCCAACCAAAAGGCCAAAACCACCACAAATAAGCCATTATTCCGCCTCGAGTGAGCGAGCCAAAACCACAAAAAATAAGTACCACTCGCCCAACTCACAACAACAAAGAACAATAACAACAACAAAAAAGACTCCCTCTCCCTGAAGGACAGAGCGAGCACATCCCGCTCTAAAAGGTAATAGCCTTTAAGGGCGTTATTTTTATAAAAGTTTTTCTTTAAATCCTCGCTCAGGCAGAGGCCCACATTTCCGACCAAAGACGTGGCGGCCGGTCTCCTGATCTTCCACCAGACATCATACATGGCCCGCTTCAATAATTCCCTTACCCACTGTGCATCCTGCCCCGCGCATACAGATCGATGCCCCCCAAAGAATGGGCATCACGGAGATTTTTTCACAAGCGCCTGGCCGCGCTTAGTGGTGGAGGGCATCACGAAACCTTGCCGCTTCCAAGTAGCCGCCTCGCTTGGGGGCGTAAACAAGAGCTCGAGCTCTAACCGCTGGGAGAACAGCTGAGGAGGAGGAGGACTCTTTTTTTTTTTCCCCGCCGCTTGGCATCCTTGGAAGCGGAAACACATAGATCTTGACCGTAGGGGCTTGGCGGCCTTACCAAGAGGACCTCACAGCTTCCTTGGGGCCTCGAACTTTGGGGCCGGTTGCCTTCTTGACCTGACCAAGCTTGAGGCCTTGCCCAAGGCCGAGGCTTTCTTAGCTAGAGGACAAAAGGGAACTTTGGGTAGGGCCACAGTGCTCATTAGTCTTCAAGTCAAGAAAGCCACCGATCGCCTTGCTTCTTCCTATTCTTTAGCACGCCAAGTTCTTCATCCCCGAAATAAAACAAGTCAAATTAGTACGCTTATGAAGAATAATACTCGATCGAGACAGAATTGAAAAATATATGCAATTGACGAGCAACCATTCTTATCCTCATAAATTGGTCGCTAGCTTTACACAGAGCCCAAATACCTGCACTCTACGCACTCATGCTTGAACATTTGCCCGTGACAATCACCCCAAAGATGGATGAGGACTCTGGCCGGTGGATCACGGGGTTCTACATCGGGCACTTCGGATCGGATCACGCCGGCCAGCACAAGTTGCGTGGGTTGCACACCGCCTCTTTCCAATCGAGAAAAAATTGATGGCCGACCCATTTTTCATTCTCTTTAAGAACCCCAACGACAGCCTTCAACACGCCTAAGGGCAATCTCGCCTCGAATCAAGTCTTGCTTGAGACTCGGGGATTTTCATTTCTTCTACCGATGGGCGCGAATGGCCATCCAACTCGAGACTCAATGAAAATGACCCTCTTGTCCCAAGCCTCGACCTTCCTGTGGACATCGGTCAAAAGCCTCAAAAATTGGAGTGGACTCACCCAATCCGCCCGACCTCCTCGTGAGCAAAATGAAGAGATTGTGGAGCGTATACATGTTCAAATTAAAACCCAAGAAACGACAAAGCCACCGCTAAGGCCGTGGATCGCCCAAATCAGATTCAAAGATCAAGTCGCAGGTGGCCTTTAGTCTCGAGCATGAAGTCCACTAAGAAAGGCTCCAATGAAGGCGAAGTTCGATCCCTAAGAAATCAACGAAAAATAGGAGCTCGCTCCTTGCTCGGGATAGCTCTACCCCACGGGCACATCCATCTTGCTCACCCTATAATAAGTAGAGTCTATCCCGAGGACGTGAGCCGCCCTCACCTTATCATCCGTGTCCACCGAGGTCCAAGAGCAAAGATATCGACTTTCATTGGTATTTACATACCGGGCTTACTATCATCTTCGCCTACAACCTCAGCAAGGGGCATATTGTCGCCATCATCTGCAGCCTCCTGTAGGGTGACCTCCACCGAGAATATTTTTCATATGGTGCGGGCACATCATCTACTTCATCGCACTTGACATCTCCCACCGCCTCCCAGTTATTAAATGCAAGGCCACACACCTTTATCGATTTTCCAAATGGCCAAGCCATACCTTCGCTTCCAGTCCACCCGTTGTTCGTGGCCTTGCCTGCAAGATATCCACCTCCCTCGAACACTCTCCTCTCCAGTAGTGGTCGTTCTCTGAGGAATCGATGAGGTCAACTCATGGGGTTGCCATCCGCCTGAATGGTTTTTTCTGGCCACGATTTTCCTGCCTTCTCGCATAAAATCTACAAAGCAGAGTCTTCGCCGCTAAGTGAGTCATTCTCGTCCAATGTAGAATCAAGGATTCACGATCATTTTCCAAACATCGACATCTACAAAGAGATCGAGGAAGGAAAGCTCCACCTTGACAAACCAATAAAGGGGAAAATTTGTCAGATATCAGTGGCCATGCCCGCCTCAAAGCAAGACCGCTTGATCTTTTCCTCCATCTTATCTAAGGGTCATTCTAATCTGAGGCTCCTACCGTAAATGTACTGAAGATGAAGAGAATGAACCTCAGCTTCATTAAACCTTAAAAGTGAAGAACAAACAAAAAGAAGGAAAGAAACTTACCATCGCCGGGTTGGAGGTTCTTTCTTGTAGAACAACCCAGAATTGTTTGGAAGATTAACATCGAAGCAAACACCTGCTAGAAACGAGCACCTGAATCCCAGAATGCAAGGCACAACAATGGCAAAAACACCAGAAAGTGAGAAAACTTTCTAGAAAACTCAAAAACCAAAAAGAAGAGGGTCTTTATAGAGAGCCTGGGGCTGGGGAAAGTGGACCCTAAAACGACACCGCAAGGACGATCAAAGTCACGCAAATGCACAGATTTAATGCGATGTCGTAGTTTGCACCCTCATCATGTTGTTTCCACTAACCGACGGCTTCACGCACCTCCATGCCTAATCGCCTTGCTACTCTCTAGCAAGAAACTTCCTCAAGACACTCCACCGTCCATTCGCCAAGATTCCGTAACAAGTTCAGTCCGCCTTTTATGTTGTTTTCTCAAAAAATTCACAAGTGTTGGAACCTC
>CM028381.1:87124704-87154602 GCA_013146195.2 Codonopsis lanceolata
CACATTAAAGCCTCATTGAAGAGAAATCAGAAAATTTTTTCAAAACAACAACCCAAAACTGTTAAACAAATGTGGGTTCCCAAAACTTGTAATGATGAGTGTAGAGCCAAATATTGTGAGCCTTTTGATATATGTCCTGGTGCTACAATGTCACATGATGAAGTGTGTAATGTTACTTTCACATCGTTAAAATCTCATGTTGCTGGATCTTGGTATTTTGATAGTGGGTGTTCTAGACATATGACAGGTTCAGCTAAGAATTTGAAAGAATATGTGAGTATCAATGGTGGATCAGTGACATATGGTGGTGGTGCCAAAGGAAAAATTGTTGGCAAGGGAACATTGAACGTTGAGGGCCTTCCAAATCTCACAAATGTGTACCATGTGGAAGGACTTAAGACAAACTTGATCAGTATAAGCCAGTTGTGTGATGATAATCTTCAGGTAAGGTTTGACAAACATTCTTGTGAAGTATTAGATCACACTAACAAGTGTCTCCTAACGGGGACAAGATCATCTGATAATTGTTACATGTTCACCAATAACCAATCATGACAAAAGTTAAGTCTTGATGTAAATGATCTTTGGCATCAAAAACTTGGTCACATGAGTTTTCGTAAGCTTGATGAGCTTGTGAGACATGATGCTATTAAAGGATTACCAAATTTGGAAAGGAATTATTCAAAGGTATGTGGTTCGTGTCAAAAAGGTAAACAAACCAAGGCTTCACATCTTCCCATAACACAATGCACCACATCTAGATGCCTAGAGATGATACACACTGACCTTATGGGTCCCATTGAGGTAGAAAGCCTAGGTAGAAAAAAATATACCTTTGTGTGTGTAGACGACTTCTCTAGATACACTTGGGTGATATTTTTGAGAGAAAAGTCTGAAACTTTTGAGGCTTTCAAAATTTGGTACACCCGTGTAATGAACTTGTATGATCTAAAACTTGTTAGAATTAGATCAGATCATGGCACGGAATATGAAAACACATCCTTTTCAAATTATTGTGCCTCTAATGGTATCTCACATGAATTCTCTGCTCCCAAAACTCCACAACAAAATGGAGTGGCGGAAAGAAAGAACAGGACATTACAAGAAATGGCTAGGGTAATGTTAAACTCAAAAAATTTGGCTAAAAGATTTTGGGCTGAAGCATTAAATACAGCCTGTCACATTGGAAATAGGGTCTTCTTGAGACCAGGTAGCACAATGACCCCTTACGAAATTTTTCTTGGAAAGAAACCAACCTTGAAATACTTTCATGTGTTTGGCTGCGTGTGTTATCTTCTCAATGATAGAGACTAACTTTCCAAATTTGACTCTAAGAGTGATAAGTGTGTGTTCATGGGATATTCCACAAATAGTCGAGCATATAGAGTCTTTAATCTGCGAACTAAGACTATTATGGAATCCATGAACATTGTTTTCGATGATCTAACTGATCTTGGTCACAAAACTTCTGAAGAAGATGTTTCAGGGATTTTAGATTTTGGAAATTTTGATCCGAAGCAGTGAATCAGCCCAATCCGGCAAAAGCGGCGACAGTACGTATACAAAGGTTACGGTTGTTCAGGTGAAGAAATTCAGGATGTGTCACCCAATGTGCTTCCGAATGCAGCAACATCGGAAGACACATTGAACAAAGAACTGGCAGAAGATGAAGTTGCTGGAACTAATTCAAATCAGGAAAACAGTCAGTCCAGGTTGACTGAACGGGAAATCGACATTCCAAGCAAGATCCAAAAGAACCATCCTCTCACTCAAATTATAGGTAATGTACAGGATGGTGTGTCAACAAGGAAGAAAGGTAAAGTGGATTACAAGAAACTTGCATGCATGTCCACACTTGAATTTGATGAAATACATGCTTCATGTTTTGTTTCCACTGTTGAACCTAAAAATGTGCAAGAGGCTCTCAAGGATGAAAGCTGGATAAGTACCATGCAAGAGGAACTAGATCAATTCACAAAAAATCATGTTTGGCATCTTGTTCCCAGACCCACTTCAATAAATGTTATTGGAACAAAATGGATTTTCAAAAACAAATCAAATGAAGAGGGAGAAATAATAAGAAATAAAGCTAGACTTGTGGCTCAAGGGTATACACAGGTTGAGGGGGTGGATTTTGATGAAACCTTTGCGCCTGTAGCCCGCATTGAGTCTATTCGTCTACTTCTTGCGATTGCATGTTTTCTTGACATAACTCTTCAACAAATGGATGTGAAGAGTGCATTCTTAAATGGAATTCTTGAAGAAGAAGTTTTCGTTGAACAACCAAAAGGGTTTGAAGACCCCCATAAACCCAATCATGTGTTTAAATTGAAAAAGGCTTTGTATGGCCTCAAATAAGCTCCTAGAGCTTGGTATGGTAGGCTTACAGATCACCTTTTACAAAGTGGGTTTAGAAGGGGAGAGGTGGATAAAACACTGTTTATTCAAAACCAAGATAAACATATTTTGATTGCTCAAATCTATGTTGATGATATTGTGTTTGGATCCACCTCCAAATCCTTGGAAAAAGAGTTTGTAAATTGCATGACTTCCACATTTGAAATGAGCATGGTAGGGGAGTTGACCTATTTTTTAGGAATTCAAATTAAACAATCACATGAAGGGATGTTCATATCTCAAGCCAAGTATGCCCTTAACTTGGTGAAGAAATTTGATCTTGAGAATGGTAAACATAAGAAAACCCCTATGGGTACATCCAATAAACTTAATAGAGATGAAAAATCTGAAAGTGTTGATCCTACCTTATATAGAAGTATGATTGGAAGTTTGTTGTATTTAACTGCCACCCGTCCAGATATCATGTATAGTGTGTGTTTGTGTGCTAGGTATCAAGCAAACCCCAAAATTTCTCACTTGAAAGCCGTAAAAAGAATAATTCGATATGTTGGTGAGACCTTTGGCATGGGGTTGTGGTATACTAAACACACGAACACAAATCTTGTTGGATTTACTGATGCTGACTGGGCTAGCAGTGTTGATGACATGGGAAGTACATCTGGTGGATGTTTTTATCTAGGAAACAATCTGATTTCGTGGTTTAGCAAGAAACAAAATTGTGTAGCCCTATCAACAGCTGAATCTGAGTATATAGCTGCTGGTAGTGGATGCACACAACTTTTGTGGATGAAACAAATGATTAAAGATTATGGTTTGCACAGTGATATCTTAACCATGTATTGTGACAACACAAGTGCGATAAGCATTGCTAAAAATCATGTTCAACACTCAAGAACAAAGCACATAGATATAAGACACCACTTCATTAGAGACTTAGTTGAACAAGGCATTGTCTGCATTGAACATGTAGGTACAGAAAACCAATTGGCTGATATTTTTACTAAGAGTCTAGATTTTGAGAGATTCATAAATCTTAGGAAATCTCTCGGTATGTGTGCCATATAATCCCTCACTTGTATATATATAAAAAAATTAGGCATATTGCATTGTTGTTTAGGGGGCACACTAGTTTCACTCTGTATGTTTTAGTACCTTGTTTGATTGTCTTGGTGATTCATTCAAAATTATTGTGATCTTATTGCTCAAATTATTCTCACCATCTCCCAATGAAGTTGTACTTGAATTGAAAATTTTCTTTTAAACCACAAAGGAAAGAGCTACCTTTCGAAATTTTTAGGATGCTGCATTTTGTCAATGTACTATGAAGTTTAGACTTGCATGGGTTGATCTTGACAAATTGACTCCTTTTTAAATTGACAAAGTGTGAAAGCTACCTAACGGAAAAGAGCTATCTATGAACAAGGTTGTGGCATCTTTCTTTTGGGACTATGAATTTTCGAATTTCATGGGTTGATCAACAAGTAAAGTTACTACCCTTGGTAAATAGTGTGAAAGGTTTCTAGTGGTGTTTGTCAAATTAGCTTGAAATAAAGTAAAGCTATTCTCATAGGGAAATAAAGTACCTATGATGTTTATGGGAGTAGTTGTGTTTATTTGGTGAAAGAAAAATGAGGATTTGGTCATAAAATCACAGTTTTTGGTGAATGTGTTTTCCATTGCTGCAACATTGGGAACTACAATCAGATGATCTAGACATATCACTTGTGTGTGTGATTGCATTCTTTCCTTTGATTATCTCTTTTGCATATTTTAGGCATGTTTTCTAGGCCATATTGTTGTTGAATATCAGCCTCCAAAGTTTATGTCCTTCAAATTGGTGCATGTTTTGCTTCTAGTTCACAAAGTCAATATTTTATGTGGTTGTCTAAACTGTTGTGTTCTTCATGAGAATCTGAACTGGACTCATTGTCTGTGTTTGGCAATCTTGTGTGGTTTCAATCCTGGTTAAGTATGATTTGTGTATTCTTAAAATACTTGATGAAATAAAAAAAAAAAAAATCAGATTGTGATTTTATTCTTCCTCATATCTCTCATGTTCATAACAACATTTTTTATCTTACTTCTATTAGGCAGTTAGCATTTGATTTTTTTTATCCACATTTTGAAATTTGATTATGTGATCTTAGGTCTCCTTACCTTCTCTCATTAAATGACTCAACGGCTAATTTGAATTAGTGGCAGGATTAGTGGTAATTTTTGCAGAAACCCAAGTCACTGCTCAAAGGTCCTTCTCTCTCAATTCTCCGGCGATATTCTTAGTCATCAATCATCATCCCAAATTCAATTTCTTCTTGATTCTTTTCATTCATATTCCACCTATCATCTTCAAATGGCATCCTCTTCGTCTAACCCTAAATTCCCAAGACCTGCTTCTCCATCCGATGTAGCAACAAACGATGCTACAATCAGCCCTAATTCCTCGCCTGAAAACCCAATTATAGCAATGGTTGTCTATCAATCTTTTCCCGAACCTCTTACAGTGATTCTTCCGGGTGAAAAGGGGAATGAAATTGACGTCGATAATCCAGGGGATTTATCTAGGTTACCTAAAATCGGTAACCCTAGCACACGACGATCAAAAAGACAACGAGGAATTCCGGCCAACTATGAGAATCCATCTGTATCGGATGTACAAGCGGCAAAGAAGAACAAGGTTGGGTCAGTAATTTTTAAGGAATCTGTTGAAATTGAAAGCGATCCCGATGATGTGGATTTTGTTCCTCCCGCCGGCTCAATTCCTCCTGTACAAGAGCCATCTTCTCCACCAGTGTCTCCTACACCTACTCATGTTCATGATAATGTTCAAGATGACGATTATCCTATTCCCTCGCCTCAGGTTGTGTTCCCGGCAGACTTATCTCCTCCACCGCAAAAAACACCGGCTGTGGAAGTAAGTTCCCCCTCTGCCTCAAGCAATGACATTACGATCTCTGATGAAGATGCTGCTGAGACTGCGAATTTAGTCAAACTGAAGAAGGCATTTTCTTCTCCAGCCGGTCCGTCTCAATCGCCTCAGCTAGAGGCTATGCCAAGTCAGCCCAGTTCTTCAGAATTCGATGATAGTTCTGATAAGAACTTCAAGGGAAAAGAGGGGTCTCCTGAAGATAGTGAAGACTCAGAAGCAATTCCTGTGCGTGTCACAAGAAGTAGACTTGCCGGTTCCAATGTTGCATCCAATGTTGCAACATCCAAACACACAAAATCATTGGGTACCCCCTTCTCTTCTAAATTTATCTCCAAGGCTGCTTCTGCTAGATATAATATTTCTAGGAATATTATTGATGAAAGAAATGTTGTGTCCTCAATGTTGCAAATCTATAATCTCACATCCTTTTTTACTGATAGAGGACTCATGAACACCATTTCCTTAGCCGCACCATATTTTAGGGAATTGATCTATGAGTTCTATGCTAACATTGAGAAGAGAATTTGTGATCCCTCTGATGCTAGCTTCGAGAAAGTATTTGTGAGAGGGAAGTGGTATAAATTTTCTTCCTCAATCATTAACTCAATCCTTCACACACCTGCCTCTGGGAATTTTGATGTTCACCTAGACCTGGACTCTTGTGTAGTTGAAATGACAGTTGGAAATTCTCCAAGTGGCTTGTTAAAGGAACTTCTCTTAGCACCTCACAGCTCTCATCACTCTATACATTTCTTCATAAAATTTGTTGTGCAAATTGGTCCCCCTCCACTAATTCCAATGTAATCACAGAAGAACATGCTAAGGTCCTTTATCTCATTGGGACTAAGGCCTGTTTTGACTTTGGGTCTTATGTGTTTAGAAAAATTTCTTCCATGGCTGAAATAGGTGGTGACAAAAGGTCTTTGATCTTTCCCTCCCTCATTTATAAAGTTCTTGTGTCTCAGGGCTACAAACCTTTCCCTTCCACACACTTGTCACCTCTTCTTGAACCCCTCCATTTCTCTGCCAAATTATTAAAAGGTGATAGAATTGTTAATTTGCCCCTTCCTTCTCCACAAGTTCTTGCATCTTCTGGACCTAACACCTCACACCCAACAGCCTCTCCTTCAGTTCATGTTCCTCCCATTGTTTCATCATCTGATGCCACATCTAACCTGCTTGCAAATCCCACTGCCCCAATTTCTGTTGGCTTTGTCAAAAACAGTTACACATGGTTAAATCTCAGATAGCCATTCTCACTGCCCAGACTTCTGTTCTTTCTTTTTTTCGAGACACCGCTTGGCGAACTTCATTATGGTCAAATAGGGGGTGAAACTGAAGCTGCCTCTGCAAGTGTTCCAGAAGCTGAAGATGCTCCCAATGATTGTCATAATGCTGAAGCTGAAGCTGATCTTATGTAATCCTGAAGAATTGGTTGTTCTCATCCTGATGTTGGTGGTTCTCATGGTTTATTCTGAACATATGTTTCTGTTTGTTGTTAATTTGTTGTTAAAAGACTTGTGCTGATTGGAAGCTTTGAATACTCTTTGGTTTGTAATAAGTAGTTTTAAAAATGCTTCTTATGGTTTATTCTGATATCATAGTTAGTGGGTGCTTGTCTTTTTTAACTCTTTGCAAGTCATCTTTGGATATTCAGGATTTGACCAGAAATGCTCAACAAAGGGGGTGATTGTAAGGGTAAAATAGGCAAAGCCTATTTTATCTTGTTTTCACCTTTCTTGGTCAAAGAAGGATTTTATTTTAGTCAATGGTTATTTAGGTGTTAGATTTTGTTTAGAATTCTTTTGGTAGATTGGTTTGTTTTTTGGTAGGAAAATCTTTCAAAGGATTTCAACAATATAATTGTGGTAATTAAATCTCTGCAAGTAATTTAGTTATTCCAAGTATCATGGTTTTATTAGAAACATAATCTTGCTTGTTTTATTGCTAATCTCTTTCCTAGTAGGAGTATGTCTCTTGTGCCGTATATTTACAAGAGATGGAGGCTTATATATGGTGGCTGGAATTCGTGGCTTGGTATGCTTTTTTTTGGGGAGAACAGCTTGAAAGAGAGAAGATAAAAAGGCCATAAGCCGAGAGCAATAAGACAGAAGTTCTGAAGCTGTTATCCTTCAAGTTTCATAGCAGCCGTTTGTAGTATCTGATGTCACAACATCAGCTGCTACATTGAGTTCTAGAAGGCTGTTTCTCGTCTTTGTTCTTCATGCATCTGTTTTTGAGGAAGCTGAAGATCTTTCTTCCCACATTTGGTTTAGTTATTTATGTGAGATTTTTGATTCTCCAAGATACTTTGTCTTGTGAGAATTTTTGCTAAGTTTTTATTGTAAAAACATTATTGATTTTTAGTATAATTTGTGTGGCCTTGAGGCTTGATCTACAAGTACTAAACTTGTAGATTGTTTTGGTTAAAATCTGATTACAAATCTGTGTTTGAAAGTTGTGTTTCACACTATCTTCCGCTGCTACTGTTTTTGCAATTATTTACTGTTTTCATTGTGACTGCCATTGTTACAACAATCACTGCTACATTGGTACTCATTTTGACTCATATCGAGAATCCGTGGTATCACGTTCTTTCAGTTTTCATCTTCTGGTTTTTTTCTTCTTTTTTAAACCTGGTTTTTAATATTAATATATATAACAACTTACCGTAAAAGAAGAATAAGAAAAATCCGAAGAATTATCATGAACATTGTTATTTTGATCGGAATTCATTGAAAAATTGTTGGAATGTAACAAGTTTAAGGTTTATTGTTAATTGTAACAGATGGTTTTACATATATCAGTATTCAAATATATAAATTATTATTAATTGTAACTCCTTTATATAAAAGGATTAATTAGTAATTAGAGTTTAGAGTTAATTGTAACTCCTTTTTATAAAAGGATTAATTAGTTATTAAACTCTTAAGTGAATGTGGTATTTAGTGTTTTCTGTGTTGTATTTAGGGTCACTCTAAAAAAATGTTCAATTTAAAATTTTTTATGATATTTTTACTATTTTCTCGTAATTGATAAGTCTCATCTATAAATTTAAAAAATACACAACATTTTAATGAATATTTTAATGTAATTAAAATTAGTCTTAATTACAAAAATAATTAAGAACAAATAATTTACTTACAAAACAAGTAGAGAGTAAAGATGAAATATTTTAGATATTGTAAACATAAATTTTTGAAAGTAGACACTTAGGGTGAAATATTCAAAAATAGTATAGTGGACTTTTTGATTGGAACGAAGAGAGTGGTTTTTTTTACAAAATGGTAGAAAATAAAAAACTTTGAATATATTATTACAATATTACGTCATCCAGATTGGGCTGACAAATACTCTTTCTCGACTATACTATTTTGAAATATTTTACTTTCAAAGTCAACTTTTAAAAATTATGTTTATTTTTTATATAGTATAGTATTTCACTTTAAAAATATCCCAACGGAACATTATATTTGATCTTATGTGGCGGTGTGAGTACCCTATTTCGAAACGTTTGCCGTCCGTGATGAGAAAATGACGTGTCTCAGGAAACATCAGAGCGTGTGGAATGCACCTGATCTCATTGTGGACTCTAAATGTGTATATACAGAGTCGTCACTTCTATTTTAAGGTTAAATAAAGAAAAACCAATTATTCTAGAAAAGGTATAGGTTCGGAGGCTAGGTTACGAGTTGGGAAGAGGTTAAGCACCCAACTCGCCCTTTCGATCTCATTTAGGGTGTAAATAAATTACCATGCTTTTAATATATGTATAGTCTACAGAAAGTATTTTGTATATATGTATATTGAAAATAATATTAATTTGTGTTTAATGTTATTTGGGTACTTACCTCATGTAGCGTGAATGTCGGACCCAGTATATACGCCTAGGCTTAGCCCACTAGACGCTCAAAATTTGTGATTGTGCTTCCTTTGTCCTTCCGAGAGAGGGAGTCTTTTTTATGAGTATGAGTATGAGTATGGGAATGAGTATATGATCGGCTTACTGGGGGAAAAGACTGATCTTCAGATGGCTCGCTGCGGGGTGCAAAACGAGGAGGCTTTCTTCTTCTTCTTCTACTTCAGCTTTTTAAGAAGAGTAGACTTCGAGAAGGCAATATGTGTATTGATTGTATTTTTAGTCTGTTGATCGTGTTGTTAATGAGAGCCTGAAACCTCTATTTATAGGAGTAAACGATCGATTAAACAACGATGCATACTCACAAATATTGCATGGCGTGCCAGATGGAAGCCTGAGAATGAAACAGCGCATGAATGCATGAAGCGACCGAGGAAACGTCAGCGTTTAAGCTAATTTAATGACGTCCAATAAATTTAAAGTTATATATATATATATATATATATATATATATATATATATATATATATTTATATTTATATATATATATAATACTATTTACATTGCATGCATATATTAATGGGATAAGACAATTAAATCCGTACTTACCTCTTGTAGCGTGAATGTTTTACTCGGTACGTACGCCTATGCTTAGCACATTAGACGCTCAAAGATTCTAATTGTGCTTTTTGTGTCCTTTCGAAGAGAGAGTTTTTTTTATGAGTACTAGTAAGGTTCACGTGCGTTGCACGTGGTGTTGATGATTTTTTAAAAATGATTTGCTAGTTTCTTTGTTTTTCTGTTTACTTTTAATTATTGGATTTTTTTTTGTATTTTAATCATTACAATTTTTGAAATTTATAAATTGTGTTGTTGTGCTTTTATCTTTTTTGATACTTTGTTTTCCGGTCATTTATAATGTATACTTTTAGCCATTGTATAGCAACTTATCCTACAAATTTGTTTTTTTTGTTGTTGGTTATTTTCATTCTTTTTTTTTAATTACCAAACATGAATTCATTCACTTTTATGAGTGTGAATTGAAAATAATTCAAACTTACTATCTTAGATAAACACATTGTTGTTTGAGACTTTCTTTATGTCGTTTATGAAATTTATGACTTCCTATAAAAAATAATATATTATGTTAGAGAAATCAAACTTTCAACCTCAAAGTATACATACTTATACTAAAAATACGAAATTCCCTCAAAGTATATATAAAGCCCCAATTTACCACCCAACATAAGTTTTGTATCATTTTCATATATCATTTTATAATTCGTTTCTAGTTTTCCCCTAGTCACGGCGAAGGTTACCAATCTGACGTTAATGTGTACATGGTATTTCACGTGTAGGGCATTTTAGTCATTTTTTGCAATGTTTTCGCTGCTTTTATTACCCAAAGAGAAACTCCATTTTCTTCTTCTCCGGCAACGCTTTCTCTGCATCTTCTCTGGCAATGACCTCATATGTAAATTTTAAATGAGATAAAACTCAAAAGTGTATTAGTGTTTTATTCAAATTATTATATATAAAAATAAATAAAAATAGAGCGGAATCATATCAGAGATATTGAACTCAAGATCAGATAATCACACTTAGGTGTCATGGCCGCCATGAATAAGAACCCACCAGAAAATTAAAGACGTACAACATAACACACAAGCATACACCAAGAATTTCCCCTTTTCTCTCTCGTAGAACATAATACACAAGTATATACCAAGAATTTAAAATCTTATATTTGAATTCATCACATACGTATACGACAATGATGAGACAAACCATAATTCAATCTGTTTTCATCGTCCATAGCTTTAACTCCAACAAATTTCTCATCTACACCATTGATATTGTTTATGGTTAGATTGGAGCAAATTCTCGATTTTAAACATTATTCGCCACACCATGTTTATCACTACGATTGCCAGACATGACATTTCATCAACAAATTTGACATGGAATATGAAAATGCTAAAAACTTACATTATGGACTAAAGTGGATTTGATGGATACTTTAGGGGGAAATTTGTATTTTGGATTAATTTTGATGGGGCCAAAATATGATTAGCTCCCAAAATTACACATCAAATCTCACATTGCACCCCAACCTACGAAGTGTCTCACTTTCATAACTTATTTAGCTATTTGTCCGACTTTGTCCCCTCCCGTCTATGGGCGTTAAAAATAGTAACGGAAAATGGTATGTGCATGTCACATGAATATTATTTTGGTCATTTTGCTTGGCGCACAAAATGGGAATTGACTATAAATTCAATATTTAATTAACCATTTAATATTTAGAATATGTTTTTAAATAAAAATAAAAATAATTATTTTAATAATTCAAAAATAATTATATGGTCAAATTACAATATCCCCCCTCCCAAAGTATCCACAAAATCATATAGTTTACCCATATGTAAAGTTTGTCTCATAATGGTATCTGACTTTACTTCCCCCCCTATTTTCCACCTTACCATTGACGGACATAAGAAAATTCACGCTAAATAGCACGTGATCTTCCACGTACGGGGCAAAAATGTCATTTATCTTATCTGGTTAAGGAGTAAATGTATTAAAAGTACAAACCATAATCTCACACCCTCTCCTTCTCTCTTCTCTCGGTGTAAGTTCCCATCTCCGGGTCCACCGTAATAGCCGCAATCTCCAGTTAGCCCCACCATAGCCACCATCATCTCTGGGTGCAAGTTTTCATATCCGGCCCAAACCCTTCCCACTCAGGTCACGCCTATCATAACTTTAGCGTCGTCCTCCTTCGATTCTAGCCAAGCTCCATCTCCGATCTCCCTCATTCTCTCCCATGCAAAAGTCGTGCTTAAAGTAGAAACCAAAGGCTATAGAGTATACTTACTAAAAACCCTTGAAAAACATGCAATTAATAGAAAACCCATAAACCTTATTGACGAGTTCATCAAAGAGAGAGAGACAAGCTTGAATGAAGAGAAATAGTTATGGGTTTTATTGAAATACTCTTTAATTTTGTGGGATAAAATTGGGCATACGGCCGATATGCATATGGTTTAAAACAAAGTATCAAAATTGAGAAGATATTGAAGAAGCTATGACTCTAGATGATTTTGACCTTATAGAAGTTGTCATGGCGGTCAGGTTGGTTTATTTAAAAAATTAGGAGAGATAAAGTAAAGGTAAATTCATGTAAGAGGATGAAGGGGGATGAAAAATTGATTGATTTCGGTGGTGGATGGATTTCACCAGAGAAGGTGGGTACGTAGATCCAATTTCATACATGAAATTGAAGATTGAGACGTGTAACTATAGGTAAGAGTTTTTTTTTCTTCATATCTTTCGTTTACTTTGTTTTCATTATCAAGATAAGAAAATTGACAATGAAATGGAAAAATGCATATCTATCATCTGGGTTAAGAGAGAAATTTAAGAGAAAATTTGGAGGGAGTGGACAAAACCAAGATTGTGTTACGGGTTAATTTTTGTTGTGGAAAGTGAAGATCAGAAAAAATTGTTGGTCTTTTCAATAAATTTTCTTTCAGGAAAAAATGGAATTGTGGCCCCACTCCATTTTAACATTTGAACTTTAAGCACCCCAAAGTTTACATGGAATTCCTAATATTTCCCTCGAGTTAACATCGTGGAACACCACGTGTTATTTAACGTAACTTTTCTAACCGTTGTTACAGCTAGGGTGGAAAATATGAAAAAAATATAATGTCGGATATCATTATGGGATACACCTTAGGTTGGGGTGCACTATGTGATTTGGTGGATACTTTGGGGGGAGAGATTGTAATTTGGTATAATTATAAGGAAAATACTATCCTTACAAGATTTAGTAGTTGTAAGGAAAGTTATAAAATTAGTTGTAAGGCTAGCAATGTTGTAATTATAATTTGTATCATATTTAAATTTAAAGTTAAAAAAGTACATTACTCTCAAAAAATGAAATTTAGAAGTTATTTAATTTATTTGGTTATCCTTCATTTTCTTCCATCAACCCCATCTCTCATAGACCCACCACTACCACCTCAAATAACATCATTAACCCAAAAATTAATTATTTTTATTTTTATTTTATTTATTTGTCTAATTTCTTACTCCTTCCTTCAAATTAGTACATATGAAAAATTCATCATTTATAGACTCACCACCATCAGAAACTTAAATTTCACTATTTAGAAACCTAAATTCAATTTTTTGAATTTTTAAATTTGATGATTGAAACTCAAACCTATATGAAGATTTAAAAAATTGATGATTTTGAAATCTAATAATATCGTATTCCACACCTAAACCTCCACTGTCATGGTTACAATCGCCCCCTCCACTACCTCTAACCACCACCACCAGCATCCCTGTAACTACCACCACCGGTATCACCAGTCCTGGTTCATTGCACTTTCTTCCCTGGGAGGGCCTGGAGGGTCATTATCATACTACTCTGATGTTCAGCTGCTGCCGGATATTGAATCATGGTGGATTCTTTGTATATGGGCGAGCGAGTAAATCGTCAGCACCAGGCTTTTCTAATGGCTCCAGTGGTGCCTCCTTGGCCTCCTGCTTGGGTGATAGAGCCTGAGCGACTGCCCGACCGGTCTCAATACTTGGGAAAATACCTCGTTCCCGCGACAGACTATCCAGTGATGTCATACGAGGATTTCCTGAGATTAGAGGCTGCATCCCCTCGCTTCTCTGTGCCCAGCGACATTCGATGCTACTGCGGGCTGGGTCATCCACTTCACGTCTCGACGAGAACCTGATGTTTACGGAGCCCGATGATATTTTCTCTACTTTTCAGTATGAGTGGGGCGGTGGATTAGTAGAGCAGGTTCTTCCTGATGTCGAGATCCCGGAGGAGCGTCACGTCCCGGAGCAGGCTCGTTCGGTAGACACATCCACCTTTATTGTCTCTTTCCTTTATTATTTTTTTTATGCACTTATATTTTTTTTATGCACACTTTTTTTTTATTTGAGACTGACATTTTTTTTTCATTATTTTTTTTAGGTGAACGTATCTACTTACAAAAAAGCATTCGGGGCTTTTCGGTTATATCGTAAATCGCAAGTTATATGAGTGATGAATTCTCTTGCAGTGGAGAATGGCGGCGATGATGATGACGACGATGATGATGGGTCAAGCGCGGCGGGCGGAGTCGAGTTGGTGGACGACGAGCCGGTCGTGCATATTAGCTTTGATGGAACATTAGTATCTCTTTCTCTTTTTTTTTTTTGTATTATTATTTACGTAAAAGTATCTCTCTTTTTTATTTTTTGTATTATTATTTCTGTAAAAGAAACCTGTACAAACATTATGATATAATGAAATATAATGTATATGATGCAGTATGTTACACATGCAAAAATAAATTCATGCAGAAAATAAAACTATACTGAACATCTAAAATGTAATGGCACGCTGTACTATGAGAATAGGGATTTTTGAGACTACACCTTTAAATTAGAGCGGGCTTTTCGGGTGTTATCAGAACGGGGAAAATGGCCGAATCCCTTATTCATTCGGTGCATTGTGGCTGTGGAGTCCGTGGTTATTGCCGTCTTTCATAGGTTTTCTTTTTCTTCCACGATCAGACGCAGGAACAGCAGTTTGTCGGATCACCAAACCAGGATACCGGGCAGAATTTTCACAAAACAGCGAACATCTCTGGTGCTGCCAATGGAGGCCATGGTGCGGCACCAAGAGGCTTCTTGGTGGCACCATGGTTTTTCTATCGGCATTTCTTCCGTTGTTAGGGTCATGTGCGCTGAATTGTCCGTCTTCTCAATTTGCGGTATAAATTCTGGCGGAAACGAGCTTAGTTCTTCGCCAATTCAGTTCATTCTCTTTTCCTAAATTCACCAGCCTCTGTCTTTGCTTACCATAGCCTTACTCAGCCACCATAAAGCTTCTCGCATCTCTTATAAATGGCCGCCCGCATTCCTACGGCTCTGGAGATCGAGATTTATGAAAACGCCCTGGATTTCTGGATCCTTTCTTTGCGATCTGACGAAAGGGATTTGTTCGAACATCTTTTCGGGTTCAGGTGCCTTTTATCCTGGCGGAATGTCATAATTAATTGGGACATGTTGAGAGGAGCCGCCAGGTTTTGGTCTCCTACGGATCACTTGTTTAATTTTGGCATGAACGAGATGTGTCCCACTTTCGAGGAGTTACGTGCTATCTTTGGGAGTGGCACCTACGTCGGATCGCGGTGCCGCCTAAGGCGTCCGTACATGGCTATTCGGGACCTCTTCAATTCTACCCGCCGGGCTACTCCAGGATTTTATAATGGGGAATCTTTCAATTTGATGGTTCTTCCTAGAGCCTTCACAGAATATATTGAAGATGACGTGGACTATCAGCGGCGTAGATTAACAACACTTTTTCTTTGCTTAGTAGGGAGATATTTGATAGTTGGTCTACCCGGATTAGTAGATGAGCGGGTCATAGACTTAGCATTACAGGCTCGGGATCGCCGGCTGAACATCGTTCCGGTGATTTTGGCAGAGACTCTCACGAACGCTTTTCCGGAATGAATTGTTCCCTACCTTGGTAGCCTATTTCGATTCACATGTGGCTGGAAGAGCATTTCCTTTGGGTCCAGGCACCTGTGCCGTTCGGAGCTCCTTATGATCCTTCCTTTTATGGAATGCGCGGGCATTTTCCCCAGACTAATTATTCTGATGTTGACTGGACCGATCACTTCTATCGTCGGGGCTCAATGGATATAGTCTGGGTAGTTCGCCACTGGGGGATTCGGCTTTTTCTTCGCCACTCTGATGAGTACAGCCAGGTGGTGATGTTGGGCCTTTACCGGACTTCTTTTTATCAGCCCGACCGGATCTTGCGGCAGTTTGGAAGGGAGCAAGTGATCCCAGACACTTCCCGCCCTATATACATGGGAAGGGAGCTTACCAACGATCGTCTAGGTCCCACTATCCAAGACATGTGGCACAGAGATGCTGAAAGACTGGAGGCAGCATACCCATATTCGGATTATATGCTTTTATCTCTTGGGTATCTAGCATGGGTTATGGTGGCTGCTGAGGGGCCGTCTCGCTCCATCCGGCATGATTTGAGACATCTCCTGGGCCGTCATATAACCAATGGAGTGGATGTTCGCCTACTGGAAGTAGGCGAGGACATTGATAGTTCAGGATTGGTTGTTCCTCGGGCTTTGGAGGCAGAATTTCGACGGGTTCACGGCCTTGATGCTTGGACACCCCCTGGACCGGATACTGCGGGTCCCAGCAATACATCCCGCAGATTGAGTGATGTTGGTCAACAGCATAACCCATGGGAACAGGAAATGCCTGATCCTCCCCCTCAGACTGGTTGGGGTACTACTCTGAGAACTGGCAGTCGTGAGCTTCCGCGGCTAAGCTTGGCAAGTAGACATGACAACCCCTGGGAACAAGAGATGGCTGCTCCTCCTCCCCCACCTGTATGGGTTGCTGGTCTCAGAACTGATGAAGCGGGTCCGAGCAACATAGCTGCTCAAGAAAATGGAGATGCCGATGATGAAGAGGGAGACACATCTGGTGGCTCTCATGCTGATGAGTCTAGAGCTTCTTCTGCGCCTCGCGAGGAGTATATTGGCCGCCGGTGGACGCCGCAGTAATCGATGGACCGCTTCGGGGCTATGGTCGCAAGAAAAGGATTGTTTCTGGGGAAAACAACGGGGGTATAGGCAGTATATAGATATGTACAAATGCAAATAATGTATAATATATATGTCTTAATAAGTATTCCTAAGTTGCACCTTAGGACCTGTAAAATTTATATTTTAGTGTTTTAATATGAGATGCTTTGTCGTGGCTTTTCTCTTTTGTCAATCGAGTCTCTGATGTGCTGAAGACTGGAGGTAGTACGCTGAGGGCTTCAAATAATGCCTTCCCTCTCCTTTTTTTTTTATATTCATTTTTTATATTTCTTTTTTTTATGCTCTAATTTTTGCCTAGGTCGCCCTTTTGGGTTTCCAACCTAGCGAGCTCTTATTTTTTTATTTATTTTATATGCTCTAATTTTTGCCTAGACCGCCCTTTCGGGTTTTCAGCCTAGCGAGCTCTTTTTTTTTTTTTTACATATATTTTTTCTTATTTTTTTTATATGCCCTAATTTTTTCCTAGACCGCCCTTTCGGGTTTTCCTAAGCGGTGGAGAGAGAAGCATTAGGCAGACGACAGGATGGCTCAGGCATAGTACCTTTTGAGTTTGTCGAGGTTGAAAGGCTGGACAAGGTCTTCCTCATCCTGGTTCGTGAGAAACACGACACCTCCTGATCGGATCTCCTTAACGATGTATGGTCCCATCCAGGGAGACTTCCATTTTCCCCTAGTATCAACATAACTAGGGGGTTTCTCTCGAAGCACGAGGTCTCCAACTTGAATATCTCGGCCTTTGACTTTTTATTGGCTCGGGCGATCGCCTTTGATATGCCCGGGTATGCTCCAAGGCTAACAGGCGTCGTTCATCAATTAGGGCCAGTTCTTCGTACCGCCCTTTGACCCAGTCAACTTCTGCTATATCGGCTTCCATCATCACTCTCAATGATGGAATTTCCACCTCTATTGGTAGTACCGCTTCCATGCCATATGCCAAAGAGTAAGGGGTAGCCCCAGTGGGTGTGCAGACTGACGTACGGTAGCCCCAGAGGGCTAGAGGCAATTTTTCTGGCCAGTCTCTTCCTGTATCAGCCATTTTTCTGATGATGTTCTCGAGAGTTTTGTTGGCTGCTTCAACGGCACCATTGGCTTGTGGCCGGTAGGGGGAGGATTTGTGTCTTTGGATTTTGAACTCGTCAAGCAGACGGTTCACGTCCCCTTCAAAATGTGAGCCGTTGTCGGAGATGATTTCGAAAGGTACCCCATAGTTGTATATGATGTTGGCCCGAATAAATTTGGACACCTTTCGGGCGTTTAGTACCTTATAAGAAGAAGCTTCTACCCACTTTGTGATGTAATCGACGGCTACCAGGACATATTCGTGGCCATTAGTTCCCTTCAGGGTGAATTTGGCCTATGGCGTCGATACCCCATGTTGAGAAGGGCCGGGGTCGTGGTATATAGGACATGTGGGGGCACATGTTGTAGATTGGCAAAGCGTTGACATTTGTCGCAATGTCGCACCCACCGAATACAGTCAATTTCGAGCGTACTCCAATAGTACCCCTGTCTGATAACTTTCTTTGAGAGCATATGGCCATTCATGTGGGGCCCACAGGTACCACCATGTAGGTGATTCATAATTTGCTCAGCTTTGGCCTGGTTGACACATAGCAAGTTGAGGCCTTGATAATGCCTCTCTTATACAGCCGCCACCGCCGAGTCTAATGGAGGCCCATCTTCTCAGGGAGACTCTTCCCCTTTTGTCTAAGTCAGGAGGATAAAGATTCTTCTGGAGCAGATTTAAGATGTCAGCGTACCAGGGCTCGTGATCTGCTTCAGAGGCTGCGTTGATTTTGAAACAGTATGCCGGAGTGACCTTCTTCCCGACTATAAATGGTTGGACTTTAGTTTCGTGGGAATACGGACTAGTGATGCAGTGGCGTGGCATCGGCGAATTGATTCCTATCTCGTGGCAAGTAATGGAGCGAGATAGAACCAAATCAGGCGGCATTATTAACTTGGCATGATAGAGCTGCAGCCGAGGATCCTGGGTCCTCCATCTTCCTTCGACTTGGTTTATGATTAGGGTCGAGTCTCCGTAGACTTCGAGATCTTGAGCTCCCCTTTTGAGAGTTTCTTCTAGGCCAGCAATACATGCTTCATACTCTGCTGTATTATTTGAACATTCGAACTCCAACCTTATAGCCAGCGGAGTATGAGAGTCAGCCGGATCAATTAATAAGATTCCTATGCCAAAGCCTCTTTTGTTCGCGGCTTCGTCAAAGAACATTTGCCAGCAGGTGTCTTGGTTAGTGATTTCCAGGATACCTTCATCGGGAAACCAGGGCTCGCTGGCATCTTCGGCCTTCGGAGGTAGATCGGCTAAGTGGTGCGCAATGGCGCTCCCTTTGATAGATTTGAGAGTGACATAGGTTATGTCAAACTCATTAAGAAGAAAAGACCACTTGGCCAGTCGGTACGGGCCGGTGGCGACACTTCGCCACCAGAAGGCGATTTGATAGGGTCCATCCTGGATATGAGCTTGATGGACCTTCCACGGAGATAAGTTTTGAGCCTCTGGTGGCACTGAGGCCGGTGCAACTTTTTCAAAGGATTGCCGAATAGTTTAGCTCGCTTCCTTTTAGCTTCCTACTTATGAAATATATGTCATTTTCAATGTAGGAATCTTCTTTCTCCTGGGCGAGCATAGCCCCTACTGAGGTTTCTGTGACGGTTAAGTATATGAGGAGAGGTTTATGTGTATGGGGTGGAGCTAGCATAGGGGGGTTGGTGTTGATTCTTATGTTAAATTTATATCTGATCAGTACATTACATTAGTTTTATACTTGATGGCTAATCGGTGCGTATCGATTAGCGTGGCAATGTGTATAGAACTTTGCCTTGTATAGTTTTTGTAGGACTTTTTTCGAGGAGCAATGAAGACCCCTTCTCGCCTTCACCTAGGAAGACACCTCAAAGCTTAAGATCGGTAGACCTCGTGTCAAGGTGATGCGCTTCTACGTGTCCTCTCAACCGAAAGCTATGGATTAATTCAAACTTATTCTCATATGATATTTGAATTAATCCAAGTCATTTCATGACATGTCAAGCCGCAAAGCAACTTTCGAAAAGCGGAAGACTTTTAGTCTGACGAGCAGTGCTTGATAAGCATCGCATCTGTCCCCTACTTTACGCTTCATCTCTCGAGATCGACACCAAATCGCCCACCTTTTTGAAGATCTCGAAATGATTATCTGCTCTAGATATACGTGAAGGCGAAATTCCTTCGACAAATTGTGACCCCATGCATTTAATGCATTTATGAATAGAAATTGTTGAAGTCTTCGTCCTCTCCAACGGATTCTTTTGAAATGCACACGTATAAATACCGCCATTGAAGGCTGGAACAAAGAGACAAGCGTGTAGAATCAATCGAACACTTAAAGAATTGCTCGAATCTACACAACTCCAAGTCTTTCGGCTTCAAGTGCATTCAATAGATCCTCAACAGATCTAGAAGTCCTCGTCGACAACAAGAAGGCGCTCTTCAACATTTATTGCTTTATTCTTCTTGTTGTTAACTTCCATTAACTATATTTTACAGCAGCAATTAAATATCTTGTATTTACAGATATTTAATTCCTAGACAAACACAAGTCAATATTTTGTACACGATCCATTAGGGATATTCTTTGTAATTGATCTAAGTGGAAAACATAGTGCACAATTTAAATCCAAGGTTGTGCCTTGGTGGTGGGCGTAGCACTCATTATAGTGTGAACCATCCCAAAATACTTGTGTTATTTCCTACGTTTGTCTATTACTTGAGCTGCTTAGTTTCATTGTTTATATTATCCATTTATTGAGAACTTAAGTAATGTAAAAGGTCTACCGGTAGTCCTTATCGGCGGACACAGGAACAATTTTCTTGAAGGTCTTCGCTACTTGATTCTTTTCATAGATTGCAAGTAACTTTCAAGGAACTTACTTAAAAGTTTTAAAGTGTTAATAAGCTATTCAACCCCCTTCTAGCTTATTATTGTGCTCATTGGGACCCACAATTGGTATCGAGCCTTACTCTTCGAAAACAAGTTTTCCAAGATTAAACTCTTGAGAGATACGACATAATGGCACAAACACACTATATCTTTGCCGCCTACATCTAATGCTAACCACGCCCCAATATTGGACGAAGGTCATTTTGATGTATGGAAGGATAAAGTAATGAGATTCATGAACTCTATTGACAACACGGTTATGGAAATGTGTCACCTTGCAGTCAACATGTACCAATGAAGGCAAATCTTCTAGCCTCCATCATTTGGAACCTGAAGTTCCTAAAGAAGAATAGAATGGACGGAGGGCGATAGAAAGCTGGTTGAACTTGACGACAAAGAAATAACAATCAACATAATCACCGCTCTCTAGACACAAGCACATACCGAAGAAGTGATTCGATGTACAAGCTGCTAAAGAGATGTGGGAAGCTCTTGTAGAATACTTGGAAGGAGACCAAGACACAAGAGACAAAGAAAATATACATACATCAAGCAGGCGGTTTGATTCTTTCAAAAAGGATCCTAAGAAACCTTGAGACAAGCATACGATCGATTCGGTGAGGTAATAAATAGTTGCTTTTCTCTTGGTAAAAGCGATATGACAAAAGGAAATGAACATGAGGTTTCTAGGCTCTCTAGGTAGCTTATGGCATGTGAAGACCACGGCTATGAAAGAATCTAAGAACTTAAACGAGATGACTCTTCGTAGTCTCTACGCAAGTTTAAAGGTTTATGAACTTGAAGTTAATCAAGCTCTAGAGCAAGACAAGCAGTTCGAAGCGTAACTGTCTTTGCGCTACCATGGTCCAAGAAGAAATCATTGTTGAAAACAAACCTTCTACTTCTTCGGTGAAAATGATTTTTTATCGATGAACAATTTGCTATGTTTGTTAAACGCTTTTCAAAAATTTGCAAAATATGGAAGGAAGAACACTCACCAACAACCTTTCGGGAAGATTGGTGAAAGCTCATCTAAGGAAGAGCTTGTGTGTTATAGCGTAAAAACACAGTCATTTTGCCTCAAAATGTCCTAAGCCAAAATTTGAAGCATACCGAAAACCCTCGTTTAGAAAATTTCAAAAACAAAAGGTATGTTGGTGAAGACATAGAAGATAAAACAGTTGCTACATGGTTTGAGGCCGATTCGAGAAGAGGAGGAAGAGGATTGTGAGCAAGCTAACATATGCTTAATAGCTCATGATTCATGTCCTACCTATGACTCGAAAATGAAGTTGTAGTTTCACCAAGTCCTTTGGACAAAAATGAAACCAACGATGATAGTTTCGATAAGGAAGAACTTCTCAAGGATAATCGAGGATATGCTTGAAGAATTTAATTCCTTTAGAGTAGCCTATGTTAAACCGTTAAAGCCAAGAGCGTGTGAAACTTACGGTGAGAAATCTTTGATGGCAATGAGATTCAAACTCTCAATAGGCGCCGCCAACAAGAGAGTATCAAACCAAGCGAAGGAAGAAAACAAATTTCTTCATGACAAAATTGATATTACAGTGACCGAGCACATCAAAGGATTAGACCTAGAAAATTGCCTTGCAAAAGACAATTGACTCTGGAATAGCTCAAGGATGCATTTGAAGAAATCCTTACAAGCCAAAAATCTAGCAATGATAAAGCAGGCATAGGATATTCGGATGTGTCTCTTCAGACAATCTCTTACGTCGTCAAAAGAAAGGTGAATCCTCAAAGCGCTAATGATATATCTTTCTCTAAGCAGACATTTGGAAATATAGGGAAACAAGGCCTTGGTTACTCAAGTGTCCCTTATGTTTACCCTAAAGCTCGAAAGGAAAAGCCAAAATGAATGATTCAAATGAGAAACTCGAGAAGTTAACGGTAGAAAGTGAAGTCTACCCAAGCAAACGCGACTATGCCAAGCAAAGTCTGCGACGGTAGACCTACTAAACCTCTCTAGGTAACTATCAAGTTTGTCTATGAAGCAGAGCAAAAGCTCCTTTACTTGCTGAAGGTAAACTTAAAGGTATTCTACCGAATCCTCTGAAAAGGTTTTCAACGAGAAAAGCTAAAGCTAAGTATGTTGGTAACCTACCTAGGAAGATTCGAAAGAAACCAATTAAGTCTACCGTCAACAAACAAAACTGAACCAAAAATGAATGTCAAGAAAAGGAATGATCATAAGCACTCTTCGGTCAAATGAAGACTCTAATAGTTCTCTATGGACTTTCCATTTATGTCATTCTTCTTGCCATTGCTTAGGCCATCGGCACCAGGAATGCCTGCTAAGGTTCACCCAAGATCGAGAGACCTAGTTCTCTCAAGGTCAAGGTATGGGTTGCAAAGGTTGCTAATCCTTAGGACCCATATAAAGTACCTTGTTTTGCTTTAACTCTTTTTACAGAATGCTTCATGGCTATAGAATCGAGAAAACAAAGACATCACGGTACCTAGGCAGTTGGTGTTCAAGACACATATTTGAGACAGTCTTCTTCTGAGATATAGGCGAAGCAAAAGGACCTGGGTTATTTTCGGAGACAATGCAAGAGGAAAGACAATTGGATATGGCTCAATTACTAGAGGAAGTCTCTCCATCAACAAAGTTTCTCTAGTAAGTGGTTTAAAGCACAATCTTACGAGCATATCACAGTGCGACAAAGGACTTCTATGCCAATTCAATTCCAACCCGTGCCTCATCAAAGGCAGGTGAATCGTGCTCTATCTTGACCCGACAATAGACAAGGAAAGCGTCTATGTCGTGGACTTAAATCTTCTAGGGAGATTCTCAAACTGTGTCTAGTAGCCAACAATGTTCGTGACAACGGTGGCTATGGCACAAGCGTCTCGATCACCTCAACTTCAAGCACCTCTCCAAGCTCTCCAAAAATGGGCTTGTCAAGGTCTACCTACGATTGTCTGCCGATCATGGCGAAGTTGTAAAGCTTGTCAACTAGGAAAACTTTCAAGTCTTCCTTCAAAAGAAAGCGTATTGTCAACAAGCAGACCTCTTCTTTTCTGATATGGATCTCTTTGGACCTATTACAACGGCCGATTTCGGAGACAAGTACACACTTGTAGTAGTTGATGACTACTCTAGATTCACTTGGATTGAAACTATGACATCTAAAGATGAAACGTATGATCTAGTCAACTGCACTTTTTAGAAGACTTCAAACTCAAAAGCTTGAAGACATTTGTGACATAAGATCGGACAATGGCACGAATTCAAAAACAATGGTGTAGAAAAGTGCTGCGATGACCATGGGATCGGCCACAACTTACGCCGCTCTCCTCAACAAAATGGTGTAGGCTGAGCGGAAGAACAGAACGATTGAGCGGCTAGAACAATCTTTGGAGAAGCTAAACTTCGTATTTACAGGCGAGAAGCGGTCAACAACGCTTGCTTTTACCCAAAATAGATCCTGGTAAACAAGTTTCATAATAAAACTCCATATGAAATATGGAGAGGAAGATCCCCAAACATTGGATTTCTTAAAATCTTGCGTAAATGTTTTATTCTTTATAATGGAAAAAGAATATAGAGGAAAATTTGATGCAAAATCGGGCGAAGGAATTTTTAAGGGTATTCCAAACATTCAAAAGCATTTCGCATTTTCGGTAAATCTAATTTAAAAATCTTAGAATACGTGCATGTTTCTTTTGATGAATATGACTTGTTAGAGCCTAGAAAGGCTCGAGCGTTGCTAATGATTACGATAATGATGAGGCAGTACAAATACAACATCTACTTCCAATCCTTATCGAGCGGCAAGCTGAGAACCCATCAATACCGATAATCATTCACGGTAGAAGAGACCTCTACCGATACCGATAACAACTCATCTGTTGACCACTGAACCCATCTCTTCTATTTTACCCCAAGCACCTACGGATCTCATCCTTCTTGTTCACGAGAAAATGAAAGTTTTGAAGACTCTATCTACCAGGCAGTTTTGGTGAATCTCCTTCTCAACCAACTCGGAATTCTTAAGGGAAGAATCCACCGAAGTGATCTTCCTCAAGCGTTATTGAAGCAAGAGATCATCCCATTTCTCAAATAATTGGTGATCTCAACTCGAGGGGTGTAAATAAAGGTTCGAGAAGAAACTTTGTTTGCTTATGCATTTGTATCGGAACTCGAACCAAAGATTGATGAAGCTATCGAAGATCATAAGCGGATTGAAGCTATGCAAGAAAGAAGAGCTGAACCGGTTTGAAAGATGTAAGGTGTGGAGCTTAGTTCAAAACCGGCGATCATCCGGTCATCGGCACCAAGTGGGTATTCGAAATAAAAGAGATGAAGATGGAAATGTCACCGAGAAACAAAGCTAGATTGGTTGCTCGGGGCTACCGGCGAGGAAGAAGAATTGACTTTGATGAAACGTTTGCTCTGTTGCTAGACTAGAAGCAATCGAATTTTCTAGCCTATGCCTCGTTCATGGACTTCAAAGTGTATCGGATGGATGTTAAGAGTGCCTTTCGAATGGTGATCTTCAAGAAGCTATCGTGGGAGCGACCTCGAGTTTGTCATCTCGGACAAAGCGGACCACGTCTATCGACTCAAAGAAAGCTCTCTACGGCTGAAGCAAGCTCCTAGAGCTTGGTATGAAACTCTATCAAGTTCTTAATTGAACAAGGATTCGTGAGAGGAAGAATCGACACTACTTTATTCATCCTCAAGCACAAAGGCCATTCTCTTACGGTACAATCTATGTGGGCGACATCATCTTTGGATCAACTAACAAAGCATTGTGCAAAAGATTCGAGATGCAAAGCAAGTTCGAGATGAGCATGATGGGTGAACTTACCTATTTTCTAGGGCTGCGGATACAACGGACTTGAGACGGAATCTTCATCAAACCAAATGCAAAGGAACTAATCAAGAGTTTGGTCTTGATTCGGCCAAAGGATTTGAAACTCCAATGTCTACCGTGCCATCTTGACAAAGATGAAAAGGAAAACAAGAGAACATGACCAAATACAGAGGAATCATAGGTTCACTTCTTTACCTTCTTGCTAGTAGACGACATTATGTTTGTTGTTTGTGTTTGTGCTAGATTTCGAGGCCGATCCAAAGGAGTCACATTTGCTTCTTTGCCAAGCGTATCATCGAATATGTTTCAAAAACAACAAATCTAGGCATCACGGTATTCAAAATCCAACAACTTCAATCTAGTTGGATACTCGGATCACGATTATGCGACTTGCAAAGTGGCGAGAAGAAGCACGGTGGGACTTGTCAATTTCTTGGAAGCAGACTCGTCTCATGGTCTTGCAAAAACAAGGATCGATGGCAAACTCAACCACGAGCAGGGAATATATTCTTTGCAAGCATTGCTTGCTCTCAGCTGCTATGGATGAAGCAACAACTAGTGGACTACAACATCAAGGCCTTGCCCAATCATGTGTGACAACACATCGGCTATCTCGTCTCCAAAATCGATGATGCATTCAAAGACAAAGCACATTGATATTCGTTATCATTTTCTCAAAGATCATGTGGAAAAAGGTAACATCGATGCGGAATATGTTCCAAGCGAGCATCAATTGGCGAACATTCTCACAAAACCCTGGATGCCACGAGGTTTGCTTATTTAAGGAGAAATCTTGGTATGATTGATCCTCTTGCTTAAAGTTAATATTTTGTTAAATATTTCTTTCATACGGTAGACCCGATATTAGACTAATCGGAAGAGCGTAAGTTCTCTTTTCCGGGAAGACTTAAAGGTTAGTACTCTTACTTAGTCTATTTTCTTTAAAGAGGTTTCTAAAATAAAAGGGGTCAAGGACAAAATTTGGTACTTAAGAAAATATCTTAAGTTCAGCTTTTCAAAGCGATATTTTCTCGCCTTTAAATAGTCCTTGAACCGTCATTTCAAACTTTACGAAACCCTCTGAGCAGAAATTTTTCTCTCTCTCTCTCTAAGTAACTACTTTCGCAAATTTCAAGTTCTTCTTCTTGTTTCTTCTTCTCATCTTCAACAATGGTACGTTTCTCTCTACTCTACTCGTAATTTTCTATGTCTTACGCATTTCATTATCAACTTAAAATCCTTTTGGAATTCAAGCCGTCATTTCGAGTTTATACGGTGATTCGCCATTGTTGTTCTTACAAACTTGAATACTAACGATCGTTTTTGTTTATTCATTGTTCATTCTTATGAAAACTTACATTATGCATTTCTCGAGTGTGGTTTCTCTAAACATTCTAGGGTTTCAAGTTTTTTGTGAAAATTTCAATTATTTTAGAAAACTTTGAAATTCCTACTTGTTTAGATGTCTAGATGAAAAGCCTAATTTTTATTTTGCTTTTCTTTGGGCAAGAACTTCAAAATCAAAGCGGCGAGTGGAAGGCTTTGACCACGAAAAAGTCATTCCTCCCGGTTCAAATATCAATCTTCGGGATATCCCCACCTATCCGCCGCTCATGACATTATTGTCGCTTTGGACGAAGCTATACATTAGGGCATGTGCATTGACCTTACGTCAATCAACTCCATTCTTCCGCGGCGTCAAAGCTTGCGAGGATATGGACGCCTGCGGGATTACGCCCCTCTTACGCCTCAGCGACAAAAACTACGGTATCTTCTGGCGAGAAAGAATTTTATCAACGAATGGAGCTCATGAACGGTGCTCTTAGTGGGTGGATTCGAGGCCGTCCCATCTCGTCACCGCCAAATCTATTTCCACCATCATTGGCGTGCATTACCATGGCTAAGGCTTTACATGCACAGGAAGCCATGAGGGGAGTAGACACTCAGGGAGCCACAAGGGAAGATGCTCGAAACTGTTCCCTCTTGGCGTCTCTTGCACCGGCCACCTTCTTGACAAGGGGCTCCTATTCAAGAGTGGAGCACATGACATGTTCTTGGCCAACGGATCAAGCGACCCGGTCTTTGTATTTCTGACTTCGTCTCAAGCTGAGGGGGCTCATCATCTTCGACGAGCTAAAGCGGTGGGTGGAGAAAGCAAAGAGCAACCCCACTTGCAACGCCCCTTCGTCGGGAGCTTATCAATGCCCTATTGAGGGATGATGAACATCAACTCTTCTTTGAAAGAAGATGAGTTGTATCGGTGGCCAAGGACAAACAACTCACGACCTCGTTTTTCGGTAAATACGAATACGAGAACAAGCCAGTCTGAGAAAAGGTCTACGCCGGTCTCTCTTGACAAAGTGGCCAAGCACACCTATCTTGGTCACTCGCTTCAATATGGAAGCACATACGGCGGCAAGGGACCTACAAAGGCCTGCGATAAATTTGATGATCAAGTGGCCACGGACCTCCATCTAAAGGCCAAAGGCTAGCGGATGAGCGGGCGGGTGCTATTGTCCAAAATAGCGACGGGGGGCAAGAAGACAAGGCCGGAAGTGGCACCTCCAAGCGAGAAGAGGAGGCAGGCCAAATGGATAAAGAAGGAGATGAAGGAAGGCCGAAAGAAGAAGGCACCGAGGCCAATCCGGCCATTCCTCTCCTCCATCCACCCAAGCCAAGCCTCCTCTCGGCCACATGACCCGGCCAACCACCCTCCCACATCTCTGTCCCCCCACACCCAAACCAAAGCAGGAGACTTCGTAAAACCTTTGAAGACCAGCCTCAGGTAGTCCCTCAACCTCTGGAGTGAGCCATTGAGTCTCCTATTCAACAGTGAGGAAGAAAGAGCTACCGGTCCCCTGACCCTGCCGCTCAACCAACTACCTGCCTTGACCCTTACACTGTCAACCCTTCAACTATACCCTCTCACAGAAGCCCAACCCTTCTCTGAGCCACGGCTTGCACATCAACCCTTCATCTATACCTATCAACCCTTCAATCTACCACACCACCTCAGGAATCTATCCCTCAGGAGCCTCAAAATGAGGAGGAGCAGGCCGGGGCCCCAACTCTCCTCCTCCTCACAACTACTCACGACCCATCCACACCTTCCTCTACCCCAATCCCAACCAACTTCTTCAACCACACATGCTTAGACCTGCTGCCAAGTTTCCTCTTCGACTTTTGTGGTAAATTGCAGATCTCAGACTCTCAATCACCTCTCAACTCTCAACCTCCTCAACCTTCTCAACCTCCTCGACCTTCCTTCAAAAACCAAAATCCCTCTTCTACCCGGCCCCTTCCTTTTGGTTCTCTACAGAACCCATTCCCCAATCCTCCCATATCGGTGAAAATTCGACATATGGGCTGAATTCCCTACCAACCCCACCTCACCTTCCCATAACCATATCCTCTTCCACGAAACCATACCAACCCAAGACTCATCATCTTCCATCTCCGAACTCCCCACTCCAACAGCCCTTCAGGGCTGCCGGACTCGCCTCAGGCACCATTCACATTGGCCATCTACTTCCCATCGGCCGACCAATCTTTGAAATTTTGTCCCACGACTAGATGCCATCTACCGGCGGTTAGGCCTAGCAAAAGCATATCTACAGCTACGCTGAAGTAGCCCTGCGGCTAAGATAACGACGACCGGGCGCTAATCTTCGACAGTTTCAAGAGGATATGCGGACTCGCTTTTGGGCAGAATCGGACACTTCACCGATGTCAAGATCAACATCGAAGCTCAACGAGATGAAGGTTGCCGACCATCATTGGCTCCATTTTCTCTGAGTTATTCACGCCATCACTCTCTATCTCGGCCACGGTGGGTCCTCCATTTTAGAACTCAACAACCTCGCTCTTAACTCGCCCCGCTGATATAATGAATGCCAGCGAGATCGTGATGCGGCCATCACGGAGGAGAAACATAAATGAGATCTATCAGCAAAACGGTGAAGAAACGATTAGATCTTAAATGAAGGCTAGGACTACCGTTTCATAGACTTACGGACCTCAATGCGGATGACTAATATCAAAATTGAAGAGCTAGACCGAAAAGAAGAGAAAAGGGCGAGCTGAAGAAAGGAGCCGTGAAAGGCCTTGGTATCTTTCCTTTCCTGTTTATCTTATTTTTGAAAAATCGTTAAAATGAAACATCTTGTTTATGAATACGGATGATTACTTGCTTTTCAAAAATTATGGTGTTTAAATTCTTTTAAATTGTTTTATCTATTTAGAATTTAAACATTCGGTTTGTTTAAAAGCTAAGCACACTAATACGTGTATTGTTGTTCTTTCTTGACTC
>CM028381.1:87154702-87185175 GCA_013146195.2 Codonopsis lanceolata
AAAAATAAAAAAAATAAAAAAAATATAATAAAAATAAAAAGGAGAGTGAAGACATTATTTGAAGCCCTCAGCGTACTACCTCCAGTCTTCCGCACATCAAAGACTCGACTGACAAAAGAGAAAAAACACGGCAAAGCGGCTCACATTAAAACACTAAAATATAAATTTTACAGGTCCTAAGGTGCAACTTAGGAATACTCCTTAAGACGTCTATATTATACATTATTCGCATTTGTACATATCTATATACTGCCTATACCCCCTTTGTTTTCCTTAGAAACAATCCTTTTTCTTGCAGCCCTAGCCCCGAAGCGGTCCATCAATGCTGCGGCATCCACCAAGCCGGGCCCATATACTCCTTCTACAGTAGCGAAGAAGCCCAGACTCACAAGCATGAGAGCCACGGATGTGTCTCCCTTCCATCATCGGCATCTCCGTTTTCTTGGTTGTCGTGATCACTTGACCCGTCATCATTTCGAGACCCAAAGACTCATACGGTGTGTGGGGGGAGGAGGAGCAGCCATCCCTTGCTCCCGTGGGTTGTCCATGCTCTGCCAAAGCTCAAATTGGAAGCTCATGACCACAGCTCAGCAAGACCCAACCAGTTTGAGGAGGAGGATCAGGCATTTCTTGCTCCCATGGGTTGTGTTGTTGACCAACATCACTCAATCTGCGGGATGTATTGCTGGGACCCGCAGTATCCGGTCCAGGGGGTGTCCGAGCATCAAGGCCGTGAACCCGTCGAAATTCCCGCCTCCAAAGCCCGAGGAACAACCAATCCTGAACTATCAATGTCCTCGCCTACTTCCAGTAGGCGAACATCCACTCCATTGGTTATATGACGGCCCAGGAGATGTCTCAAATCATGCCGGATGGAGCGAGACGGCCCCTCGCCAGCCCACCATAACCCACGCTAGATACCCAAGAGATAAAAGCATATAATCCGACATGGGTATATACCCCGCCAAAGATCTCCAGCCACATGTCTTGATAGCGGGACCCATTTATCGCGTTGTAAGTTCCCTTCCCATGTATATAGGGCGGAAGTGTCCGGGATCACTTGCTCCCTTCCAAACCGCCGCAAGATCCGGCCGGGAGTAAAAAGAAGTCCGTAAAAAGCCCAACATCACCACCACCGGCTGCATTCATCGAAAGTGGCGAAGAAAAAGCCGAATCCCCCAGTGGCGAACTACCCATACTATATCCATTGAGCCCCGACGATAGAAGTGGTCGGTCCAGTCAACATCAGAATAATTAGTCTGGGGGAAATGCCCGCGCATTCCATAAAAGGAAGGATCATAAAGAGCTCCGGCCAGCACGGGTGCTCCGGACCCAAAGGAAATGCTCTTCCGACCATGTGAATCGAATAGGGCTACAAGTAGGGAACAATTCATTCCGGCGGCAAAAGCATTCGGGCAAAGTTCGTGAGAGTCTCGCCAAAATCACAGACGATGTTCAGCCTGGCGATCGAGCTTTGTAATGCTAAGTCTATGACCCGCTCATCTACTAATCCGGGTAGACCAACTATCAAATATCTCCCTACTAAGTAGAGAAAAAGTGCTGTTAATCTACGACGCTGATAGTCCACGTCATCTTCAATATATTCTGTGAAGGCTCCAGGAAGAACCATCAACTTGAAAGATTCCCCATTATAAAATCCTGGAGTAGCCCGGTGGGTAGAATTGAAGAGCTCCCGAATAGCCATGTACGGACGCCTTCTGTAGGCGGGTACCGCGATCTGACGAGTAGGTGCCACTCCCAGCATAGCACAGAACTCCTCGAAAGTGGGACACATCTCGTTCATGCCAAAATTAAACAAGTGATCCGTAGGAGACCAAAACATGGCGGCTCCCCTCAACATGTCCCAATTAATTATGACATTCCGCCAGGATAAAAGGCACCTGAACCCGAAAAGAAGTTCGAACAAATCCCTTTCGTCAGATCTCAAAGAAAGGATCCAGAAATCCAGGGCGTTTTCATAAATCTCGATCTCCAGAGCCGTAGGAATGCGGGCGGCCATTTATAAGAGATGCGAGAAGCTTTATGGTGGCTGAGTAAGGCTATGGCAAGTAGAGACAGAGGCTGGTGAATTTAGAAGAAAAGAACGAAATGAATTGGCGAGGAACTGAGCTCGTTTCCGTCAGAATTTATACCGCAAACGGAGAAGACGGACAATTCAGCGCACAGGACCCTAACAGTGAAGAAAACAGTGTCTGCATAGGAAAACCATGGTGCCACCAAGAAGCCTCTTGGTGCCGCACCATGGCCTCCATTGGTAGCACCAGAGATGTTCGCTGTTTTGTGAAAATTCTGCCTGGTATCCTGGTTTGGTGATCCGACAAACTGCTGTTCCTGCGTCTGATCGTGGAAGAAAAAGAAAACCTATGAAAGACGGCTATAACCACGGACTCAACAGCCGCAGGGCGCCGAAAGAATAAGGGATTCGACCATTTTTCCCGTTCTGATAACACCCGAAAAGCCCGTTCTAATTTAAAGGTGCATTCTCAAAAATCCCTATTCTCAAAGTACAGCGTGCCATTACATTTTAGATGTTCGGTATAGTTTTATTTTCTGCATGAATTTATTTTTTCATGTGTAACATACTGCATCATATACATTATATTGCATTATATCATAATGTTTGTACAGGTTTCTTTTACAAAATAATAATACAAAAAATAAAAAATAGAAAGAAAAAGATACTAATGTTCGCAGGAATCCAAAGCTAATGTGCTCGGGACGACTGACTTCTGGGAAAAGCACCACCCATGACCCTGGGACCCGTTGAGCCACCGATCCTGACTCCCCGACCTCTGCCCCGGCCGCGGCTTGACCCATCATCATCGTCATCGTCATCATCATCACTGTCATCTTGACGTCTGGGCCGCCGCACTGAACTGCTCCCCTTGCAAGAGAATTCATCAGCCAACTTCTGATATAGCTTGCTGATGCTGAAGAAGCCCCGCAGCAGTTTCTTATAAGTAGACACGTTCACCTGAAAAAAAAATGCAAAATAAAAAATAAAAAAATGTCAGTCTCAAAAAAAAAAGTGTGCATAAAAAAATGTATGTGCATAAAAAATATATAATAAAGAAAAGAAATAATAAAGGTGGATGTGTCTACCGAACGAGCCTGCTCCGGGACGTGACGCTCCTCCGGAATCTCGACATCAGGGAGAACCTGATCTACTAATCCACCGCCCCATTCATACTGGAAAGTAGAGAAAATATCATTGAGCTCCGTAAACATCAGGTTCTCGTCGAGACGTGAAGTAGATGACCCAGGCCTGACAGAAGCATCAGAATGTCGTCTGTGCACAACGGGAGCAGGAGGAGGGGGATGCAGCTCTAATCTCAGGAAATCCTCGTATGACATCACTGCATAATCTGTTGCGGGAACGAGGTATTTCCCCAAGTACTGAGACCGGTCGGGCAGTCGCTCGGGCTCTATCACCCAAGCAGGAGGCCAAGGAGGCACCACTAGAGCCATTAGAAAAGCCTGGTGCTGACGATTCACCCGCTCGCCCATATACAAAGAGTCCACCATGATGGAAACCATCAATATCCGGCAGCGGCTGAACATCAGAGTAGTATGATAATGTCCCTCCAGGCCCTCCCAGGGAAGAAAGTGCACTGAACCAGGACTGGAACCAACAATCCGCTCCAGCACTCTCTCCCTAGTGTTGCAACCACCGTCATCGCTTGGATCGACCCTGTTGCTGTCAACATATTGGGACACATACGGAGGCTGGTAGACCCGCCGAATGAGGCGACCTGACGAAAATCTGAAAAATGAGAAGGCCCAGACCTGAACAAAAAAAATAAATATGTTGTCAAAAAAAAATGATACAAAAAAAATATGTGATCAAAAAAAATGAAAAAAAATGAAAAAGCAGGAAAAGGCATGTACCTCCCACGCCGGGGCAAACCCATTCAGGGTCGGTGAATCATTCCGGCTGGCTCTGTCCATGGAAGCATATAACTCAGCCAAACCAGCCTGTCCCCAATCATATGAAGGGATCCGATCGAAGTCCGCAAGACAAGCTAAGACGGAGGCTCTCAGGGTGACAGAAGAGTTAGCAAAGAGTGATGAGCCGAGAAAGAAGAAAAGAAAAGCTCGGGCCACTCGAGTAATAGCGGCCTCATCATCAGCTGACACCAGCCTGGCATTATTAAGAAACCATTGTCGAACGCTGCTAATATATATCTCATCCGATGATTTAAAACGAGGTTCGAAGCCCAGAAGGTCTACGATCTCCTCCCTACGATGTCGGAGAGTAAAATCAAGAGCCAGGGTCTCCCCTATGCTGGTAGGGATTCCCGTAATTGCAGCAAAATCGCAAGGGGTCATGGTCGCCTCCCCCCAGCTGAAATGGAAAGTATGGGTGGTGTCCCACCAGAAGTCCCGGAGCACGTCAAAGATAGGAAGAAAGTTGGTAAAATGGGTAAAGGAATGCAAAAAGGTGCTGAAACCTGAACCCTCTACCAACGATTGTGCAGCTTCGGGTAACATGTCAAAAATTTCAGCCACATCATTATAAGATACCCGCACTCTTTCAAACTTCCTGCGAACCTGAAAGAAAAAAAAAGAGGTAAGTTCTCTACCCTTATTTCCTTCTCTGTACAGTCCTTTAAGTAAATAATGAACATATCACATGTTTTATACTTCATGATTTTTAATAAATTCTTTTAGCACAAATAAAAAATATATAAATAAAAGAAAAAAATCTTGTTCATAACAAAAAATAAATAATCCTTTAAATCGTTACATATCATTTTCATACATGTACATAAATTTACATGTAAATAAACATCATTCTTTTTCAAAAAAAAAAAAACATCATCATTCTTTTACACAAATAAAAAATAAAAAAAAACAATTTTTACATGTAATTTGTTTTGCATATAACTAATTAATTTTGCATCTTAAATATCATAAAATACATATTTAGAACTGCATTTGTCATATACATAATAAAATGTTTAAAAATTCATGCATCATCTTATAAATGTTCTGCATTGCATCTGCATCAAGTAGAATAATTCATGCATTCATATTGTGCATTTCATTTGTCCAATAAGCTGCCATAGGAGTATGCTAAAAAGAAGATAAAGTACCACCAATCATCAAAATAAATATCTTTGTGGCATTTACTATACCCCTGCAGCAGTTGCATGCTTAAAAAATAAATCTAAGGGCATGAAAAATATCTGTTTTGTCCTATTTTTATCCGGAAATATGCCCAAAAAGCGTTTCGGAAAAATTAAATTTATACTCTGAATATTCCGTTTCGCGATTCTATTACATGCAAAAATGTGATTTAGCGTAAAACATGCATCATATAGCCTCATTTGCATTCAGAATATAAATCATGCATAGTAGGGTCAGATAGTGACCACTAGTCCAAATCATGCATCGCAAAAATAAATCATAGAAATTGCATGCATTATCACTTAATTACATCATTTAGGCATGAATAGGACATGCATATGCATTACTAATAAAGTCAAGAGTGCTCCAAAGGTCCCAAACAGTGCAGGAATTTAGCAGATCTGAAAAATAGCCAGGAAAATTGCTAGAAAAGAGAAATCTTACAGTGGTCAAGGGAAGGTTGGACACGTGGGTGTCCCGATCTCGCAGAAGGTTGCCCCAGTCGTCCTTAGAGTACGGATAATTGAGCCTGTTCCGAACCAAGCTAGGAGGTTCTCTCCTCCTCCCACCAGATTCTGGGCGCATCGGTGCTTTCCCCTTCATGGATCGCGAAGAAGATGCCATCTGCTAAGTAAAACACTGAAATTGGCGAAAGAAAATCGAGAAAAGGAGCAAAAAAAAAAAGAAAAAAAAAAGTAAGCAAGAATAAAATCCCCAGCAGAGGGGAACTACGTTTGGTCTGATTCCTTGAAAAAGGATACGTAGGCATGTAAGATCCCGATTCCCGGTTAACTTGAATTGCGTGCAATGCTCGCATTTCTTCTTTGGTTGATTGCTCGTTTGGTTTGTGAGAGAGTCTAGATGTGTATGAGAGACTACATTAAGACTAACACACTTTTAAGAGATGTCATATAGTTGTTGACTTGCTAAAGTCAAAAGTCGTAACCCGACGATAGTCGAAATGCGACTCGATTGAGAGTTTATTCGGGTTTTGTGTTCTTGACCTCGATTTGGTCCCAGATCTTTACATGATGATTAAATAACATGTTTAGATGTGTTAGACTTCTAATTGGATGTATTCCATAAGTCTCGTGAAGTTTTGACGCTTCGAGAATAGCAATTCTCCTTGTCGCGTAGTTTGAGATTGAGCCGGGCGAACGTCTCGTCTTTCGGGAGCTTATTTCTCCTATCTGTTGTTTATCATTTGAGAGGCATTCAGGCCTATTTTGTAGCCCTAATAGGTGTTTACAATCATGGGTTATTACCCGTCGATTTGTGGTTTCATTTGAGGTTTCGATAGTAAGTTGTTACGTCTTGCGCCGGTTTTGCCCCGGGTTGTTTCGGGTGTTGTTTATCGGAGTCTAGACCTAATTTAAAATTGGTTTGAGACTTGGATTGATTAGTTTAATGTTTGAGGACTTTAAGGGTTCAATTGTGAGCCATTTCGAAGCTTTAAGGCTCGAGGATGCATGCGGGAGAGGCCGGGACCGAACAAGGATCAACAAAGGAGTGTATAGTGTAAAATTGAGTGATGCGCTCGCATCACTTGGAAGGTATGCGACCGCAAGGGTCCCTGGCAGCCTTGTTACGGGATTTTGTTCCTGTTTTGTGCGCTGTCTGAATTTTGACCAACTAAACCCATTCTAAACCTAACTTAAACCCATTTACTTAGCCTAATACTAGTCCTAAACATTATTAGATAGATTAGGGGTTAATTAGTGGGTGATTAAGGGGAATTAATCCCCCATATAAAAAGAAAAACAGCCGCACTCTACCTCTTAGTCGGCCAAACAGATCGACTTCTCCCTTCCGTCTTCTGCGAACAGAACACAAGGGCATGAGAGAGCTGAGAAGAGGCGATTTCTAGGGCTTGAAGAGCTCGTCCTTGGTGGCCATAGCTAGAGGGCTTCTTCCCCCATTTTACACCTTGAGTTTGAAGAGAGAATGGAGGAGAGCAACCTCATCTCTTGAATTTTAGGAATGGCAGCTTGTTTGGGGCTGAACTAAGGTAAGTTTCTACCCTATTTCTCTTGCTTTTGGGCTCCATTGACCCTAGGGAAATAATCATTTGTGCTATGTGAGGTCAATGGAAGCCATTGTTAGGGTTTGTAGAGAAGCATGAACCCTAGGTTTTCAAATTGATGATAGAATTTGATTGACCTATGTGAGACCATGATATATGTGAAATTCATGTTCTAACTAGTCTATTGAACTTGGGTTGAAATCCTACGATGATTGGATTTCGTTTGGTTAATGGAGGGAAGAACATAACTTCCAAACTTTAAATGGTTGGTGATTGAGATGTGTTTTGTGGATTTTTAGTCTTGGGAATTAAGCCCGAATGACTATTGAGATTTGGTTGTAAACCTTAAGAAATTATTACGGTGTGAATTTATAAAACACATAAAGAATGAAATGTGTTAGTAAGACTCAACGGAGTCGTAATAAGGCCAATAAAATGATAAAGAGCCTTGGGTTGAAACCCTACAATGTTTTGGGTTTGCTTGGGTTGTGTTTGTGCACACCGGGTCTTTGGTTTGTGTCCAATGGAGACATTCATGGTATGAAGATTTATTAGGAATATATCTTGAGCATGCTTGTTAGAGCATGGGACAATATAGAGACTCACGGATGGACATGAGAATATTTAAGAGAAGATTAAGAAAGAATTCTCTTCTTAGGGATTTTAGTTAGGTGTATGTGAAATCCTTTGTGAGAAGTGACTACGAAGTAGTCATGTTGTTTTTGGTGTATGGAATTGGTGACATCGATCATGTATGACGATTAGGACTATGATTGAGTCCGGTGTACTTAAATTAAAGACCAAAATAATAAGTCTTGAATTGTGGATATTTTGAGACTAGCGTAGTAGTCTTGGTTTGGTTTGAGTTGAGGATTATGGAAGACCTCACATTATATTTTATTAAGTTTGTAAGCTATACTTGAATGGGTTGATGACTTGAGGAATAGTGAATACCTCAATATGTTGTTTTTAAACTAAACTTGTAAGTTAGTTGAACATAATGGTTATATGCAAATATATGCATTGTTCATGATGTTTGGTAGAGCATTATGTCCTACTTGTTTATATGCAATTATATGCATGGTTTATGAGATTTCGTAGAGCATTATGTCCTACGTGGTTATATGCAAATATGTGCATGGATTATGGGATTTTGTGGAGCATTATGCCCTATTTGTTTATGTGCAATTATGTGCATGGTTTATGAGTTGTTGTAGAGCATTATGTCCTACATGATTTAATGAGCCCGATAATAATGAATTTGGTCTCATTGGTTTAGACAAGTAAATATCTACTTGAACGTTTGGTTTAAAGTCCAGCTGGCGGGTTTGGTTGTTGTGTCGGCAATGGGACGATTCATAGTCTTTGGGAACAATCGCTATGAATCGTTGCATTGGGTCCTTTTTCTCCTCACTATTTGGCCAATAGTGGGATGTGATCTCGAGTTATGCCATCTAGCCTGACATCGAGCTCTCATTTCTCATCCTAGGTTGGATGAATGTAACGAGTACTCATTAAGGGAAACTGATGAGTTGAGATTATTTGGGGAGGAAACCCCAGGGTATTATTGATTGGGAATTGAGCCCGAATCATGGTTTGAGATTTGATATCATGGTAAGTTGGTTGGGTTTTGAACCCGGATTTGATAGTAACGGTTCGATTACGTTTACTGTTACACATGTTTATTTATGAGCATTTATATGAAAAATAATATGCTACTTGGTTTATGTGAGTTTATGTGCTTTAAAAATTAAGTACATGTTTTATGATGGTATACTAGCATGATACCATGATTTTATGTGATTGTGCATTTATGCCATGCCATGTCATAATATGCCACATGTTGCATTTAGAAACTTACTGGGTCATTATGACTCACTCCGTGTGATTGTTTTCCCTAGTGTGTGCAGTGATCCCGTTAGTACGCGCAGCGGCTTCGGATAACGACTTTTAGCAGGTGGTCTTCCAAGTCAAAAGCTTGGAGTTATTTATTATTATGTTGTATTTATTGTGAGGCTCGAATGTAAAGTTATGTAGACTTTACTTGGGTAGATTGTAGTGTTATATTATGGTTGTGTATTTGGGAGCCGGTTGTATTGCCGAGCACTTGTATCCTTAGAATTTATTTCCTTTGTCGTTTCGAGCATGTGTGGCTCGTTTATTCTAGTTTTGGTATTATTGTTGTTCCTACCTCCGACAGTTTTAGTCGAGAGATTTGGTTGGTGGTTTAGCATTAATTATATGGTTATAGTGAATTGTTCCTCAGGCATGTTATAGCCGTTGAGTGTTGTTTATCAGGTTGGGATTTTGTCTGTTGCCGGCCTTGGTTGCCGATGGTTTGTTGTGCGTGTCTAATGTTGCAAGGCCACGCTGCCGAATTTTTGGGCCGAGAGATTTACTATCTCTTTGGTTGTTTATATTTAGGAGCTTGATAGCTCGGGTCCCATTATGGTTTTGCTTCCGCAGGTTTTGGTTTTTATTTTCCGTATTGCCGTTATGGCTTTACCTTCCTGTCGTGAGCTGGTTGGCTCGTCTTTTGACTCGCATCATTCTGCTTAGCAGGTGCTTGTCTGTCTCTTAGTATGTCCTGATGGCACGACCTTGGGATCTCGTATTGAGATCTGGGTCGGGTCGTCACAAGGCAGCCTATCTTTATAGGTCTGACCATCACAATAAAAAAAAAGAAGAAAAAAAAGCAAAAAGAAAGAATAAAATGAGTAAGTCAGTACATGATTCTGATTCCTACCCTGACTTTAGAATAATTTCCTTTTTAGGAAAATTTGTTTTATTTTCAAATAAAAGAAAAACTCTTTTTCAAATTGAGTTTTAATTTTAAAAAAAAGAAGGAATATTTCAAAAAACACAAAAAAAGAGGAATATTTCAAAAAAACACAAAAAAAAAAAAAGAATATTTCAAAAACACAAAAAAAGAAGAATATTTCAAAAACACAAAAAAAGAGGAATATTTGAAAAAAAAAACAGGGAGAGAAAGAAAGAGAAAGGAAAAAGAATGTTTTCCACTTCACAATTTTCGAAAATACTTGAACAATGATCAATTTGTTGTGCTCGGCGACGGATCTTTATCGGTCGGGTGCAGTTTTCTGGATATCTGAAAGTTTTCGGGTTATGTCTGGAAACAAGACAGCGATCAAGGCCCAGACACAACTTAGAAAATTCTTCTTAACACGTTTCAACGACAAGGTATTGACCGGTTGAAATGTGGTGGCAGAAAAACATTCAAATCTTCATACCATATTTGACAACGGTTTCGGACCGGAAGAATACGGCTTTTTCGAAAACACAAAAATCTTTTTCCGTCGTGTTCTCGATCGGGCTTGACCCGAAGAACATGACATCCTCACCTTGGTTGTAGTTTAGGGTTTTGGCCTGAACTACGCTTGGTCTGATTTCCTTTAATAGGGAATACGTAGGCAGCCTACATTAGTAGGTCCGACCATCAGAGCACACTAAATTCATATCTGCTTAAAACTTCGATAATTTTTATAGCCAACTAAAAATGTCTAGGTTATAGAGTTTGGATAGCATGTTCACTGTGCATTATAACTGCTACCAATTGCATTCTCCCGTTCTCAGTAAGCCTTATTAAGGTTACCCGTAGACTCCATCGTTGAGGGGCTCTGTAGACACCCCAATTTCGTACCCCTGGTATGTGACTGACATAAAATATCAAGAACTGTTAAAACTTAACAAATGTCAAGTTGCAGGAGTCAAAAATGCGAAAGGAAAAGCAGGATGCGCGAAACAGTGAACTGCAGGGGGGTAAAATGCAAAAATCTGAAACTTCCAAAGCTACATGGTGCCGCACCAAGGGTGCCTTGGCCGTACCATGTGTTGCACTGTGCGTCTCTCTCAGAAGCCGGATTGTACAATTCCTGATGCGCAAGGTACAAGCTGCTGATGCACGGAGAAGAAAGTGACAAATGCCCAGCGTGTCCTCAGCCCTCAGTATAAATAGAGGTTCCCGGCCTCTCATTTGCGTTGCTCATTCCTCCGCGATTTTTAGATCGCAGCGAAGCTCTGCTTCGTTTCGTTCGATATCAATAGTACGAGAGGTGCGAGATAGGTGAGTGGAAGCCCCTATAAACTATAGTCTCCAAACCCCGTCCAAACTCTGCCAAATCAAAAACCCATAGGTTATAAGTGATCCCTAGCCTAGTTGTTAGGTATCCACCTCACTTCCCCAGTCCAAAAATCCCAAAGTAAGCCGTTACTCTTCCCGAGTAACGAGCTAAAAAGTCAAAAAACTAAGTCTAGGTTCCGCCCAATCAAAAAGGCCAAAACCTATCCAAATAAGCTGTCACTCTGCCCGAGTTGATAAGCCCAAACCTCAAAAAAATCAAGCAGTCATTCTGCCCAATTCAAAACAAAAGACTCCCTCTCCCTGAAGGACAGAGCGAGCACACCGCCGCTCTAAAAGGTAATACCTTTAAGAGCGTCGTTTATTTTATTTATTTGTATTTTCTGTCTTTTATTTATTTTTCAAAAGTTGTTATTCAAATCTGGCGCAATGTAGCCAATATAAGCCGTTGTGCTGCCCGGATTAGATTAGGAAATATTATGTAAAAGAGCCGTTATAACGGCCAAATATTCTTAAATGTGTCTGTAATTATTGGAAGGAGGCGGCTGCGAGTCCATAAATAATGTAGCCACGAATGTATTTGTTTAAATTTCCCTGTCATTATAATACCTTATTTATTTGCTAGATAAATATAACAATAAGCATACTTCAGCCAAAAACGTTTTGAGACCGAAAGGGCGAGTTGGGTGCCTAGCACCTTCCCAACTCGTAACTTAGCCTCCGAACCCGCTTTTAAAAATCTATGGTTTTCTTTTTCTGGTTTTTCTTTATTTCTGCCTTAAAATAAAGATGGCGACTCTAAAACTTTCAGATCCAGTGGGGCCTCGCAACATTCCCTCTTTGCACTTTCCTATTCTCCCCTAAAAAAGGGAGATACGGGAATGGAGGAGTGATGCATTCCCATATCCTGGTATCCCCTAAACAAGGGATAACTTGATGTGGGAAACCCATAGCTCCCATAGTGATCTGAATGGGCCATAAGGCTATTTTCAATAAATCCATAGTGGGGGCGTCGCAATATCCTTTCTTACACTTCTCCGTTTTCCCCTAAAGAGAACAAGGGAGATTGGGAATGGAAGGGTAATGCATTCCCATATCCTGGTATCCACGAAATAAGGGATAACTTGATATGGGAAACCATCAGTTCCCATATTGGATACAAAATCCACTCAAGGCAACCGAGGCACATTCCAACGTGCTAATATAGACAGCACTCCTCTCGCACTTTGGATTTCGTCTTCCCCTAAACAAGGGAGGGTGGAACGAGAGCAGTGGTGTCCCGCATCCGCACGTACGCGCACCCCTAACCAAGGGCGCGCGGGGCGCGGGTCGCACCCCGGGAACCTCACAGTCCTATCCATCAATGACTCATTGGATTAATTCAAACTTATCCTGATCATTGTTTGAATTAATCTAAGACATTCCCTGACACATCAAGCCCCGAAAGCAGCTTTCAGCGGTGAAGACTTTTCGTCTGAGCGATGAAAGGAAAAGCAGACTATCTCCTACTGTCTGTAGCAACTCTCAGATCTGACACCTAAATCGCCCACTTTTCGAAGATCTCAGAAATCATTCCCTGCTCTAGATATATGTGAAGATGAATTTCTTGGCTGACAGCCCCATGCATTTAATGTGTTCATAAAAGAGCTGTTGAAACCTTCGTCTTCTCTAACGGATTCTTTTGAAGTGCACCTTCTATAAATACTGCCATTGAAGACTGGAGAAACACAACTGTACAGAATCGATCGAACACTTAAAGGATTGCTCTGAAACTCCATAACTCCAAGTCTTACAGCTCAGTGCAATCAAGAGATCCTCAACAGATCTAGAAGTCCTAGTGAACAACAAGAAGCTATTCATCAACACTTATTGTTTTAACTTCTTGTTGTTTACATTCATTAAACTATACTTCTGCACGAATTAAATATCTTGTATTTACAGATATTTAATTCCCTAGACCCCAAACACAAGTCAATATTTTGTACACGATCCATTAGGAATATTCTTTGTAATAGAACTAGTGGAAAATATAGTGCACTATTTAAATCCAAGGTTGACTGCCTTGGTGGTGGACGTAGCACTCTTTATAGTGTGAACCGTCCCAAAATACTTGTGTTATTTCCTTACAGTTTGTCTTTTATTTGAATTGTTTAGTTCTTTGATTATCTTTATCCGTTTATAGCAGAACTTAAGTAACTTGTGAAAGGTCTACCGATAGTCCTTATCGGCAGACCTAGAACAACTACATTGAAGGTCTTCCGCTACTTCAATCTTTTCAATAGATTGCAAGTACTATTCAAAGAATTTCCTAAAAAGTATTAAGTGTTCAATAAGCTATTTAACCCCCCCCTTCTAGCTTATTATTGTGCCCGTTGGGACCCACATTTTCCTCCACCATTAGATCTTCCTTACTGTGATTACTGCGTAGTTAATTTAATTCACTGTTTTAGTAGGATAATTAGTTTAGATAAAATCAATACAAAAACCCCCTTAGTTTAATAATATTGCTACTGATAGTCTTACTATTTGTGATCTTCTCGTCTCTGTGGTTCGACCCTTGCTTCCCAAGCTATTCTACAATAGTCTTGTCCACTTGCAAGGAATAATTAAAATAAGACACGATCAAGTTTTTGGCGCCGTTGCCGGGGTCAAGCTAGTTTGCATAGCTAGTTTGTTGGTAGCATAGTTTTAAATTCAGTTTTTATAAAAATAAAAATAAAAAGATTTTTTTTAGTTGTTAGTTGTTAATTGTTTTATTTGTTTTATTTATTGTATGCACGGTCATAGATCTCTAAATCCTAAGCTGGTAGAATTAAATCAAAATATAAATAATCTTGAAAAAAATCAGGAAGACCCTGATAATCTTGGAACCCAGTCTGATAATCAAGAACAATTGAATCAAGAGGATCCCCTGGTTGATCCTCCAATGGATAACAATAATCAAAATCTTGAAAAGTCGGTTCCTCGGGTAAATGTGAATCAAAGAATGGAAGAACACGCTGAGAGAAATATGGAAGTGATAATCAATCAAATAACTATAAATGATTATAGTCGGCCTATGTTGAATGCAACACCATCATGTCTAATCTTACCGGGAGCAGTAAGGAATTTCAAACTTAAAGGTCATTATTTTAATATGATACCTTCATTTCATAGAATGCCATCTGAAGACCTAGTAAGTTTCGTTAAAGAATTTGAATATATGATGGGAACTTTTTCGTTAGGAGGTTTGACTGAAGATCAAGTAAAAATGAAATATTTTCCGAGTGTATTAAAAGATTTGGCGAAAAGATGGTTTATGAATCTAGCACCTGGAAGTGTTTATACTTGAGCTCAATTATATGATTTGTTTATGGGTAAATTTTATAAACATGCATCTCTTTCAGTGTACAGAAAACAAATCATGTCTTTTCTAAACGAACCAGGAGAAACAAAACATGAAGCATGGGATAGATTTAAAAATTTACTTATCATGTGTCCTCATCATAATCTATCTCAAGATGTGTTAATGATTCAATTTTATCATGCTCTTTCTTCTGCTTTACAAACTATGGTTGATAGTGCAGCCGGTGGGTCTATTAATAGTATGACACCAGTTGCACTAGAAGAATTACTTGAGATGTCAAGTGCAAATTCTCAACAGAAAAGTGCAAGAGGCAAAAGTAGAAGTTTATTCCAAGTTCAAGAAAAACCAGATATTCAGGCTCAATTTGAAAATTGGCAAATTCAAGAAGCATATGCTATTTGTGGATTAAATTCTCATGCTACTAATTTTTGTCCATCTAGTGTTGTATATTCTGAATAGGTTAATGCCATGAACATGTACCCTCAAAGACAAAGGAATGATCCTTACTCAAACTCATGTAATCCTGGTTGGAGGAATCGTCCTAATTTTTCTTGGGGAGGAAATAAACCACTACAACCTCAACAACTTCCAAATCAAGGACAATTGCGAATTGAAGAAGTTTCAAAGTTAGATGGAGCAAGCAAAGGTCAAGCCGCTCTTAACAAATATTTGTTAGAAGAGTTGGAAAATTTAAGGAATAAACTTGCAAAAGTTGAAAACAAGAAAAGAGAAGAAGGGAAGTTCCTTAGTCGGACAGAACAGGCAAAATCTATCACTACTCTGCGAAGTGGTAGAGTCATTGGAGAATACGTAAGTAATCCTATTCAATCTTTTGATGTTCCTGATAAAGTAAATAATGCTGATAAAGAAGTTGAAAAGGATAAAAGTGAAAATAATCAAGAAGTAGAAAAAGAAGTGTCAAAAGATAATCAAGAAGAAGTAACTCAAGAAAAAGAGCAAGAGGCAGAACCTCTTGAGGAACCTTATGTGGCACCACCACCTTATGTTCCTCCAATACCATTCCTAAGAAGACTTATGAAAAACAGAATGGATAAGCAATTTTCGGAAATTTATAACATGTTATCCAAAGTGAATATTAATCTTCCTTTGCTTAATGTTATTAAAAATATTCAATCTTATGCTAAGTTTTTCAAATATCTTCACTCTAAGAAACACAAATTTGAAAATAATGAAAAAATTATCGTTTCTGAAAACGTGAGTGCAGTGTTACAACCCGAACTTCCTCCTAAATTGAAAGATTCTAGTAGTTTCAATATCCAAGTCTCATTGGGTAGTTCTAAAAAGATGAAGGCTATGTTAGATTTAGGAGCAAGTATTAATTTGATGCCTTTCGCAGTCTATAAACAATTAGGGTTGGGAGAACTGAAACCCACTACTATGTCTTTACAGTTAGCCGACCGTTCGGTTAAACATCCTTTGGGTATAGTAGAAGACATTCTAGTCCAAGTAGACAAATTAATCATTCCGGTTGATTTTGTGGTTCTAGAGATGGAAAGGAAAATATGCACAAAGAATGAAGTTCCTATTTTGTTAGGTAGACCTTTTATGGCCACTGCCAACACAATGATCAATGTTAAGAATGGTAAACTCACAATGTCAGTAATGGGTGAAACTGTAGAAATTTCAGTTTTCGATGCGATGAATAGACCGAGTGACATGAATGCATGTTTCTCAATTGATGAAATTGAAAAACTGACAGCCCAAACCTTTGAAGAAAATTATGAGGATGAAGATTATGAGAATGATGTGTATGAAAGTCATGATGATAGAACCTTCTCCCATATAAAATTCGACATTGAAGAGTTAGAAAGAGAACTCCGAGAGACTGATGAGAGAAAAGAGAAAGAAAGACTTGAAGCTCTTAAGAATAAAAATAGGAACAAAATGGAAGAGTCTGAATCAGAAAATAGTTCTGATCAAATAGAAATAAAGGAAGATGAAAATAGTAGTGAAGATGTAGAAATTCTAAAGTCTGTTTTTGATGAAATAAAAATAGATGAAGAAAAAGTAGAAAACTTTAAGGAGAAGGATAAAGAAGAGACAGTTAAACCTGAAATTCCTGAATTTGTTCCGTCTGTTAAATCACCTCCTGAAGTAGAATTAAAGCCATTACCATCCCATTTAAAATATGCATTTTTAGGGGAAGGTAAAACTTTACCTGTTATAATTGCTGTAGATTTAATAGAATAGCAAGAAGCAAGCCTGTTAAAAGTTTTATGGACACATAGAGAAGCTATAGGTTGGTCCTTAGCAGATTTAAAAGGAATTAGTCCATCGATGTGTATGCATAAAATTCATTTAGAAGAAGGTAGTAAACCTTCTAGAGAAAGACAAAGAAGACTTAACCCTCACATGGAAGAAGCAGTGAGAAAAGAAGTACTTAAGCTTCTTGATGCGGTATAATTTACTCGATATCTGATAGTAAATGGGTTAGTCCAGTCCAAGTAGTTCCTAAGAAATCAGGAATTACAGTTGTTAAAAATGATAAAGATGAATTAGTTCCCACACGAACCATCACTGGTTATAGAATGCGCATATATTTGAGGAAATTAAATGCGACAACTAGGAAAGATCACTTCCCCTTGCCATTTATTGATCAAATCCTTGAAAGATTAGCTGGTCATGAATATTATTGTTTTCTTGACGGTTTCTCTGGCTACAATCAAATCCCAGTAGCACCCGAAGACCAAGAGAAAACTACTTTTACATGTCCCTTTGGTACCTTTGCATTTAGGAGAATGCCCTTTGGACTTTGTAATGCCCCAACTACTTTTCAAAGATGCATGATTTCTATATTTTTCAGATTTAGTGGAAAGATGTGTTGAAGTATTTATGGATGATTTTTCGGTATTTGGGAATTCTTTTGACCATTGCCTAGAAAATCTTACATCGGTTTTGAAAAGATGTTGCGAAACTAATTTGACCCTAAGTTGGGAGAAAAGTCATTTCATGGTTAAACATGGAATTGTTTTAGGCCATGTTGTGTCTAACAAAGGAATTGAAGTCGATAAGGCAAAAATTGAAGTTATATCACAACTACCTCCTCCAACTTCCGTCAAAGGTGTTAGAAGTTTTCTAGGACATGCAGGTTTTTATAGAAGATTTATAAAAGATTTTTCAAAAATCTGTAAACCTCTATGTAATCTGTTGGCAAAAGATACCAAATTCATTTTTGATCAAGAGTTCTTGAATGCATTTAATTTATTAAAAGAACGATTGACATCAGCCCCAATTTTAACCAGCCCCGATTGGTCTCTCCTTTCGAGATCATGTGTGATACTTTGGATTTCGCAATTGGAACTGTGTTAGGTCAAAGAGTAGATAAGAAACCACATGTAATTCATTATGCTAGTAGGACATTGAATGATGCACAACTTAATTATACAACCACAGAAAAAGAATGTTTAGCAGTTGTGTATGCATTAGAAAAGTTTAGACCATACTTGTTAGGATTAAAAGTCATTATATTTTAAGATCATGCAGCCCTAAAATATCTTTTGAGTAAGAAAGAGGCAAAACCTAGATTCATAAGATGGATGTTATTATTGCAAGGATTTGACATTATTATTAAAGATAAAAAGGGAACATAAAACGTTGTAGCCAACCATTTGTCTAGGTTGCAATTTTTACCTTTACTTGAACGTCAATTCCTTGATAATAAAATTCCGGTGAATGAAGACTTCCCTGATGAACAATTATTAGCAGTTAAAGATTTGGATCATTGGTATGTTGATTATGTGAATTACTATGTATCTGATATCATCAACCCTGACTTTGATTTTTATCAAAGAAAGAAATTTTTAACAGATGCAAAACATTATTTTTGGGAAGAACCTCATTTGTATAAAATGTGTTCCGACTCTATAATTAGGAGATGTGTTCCAGAACAAGACCAACAAAGTATTATGACATTTTGTCACGAATAATCTTGTGGTGGTCATTTTAGTGGTAATAAAACTGCTAGAAAAATTCTGTAATCTGGATTATATTGGCCTACTGTTTTTAGAGACTGTGACATAATTTACAAAACATGTGATAAATGTCAAAGAACCGGTGGAATAGGTAAAAGGAAGGAAATGCCCTTGCATATGAATATAGTTGTGGAAATTTTTGATGTTTGGGGTATTGATTTTATGGGTCCCTTTCCAGTTTCTAACGGTTGTGAATATGTTTTAGTCGCTGTTGATTATGTGTCTAAACGGATAGAAGCCATTGGTATTAGAAATAATGATGGACAAACTGTTGTCAAGTTTTTGGAGGATATTTTCACCCGGTTTGGAGTACCGAGGGCTATAATTAGTGATCAAGGAACACACTTCACTAATAAATTGCTAAATTTAGTCCTTAGAAAATATGGTGTTACTCACAGGTTAGCTACACCATATCATCCTCAGACTTCTGGCCAAGTAGAAGTTAGCAATAGACATATAAAAGCAGTCTTAGAAAAGAATGTGAGACCAAATCGAAAAGATTGGGAGCCTAAACTGAAAGATGTTCTTTGGGCATATCGAACTGCATATAAAACCCCAATAGGAATGAGTCCTTTTCGAATGGTGTATGGCAAGGCTTGTCATTTGTCAGTTGAGATTGAACACAAGGCCTATTGGGCCTTCAAAGCTCTTAACCTTGATTTAACTTTGGCTGGTGAAGAAAGACTTTTCCAGTTAAATGAACTAGAAGAACATCGGTTAAATTCGTATGAGAATGCAAAAACTAATAAAGAAAAGACCAAGAAATACCATGATATGGGATTAGCTAACGAGATGTTTCGTCCAGGATTAAAGGTACTTCTTTTTAATTCTAGACTCAGATTATTTCCCGGAAAATTAAAGTCAAAGTGGTCTGGTCCTTTCAATATAGTTCGAATTTATCCTCATGGAGCGATTGATATTAAAAACCCAAAGACCAACGAAATATTTAAAGTTAATGGTCACCGACTCAAACCATACCTTGAACCCATGTCAGTTGAGAGGACAATAGAATTCATTCATCTTTCTGACAATGAACCACCGAGAGATTAGGTTTGCAGTTGGGTCGAGCCAAAGACGTTAAACAAGTGCGCTAGGTGGGAGGCAACCCACTTTGATGAATTTTATTTGCTTTCGTAGTATAATTTAAATATCATGTTCTCCGTCTTATTTAATTATGGACATTTAATTTAAATTTGAATATGCCATAATTCAAGTTTGGGGGAAAAAACCATCGTAGTGTTGTATTTATATGCTGCTAATATGTCAATTTAGAGTTTGTGTAGAATTTTCACAGTGTAGGAAAGAAACGGACCTAACAGAACGTAACGGAACATAACGGAAGGACTAACCAGCAAAACTGCCAAAAGTCTGAAAGCAAAAACCAAGGTAAACAATCTGCTGACCTTGTGGACGTAAGGCCTAAACACCTTGCGGCCGCAAGGCCCTATTAAATGCTAGACGTGTGACCATCACCCATCATCAAATTCCTTGCGTTCAGGTTGATTGGGGACCTTGCGGACGCAAGGCCTAAAGACCTTGCGGCCGCAAGGCCCTTTTAAAAGCAACATCCGAGCAGCCATGAAAGTCACAATTTCAGAAATCTCCTCCTCTCTCAAGCACAGTCCGATCTCTCTCTCTCTCTTTCTCAAAAATCCGGTGAGCTCTTTCCAAATTCCGGCCAAGTCACAACTCAAGTCTCTCCTCCTTCAAGCTCCCTCATCACCTCCACCCTCATCTCACTTCATAAGCCTTGGAGAAGGTAGAACACCATTGATTCCGACGACGAAGCTCTGACGACCCGGCCAATCTCCTTCTACGATTAAAGCACGCAATCCAAGTATCTTCTATCTCTTTAGTCTAGTTAAATTTTTTATAATTCCATGTTAGGGTGATAGAATTATTTTGTTTAAATTTTTGCATGCTTTATTTGTTTTAGTTAGGTTGTGTTATTTTAATTTTTTAGAAAGTAGAATTTTTTTTTGTGCTTTTAATCAAAATGGCCCCTAAACGTAGGAACACTGGCCCTTCCACGTCCCGCTCCCAAGAGGAGGAGAAATATTACGATGCCCACCGTTTCATTTCTTACGAGGCTTCGGAGAGCTATAACAAAAAGCTCTCCAAGAGCATAATCCATGAGCGGGGATTTCAAGCTTAAGACTTTGCCCTCCCTGACCACTTTTACCGCTGTAGGTGGGCCAATCTTATTGCGACTCCGGGCGTGGCCTTCGTGGCCTTTGTCCGAGAATTTTATGCCAACGGGAAAATTTCTATTGATGGTAGTGTTCTAGAGACTGTTGGTGTTAGGGGTATGAACATTAGTTTTACGTCCCATAACATTAACCGCTATTTTGGCACCACCAACTTTGCGAGAGGTGCCGACCAGTACAGCCCTCAGAATCTCAGATCCACCATTCTCCGATGCCGTCGCACTGCCACTGGGTTGTAAATCAAAGACGACAGGTATCGAACCCTCTCTTTCTCTCTCTCACACACACAACTCTATGGGTGGTCAAGGACCTCAAGGTTCCTCCGTTCCTGCCCAGTGCTCCTGGCTTCAGTGGATTGGATGATTGAGGGTTTAAGCCTTTGTAACAGGTCCTTAAGTTATTCAATATAGTCTATTTCATTTTCATCCATCATTCCATCTTAAACATTTTATAAAATAGAGAGTATTTGTTCAATGCTCTGTGTGTTATTTGTTCCTGTCCATTGCCCAGTGCTCTTGGTTTTTGTTATTTTCAATGCTCTGTGACCTATGTCTTCAATGTTCATGTGTTGTATTTCATTTTTATGTTTATTAAAAAAAATATATTTGTGTGTTCTTTTTTGGTAGAGTAGATGGAGCCTGAAAATGTTGTTGATGTTGATGTGCCTACCTCGACGCCCACCCCTACGGATCCTTCTCCCAATTCCACAACCCCACCCACGGCCACTCAAGATCCAAACCCCAAGGTAGTAGATCTCACCAAAATTCCACCTCGTCCTCAAAAAAGGACGAGAGTTGCAGCAAAGACAAAGAGTGGATCTAAGAAAAAATCAGAGATTTGGGACCATTTTGAAAGGCTTGATGCAAATGGACTTTTGGCAAAGTGTAACTATTGTTCAAAAGAATATCGTGCAGACTCAATCAAGAATGGAACTTCTAGTTTGTGGAAGCACTTGTCTAATCCTAAAGGATGCTCTGATTACCCTTATAAGGAGTAATATCAAGAAGATAAAAACCAAACGACCCTTCAATTTCATTCCATAAAGAAAGAGGGTGATGGTGTTACGGGTGGTAGTGGACCTGGTGGTACTCTTAAAGCAGTCCACTATAGTGTTGCAGACCTTAGGAAAGAACTTTGTATGATGATTATTACTGATGAGATGCCCTTTCGGACTGTTGAGAAAGAGGGGTTTAAGCATTTCACGAGTGCTTTAAATCCAAGATTTATGATGCCATCTCGCTTCACTGTTGCAAGGGATTGCATGGGTCTCTATATTGAGGAAAAATCCAAGTTAAAGAAACTTTTAAAGACTCAACGTGTGTGTCTTACTACGAATACTTGGTCCTCGATTCAAAACTTGAACTACATGTGTCTTACCGCTCATTGGATTGATAATGACTGGAATTTGAATAAATTTTTTTTGAGCTTTTGTTTGATTGCTAATCATAAGGGGGGACACTATTGGAAAGACTATTGCGACATGTTTGCTTGATTGGGGAATTGATAAGATTATCACCATAACTATTGATAATGCAAGTTCTAATGGCATTGCAATGAGATATTTGTCAAGGAAAACAAAAGGGTGGGAAGGGTGCATCATTGATAATGAGTTTTTGCATGTTCGATGTAGTGCACACATATTAAATCTCATTGTGAAAGAGGGATTACGTGAACAACATGACTCAATTTCAGCAGTTAGGAATGTAGTGAGGTTTGTGAGGTCTTCTCCTGCTAGGACCAAATATTTTAAAGCTAGTGTTGAGGCTGAAAAAATTCCAAGTAAGAGTCTTCTTTGCCTTGATGTTGAAACAAGGGGGAATTCCACCTATTTGATGTTGGAGGCTTCTGAAAAATTTGCGCGAGCCTTTGATAGATTGAAGGATGAAGGTAAGTTCAGGGATTACTTTGATAATCATATTGGGCCTCCTACCATGGAGGAATGACAAACTATTAGATGCTTTATTCGAATTTTGAAGATTTTTTATAACACCACTAAAAAGCTTTCTGGTACTTGTTATGTGACCACCAATCTCTTCTTTGTTGAACTTATGACCATAAGAGCAAGTTTGTTGACATGGGCTCAAAATGTAGGAAATGCGGAGGAAGAAATTTTATTGAGTGGTATGGCGAAAAGTATGAAAACAAAGTATGATAAATATTGGGAAGATTTGGGTCATTTAAATTTTGTGTTGTATGTTGCAAATGTTTTGGATCCCCATTGTAAAATGAAATTGATAGTATTTTGCTTTGGTCAATGCTATGGAAAGTACACTACTCAGTATCAAAAAATGATTGATAAGGTAGAAACTACTTTGCAACGGTTGTATGAGCATTACCAGTCACTTGATACGGATGGGAATCAATCGGTTGCAGTTGAATTGGATTTGGGTCGGTCAGCTAGTTCTACTTTTATGAATGTTAATGTGAATGATGACCCTTCTCTCCTCTTGGGGTCACAATTTGCACAACATTTAGAAAATGAGCAAAGTGTTGAAGGTAGGTCTGAAATTGGCCGATATTTAGCTGATGGTTGTGAAAGTTTGACCGATTTGTTCGACATTTTGAAGTGGTGGAAGCAAAATTCATCAAAGTACCCTATTCTTTCTCAAGTTGCAAGAGATGTTGTAGCCATCCCTGTCTCAACGGTAGCTTCGGAGTCAACTTTTAGCACTAGTGGGCATGTCCTTGATTTTTTTAGGAGTTCACTAAGTCCAAAGATGGTAGAGGCTCTTGTGTGCGGTCAAAATTGGTTGAGGTCGTCTGCAAAATTTGAAGACATATTTGATGTATTTGACGATTTTGAGAAGATGGATAATGTCGAAAAGGGTAAGGACTTTGCATCTTGAATTTATTTCAAATATTTGTTAAATCTTTATCTTCTTGTTCTTGTGACTTATACTTGATTCTTTTCTTATTTTTTACTTCTTATATTCAGAGTACGAGAAAACTACTTCCACAATAATTGTTGATGGTTAAGACTTGAGAGGTTCTTGGTTATTATTTTTGTTCCTTTTTTTACTTCTTAATATGAAATTCACTTTTGGAATGCTAATGCTTTCATCTTCTTGCATGTAGTGTTCTGTTTCTGATTCTATGCATTCCCCTTCAATATGCAGCAGCTTTTTAGAGTTCAAATTCTGGTATGAAAACTCTCTCTTTAGATTTCAATTGTACAACTGTTTTTTTTTGTACATCAGTTTTTATTTTGTAAAACAGTTTTTATTTTGTACATCAATTTTTTTTTGTACAACATTTTTTATTTTGTACAACGGTTTTTGTACATCAGTTTTTTTTGTACAACAGTTTTTGTACAACTGTTTAGATTTCAAATTCTGGTTCTTGGTTATTATTTTTGTACATCAGTTTTTTTTAATGAAACAAGTTCTTTAAAAAAATAAAAAATAAAGTCTGTGAAGTCTAAACATGATTTGCAGTTTTTTTTTTTTTAATGAAACAAGTTCTTTGTACATCAGTTTTTTAAAAGTTTCTGCTTCAGTGTTGGTTGAATAGCAAGCTGGCAGATGATACTTAAAATCTGCAAGGCAGAACCTCTGATACTTGAAATGATTTGCAGATGATACTTGAAATTGAATAGCAGTTTTCCTTTATCCTAAATTATATAGCAGTTTCATGCCTTGATGTTTTCCTTCTTGTTGGGTGAAATCCACCATGAGTTTGACCTCCCTAATTTTGATTCTTTGATGGTGGAGACGATACTGAACATGTTTTCTTCTTGTTGCCTTGATAAGTTTCTTTTATTTCCTATTAGAAATAGTTTCTTTTATGATGGATAATTAATATTTAGCCCTCTATTAATTTTACATGACATAATTTTGTAAAATAAGTTTAGCTTGTTTGAAAAAGAGTAATGTCAAGTAGCCATTACAGGGACCTGACCTGATAATTTTAATGTTTTTCGGTCTCAAATTCTTTTAGTTTACCCTATTCTATGTCTTGTTTAATTTTGTAGTGATAATTGGTGAAGACAAGATTGCTGTTTTTTTGAATTTGCAGAAGTGCATCAAAGAAAGAAGAGGAGGCAAAAGAAATCCAGAAATCATCTTTAGCTAATTAGCTCCGAGAGACATTTCTAATGTTCTACTTTAGTACTTTTTAGTTTGTATTTTAATCGATGGTTATTTACTTTTTAATTTGTACTTTAATCGAAGGTTGTTTCCAAAAAGCATGTTTGATTTTGAATGTACTTTTATTGAAGTTTGTTTAATCTTTTTATAAAGTTGAAGTCTTTAAAATTTCATTATATATTTGTATTAAACAGTTAAAAAGTAAAGAAATCATAGTATTGGTTTGGTCATGGTTCTGATACGTCTTCGATTGGTTCTGGATCGGACCAACGTATTGGTTCCCACACTATTGGGTTGGTTCGTTCTAAATTTTTGAGAAATATTGGTCGATTCCGATTTTATTTTTTCCAAAAATGGATCAACCCGGATCAAGCTTCAAGCTCACCGCCAGGCCCCAGTAGGAAGTCACCCGTTATGTTAACAATATTTTTTATCAACACGAGCGGACTTGGTTCATGAGCAGAAATATGCTCATGTTAAAAATGTTGGCCACCTTATCTTGTAGGCGACTTTCTGTTCGTGCTTCTTGATCACCACACAAGCTATATATTGATATAGTGGTCCATGTATATTAAATATAGGTTATTATTCGTGCGATGCACGGTTGATTTAATGTTGTTTCTGAAACGTAATTTTGTAGATATAATATGCAAATTATTTGAGTGAACCAACAACAGCAAGATGTTTACATAATTAATAAATTTTAAAAAAATCATGAGATCACACCAAATCAACAAACGAAAATTTAAATGAATCATAAAATCGAACAAATATTCTTAGGGAGGGAGGAAATACCATGAAAGCAGACTCATCGAGGAGGTGTTTGATGGATGAGAAGTATTTTGCAGTGGTTGTTTATAATTTTGGTGGAACATATTTAATCAAATTAGATAAAATCTATTTTAAATTGACCGAGTTTTGGTAAAATAATATAAATTAAAAAATTTCTACCAACTGAAACTTGTCTAAATCAAATGTGATAAAAATATATCCGGTAGAAACCGATTTCAGCAGCAAAAATTGGTAAAAAAAAACAAATTACCATGAGAATTGAAGAGTTTTAAACAATTAAAACACGTTTAAATCAAATGTGAAAAAATCTATCCGCAAAAAAACTTTTACCATAAAAATTTGGAGTCATAATCAAGTGAACCGCTTTAAAATCAAATGTGATAAAACATATATGGTATTAACCGATTTTAACATCAAAAAATGGTTAAAAAAACAAAAAACTTTTATCATGTAAAAAGGAGACACCTGTTTCAAAATCGATCTAGTACCGTATACACAGCTTTAATAGTTTTTTTTTCCGTAAAAGTTGTTTATAATAAGATGATTTTCTAAACTTGTAAAAATTAATTAATTTTTTAAATTAGAATAATTTGAAAAAAAAACAAAAATAAGGTAAATATTCATAATTGATCATATGGATATGTAATTGAAAGATTAAAACCTAAGAAAATTGATAAAATCTACGCGCAAAAAAAACTTTTACCATTAAAATTTAGAGTGCTAATCAGGTGAAACTCGTTTAAATCAAATGTGATAAAATATATCTTGTATTAACCGATTTTAACAGCAAAGATTGGTAAAAAAAAAACTTTTGCAATGTATAAAGGAGGCACTAGTTTTAAAATATATCCGGTTTTAATTTTTTGTAGGTGATGCGTCCAAAAATTCCTTGGATACACTGGATCAGTCCAAGCTTCAAAAGAAACAATTATCAAATCACACAAATCTACTACCGTAAAAACCATCGTTTCCCGGCAACGGAACCAACTGATGCATCCAAAAACTCGGATGCACAGGATCGGTCCAATCAAGATAATTGGCTTTCAACGTATCTTTTATCCTCAAAGCCCAAATCTGCAACAAGAGTAACAATCTGTGAACTAGGCAGGGGCATTCCCTGCAAAAGCCCTCTGGCACAAAAATCAACACAATAGAGCTAAATGATAATGTATTTTAACAGAGTTTCGGCTAGAGAGTATAAATTGCATACCTTTCCCCTTCATTTCCCGGGGCTTTTATAGTTGCCGGAGAGCATAACTGTTTATAACCGCTCATAACTGCCCATTAGTGATCATGACCTTAATGGCGGGCACATTAACTACCCCATTAACTCCCTCCTTAGTTACAACGGTTTAAATGGGGAGTTTCCCGGACATAATCGTCCTCAACTGGTGACAACTCTTGCTCTGACATAACTGCCTTCAACTGGTAACAACTCTCGTATTAGCGAGCATAGCAAGTCATGCTCGTGCCTTAAGTTTGCTCGTTGGTTAAGCCCCCCAGCTTGCTAACATCTTACTTGGTTAAGGTCAATACTATGCTCGCTTGCTCGGATAAAGCCCGAATGCCCGGCATGTGACTCATGACTTGGGCCTATTGGGCCGGGTAGTTCAGTAGCCCCCTACTCCTTGTCCACCAAGTATTCATGCTCGGGACGAGGAGGAACTCAACATTGAAAAAATATCCCCCCAAATTGACTGAATCTTTGGACGCACAATTCAAATAATCTTGGAGCCAAGATCTTGAATGGACGGTTACCGAAAAGGTGTTTTCGGGAGACGTACCCATAAAGCCAAGTCGTCAGCCGCCACTTCCTGAAGAGACATGCCCATTTCTCTATAATGCATTAAATGCTACCTCGTAAAATGAGCTTCGTTGTACGAGCCCAATGATGGGTACCCATCAAACGCTGGTTTTGCGCAGTATAAAAGGCAGAATACCCCCCTCCTTTCAAACTTTAGCATTTACGAAATCTTCTAAGAACCTTGAGAGAAAAAATCAATTGGCGTGTTTGCAAATTCCAATCGAAACCAAGCATCCGTGCTCAATCTTCAACAACGCCCAACACTCAAAATCAAGATCCCGCACAAGCATCGGTACTTTCGCTCTTCTATTTCCCTTTTCTCATCAAATTTCTTTCTTTCTCGCCTTGAATTAGGGTTAAATCGTGTTAAACCCTTTTTAACTTTTCACGAACTATTCAAACACGTAGAGGTAACGGCCTCTTTAACTCATTTTGCCCCCTATCTATTAGCCACTTCCTAAACCAAGAGGAATCGTGAAATTTGTGATCGGGCCCTGTTCATTGATCTCACAACACTTGACCCATTTTTAATTTCGCTTATGCCATCGTGTCCACCGGTCAATTTCTTTATACGTGTTTCTCGATTCCTCTTCTGTAGGATGTCTAGCGAGGAATGTATCGAAATTGAAGGCCAAAGTTACGATCATGGAGCCCCAAAAGAAGATCCACCATCTTTAAGCTCAAGTTCCGAGGAAAACGAGCAAGAGGAAGCCACACTAATTCCTCGCCGGCGAAGGTCTTTACAATCGAGCGAGCAAGAAGCAAACACTAGCTCTCATAACCCTTCGAGGCGTGCGGCGTAAGATCCTTCCGTTCAAACAACCCGACTAAGGCCAAAATTCCTTCGCTCCCATCACCCCATACACTCCTTCCTCGATCAAGTGGGATGACTTAAATTCGAAGAGAAATTAACACTTGGTTTTATTCCTTAGGAATTAACCCCAAACACTACCGAGTCCTTGATTTGGACATTGACAAAGAGGGCCATAACTTCCGGGGGGATAACATGGTGTTTTATTTTGACTTCTTCTGTCGGGCTTCGCCTCCTCTCACCCATTTGTTGTAGAATTCTGAATGATTCCAACACTCTCCTCACTTGCGTTAGGTTCGATGTCTTTTATAATAGCATGCGATTGCTGGGTTTGAGCCGAGATGACCTTGTTTAGGAAATTTTTCCTTCTCTCCATAGATAAAAAATCCGGAAGCGCAAAAGTCGAAAAACCCCGTGCTTCAAACTCCTCAACGACGGCCGAACAAAGTGGATGGGTGGGGCAAAAGCTTTATTGGTCGAGTCGAGCATTGGGCGGCCTTTGCTCCACCTCGGCGACTACGGGCTCCCACAGAGTAAGCAGCTTACCGGGTGGCGAACCCCGGATAGCTAAAGCTTTCGGGGACCTTATTTGGAGCCGAAGGAAGGGCAGCCGGTCAAGATTTCGTGCTCAATTGGCGAGTTCTCACTTCCGATTCAACCCTTCGAAAATTTGGAATCTTCGGGTTGCCCATGGAAGGAATCGAGCATGGGTTACTATTGATCACGAAATTCCACACCCATATTGGGGCCCATACCACGGGAAGAAATTCCCCAATGAATGCGAGAGTGTGCTGAAGCTGGAACTCTCTGCAGACCTTCTTTCTCTCTTACAGTTAATAATATTTCCACTGCACTCCTTTTAAATAGCCTTGTAGACTTTTGCTTTCTTCACATTTTTAATGCTCGTTTTAATTTGTGCAGATATGAGCCAACTGATTGATGTCAACAAATTCCTCTAGGCGGCCAAGAAAAGCTCGAATAAACGAAGTAAACATCTCTCAACCCAACCCGCAGTCAACCTTCCAACCATTCCATCTAGCACCACTAACCGCGGCACCAAGCGCAACCAGCTGAGCCCAACCAACCCACAACAAGCGCCATCCACTCCCACTAAGGGTTGAAACATCCCCTCGCCTATCATTATTATTGAACCGAGTGACAGTCCAAGAAGGAACAAACGCCGAAAAGACAAGGTCGTGATCGAAGAAACGATTCCTTCCATACCGTCATGGAACCAAGAAGACTTTGTCATGCCTGATACTCGGGAAAAAGCAGCTGCCCTCATCGCTGAACTCGCCGAGGTTCCCGACCTCAACAATATAAACATTTTCAAACGGAGTGGTTTCCAGGCTACCGCGGGTCTGGGGCTAATGAAAAGGCTCCATCATAGCGCGGTCAAAAAAGAACGACAGGCGAACTCCGTCCTAGTAGGAGAGAAGTCGGAATGTGTCTCACCGAGGTAGACAACTCCCCAAAATCTGACGCCCTCTACCATTCCACTTTGACTAATCATATCTTTTTCTTGTAGGCTGCCAACAAAACAGTTCTCATGTATGAACGTCTCATGGAGAAGCTCAGCGAAAATGACGCCTTACAAACGAAGAAGAACGAGCTAGAAGAAACTGTCAACTCTGTTCGGGCCGAGCTCAAAGTCGCCGAGGAAAACCTTACCATCAAGGTAACTGAACTTTCCAAAGTCGAAGCCAAAAAGAAAACTTTGGAATCCCACCTGAACCTCTCCAAGAAATCCGAGGAAACAGCGTTGAATAACATAGCCGGGGTACGCAAGGATCTTCAATCTTGCCAAGCTGAACTGGAGGCCGCCAATACCAGGATCGCCGAGCTGGAAGAGAAACTGCAGGTAGCAGATTCCCGCTTGGGTGATGAACAAAAACAAGGTGTCATCGAGGACTTCAAGAGTTCCAAAAAATTTGCGAACTTGTGGAGGTTGAAGCATACCCTTTCTTTCTTCAGGGTATCAATCACGTCTTAAGACAACTTGCATGCAGCGGGCTAGAGATTTGATCTGAACAACTCGCCGAATGGGGCACCAATAAAATTTTCAGCTCTCCCGCCCGACCCGGACACGCTCTTGTGCCATATCTTTGAAGACGAACTCGACTCCCTTGCTGAGGTCGATGTTGAGAAAAAAATCCCCCTCTT